>JBBIGC010000125.1:6996398-7007357 GCA_037576955.1 Lepidarchus adonis | reverse complement strand
CTATCTATCTATCTATCTATCTATCTATCTATCTATCTATCTATCTATCTATCTATCTATCTATCTATCTATATAGTATCCCTCTTTAACATTCACTGTTGTTAAAACAGAATTATCTGTGAGGAGAGCAGTAATATAAATGAGAAAAGTGTGAAAAATGGATATCCATTATTACCACAAGATATCATGTAAAAATAATACAGTTCCCATATTAATTCACTCTAGAGCAATCTCTTATCTCAAATGATTAGATCGCAAATTACTCATTTCAATCTCCCCATAAAACATTTAGAATTCTGGAACTATAGCCTAAAGATATAGCCCATACGTTTTTCTCTCATTTGAATTTTTCCACTTTTTTCAGTATGGAATACATTTAAATATGCCACTGTCATTCACATAGAAACTGATCTGGCAATAAAGTATCAAGCATTACAATAAGTGAGATACAATTTCTGGGAGGAAGGAACGCATCTCTTTTTCTCTCAATTAGCATTGAATCTTTAACCATTAATTTTGTGAGTTTTCATAATTTATGAGGCAAGAATCTTTTAGTAACACTGTATGAGGGATAATAGAATCATGAGTGTCACCTTTATCAGACTGTGCTTTTGAGGGTACACTCTATATGACTGTAGCTGTACTCAACATTTGGCTTAGAACAGACAGCTTCAGGTTGATACAATATTTCACACTTCACTTTTTTAAATGTATCTTTCTAGTAAGCAAACAATCAAAAAAGGCCAAGGTCACTTCTTAATATATAGACAGACCATCTTGTTAAACTCTAAATAAATAGCTTGGCACACCATTATTGAGAAATGGGTATTTTTTTCTCACAGAATTAAAAAGTACTATTGAGGTACTCATGAGCAAAGTACCATCCCCAAGCACTGCTCCCTGGGTGCTGTCTATGGCAGCTGCCCACTGCTCCTACATGGATGAGTTAAATACAGAGGTTGCATTTTTGCATTTTCAAAGGAATTCTTTGATACAATTTGGGTTTGCTAATAATGAATGAGTCCAAATGTATGTACAAAGCTTTAAAGCAAAGTATTTCCTGTTGCCGGATAAAAATGTAAGGTTGACAACCGAGATACTCCTTCACAGCAGACCGACAGAGCAAGCCAGCAAAGCATTCCCTAACCTGCAGGCAGAGTAAACTGTCCTTCTGGTGCAGTTCCGCTCTTAGGCAGTAGAGGGCAAAAAAGGCCCTTCAGGAGGGACAATTAGCTGGCATGGGCCACACCTGGCCATGACCCTTTATAAGCCGGCTGCCCCATTGAAGGGTGCTGAGTCCTCTGCCCAATTTGGCTACTGGCGGCCTCTGCTGGTAATTGGGTTAGTGTCAAGAACTACCTTTCCTTTCTCTGTCTGCAAAAAAGTTTCCTACTATATTCGTACCCTATTGGGAAGAAGGAGTCCCTTTCTCAACCTGCCTGTCTGTAAACTACACAGAGTAGGTTAGTTAGAAACACACTCACACTAAAAGAAGGGAGGGAGAAACATACATGTTGTTTATTAAGTAGGGCCAAGGCTCAGCTCTCCTCAGGATATCTGAGGAGAGTTAATTTCTGTTTAAAGTGAGGGTTAATACTGTGGAGGATAGCCCTATTGTTTTGTTGAGGAAGCCATTTTAATTTGGTCCTCCATTTTGTTGAAAACTGCCAGTTCTCTTCTGGCAATCTGTTATTTCCTGTGCTCCCCTCTTCAATACATTAGGGGCTGCGTAGCTCAGTTTGTTGGGCATCACACTTGGCACTCTTGTGCCAACTTCTCATCCGCTCTGTCATACTCTTCTTAGGGTCACTTTCTGTGGTTAGCACAGTCACCTCTGGTTTTCAGAGTTTCAGGTTCAAGACATCCAGACCCTAACCACTCTTGCACTTGAGTCCTCCACACACCTCACATGTTGCTCCCATGTGTCACGTTACAGAAATGTTGTGTGGGTCTTGCTTAAATTCATCAGTGACCTTTGTGACTTGGTGAATTAGACCCTGTTTGGTATTAACCCTGACTGAATAAGAACAATATGAGTTTACACCTACATATGTAGACTTTGTACACATTGTATATTGCTGTAAATGCAAATGCTGGATCAAAAATAACCTACCCAAAAATGCATCCTAATGATTAGGCACCTTATATTGGTTAGAGTAGTTTGGTATGTCTTTAAAGAATGTTTAAATAATTTATTGGGCTAAATGCATTTTTTGTTGTATTCTACTTCAGGTTCAATGTTCAACATGTTATTTTTTAACAAACAATTGCTATATATCAGCTGTTACGTATTGGATAAGTTTGTCAGAAGTTTACCTTTGGCATGCCAGCTAAATAATATCAGTAGCTTTTTGAACATTTCCTTGTGTTTGGAGAAGGTTTCATAGCTTGAAGCATGTACAGACAAGTGTTTAAAGAGAAATGGGCAGGGGGAGAATGTTTTGTCCAAAATCTCCAACAAAATACCTAGTGTATGAAAAGGCCAATGTATGATCATTATTTTCATATTTACAACCCATCTAGTGACCATCAAGCCATATTATTACCTTTTAATATTGAGAGAGGAAACTCAATATTGTTACAGCTGTATTTGACTGTTGCTTTTGTTACTGCTTTAGATAACTTTATATCAAGTCTAGAGCAGTGTGTGGGTAGCAAGTACTGAACAAAAATTGTTCTTTCTAATTTGTAGAACCTTTTCAGTCCTGCTATGTGAGCAATCTTCTGTACCTCAATTTAGTGGTGTTCCTCAAAGCTCAATTATGGGCTCTGTACATTTTCTTTGTACATGCTGTCAGTGGGGTTCAACATTCAATTTGATATATTTAATTGTCTTTTTCTGATGACATGCACATTTAATTGCCTCTGCAATCAAAATGTCAGACTTCACTGCAACTATTGCAAGACTGTGAAGAAGTGAAAATCTGTTAGTTTAAACTTTCTTAGTCTCAATGAAAGTTAAATATTGGGTACATTTTTCTGCCAAAATTGTAATTATACCATCAAATATATTTTTGTCTTCCCACATTTCTCTGACATTCAGCCACAGGCTCTCCTACATAAACTATCTTGGCTTAAATCCAAGTGTTTTTTGTTTTGTGCATTTGTTTCAAGTTTTACAACAAGTACTGATTTTTGGTAGTTTACTCCAGGTCGTGGATAAATAAAAGAGTAAATGCGTATTATGAAGCATGTTTGCCAGACTGGCTGTCTGTACTCTGACATTTTTATTTCTTTGGTACTTACATTGCTGCTGGATCACTGAGTGCACTTACATGAGGAGTCGGTCCAATGAGCTCCTTCAGCATTAATTAGTGTGGTCATTAATCAAGTCCAGTGAAGATAGCTGCTTAATCCTGCTGTAATGCATTTTTCTGGGGGAGAGCTTCAAAAGTTAATTGGATTTGATTGGATATTGCTATGATAGCCCCACATGAAACATCTTTAGCTATTAATTGGAATATAGATCAATTGTTGCCTTTGATTAAACCTTTTTCTACAAGTGTGTACTGCAGACAGAAGTTTGTCAGAAGTCTACCTTTAGCATGCCAGCTAAACGTTATCAGTAGCTTTTTGAACATTTCCTTGTTTGGAGAAGGTTTCATTGCTTGAATTATGTAGAGACAAGTGGCAAATTAAAGAGAAAAGGGAAGGAGGTGCATGTTTGTCCAAAATCTCCAATAAAGATCTAGTGTCTGAAAAAGCCAGTGTATGATCATTTTCATATTTGCAATTCACCTAGTGACCATCAAGCCACAGGGGGCACTGTCATCCTGGAAGAGATTTCTGTAAATCAATGCCTGTAGTGTTTGTATTATTTACTTTTCACATGTGTATTCATCTTTGTATTGAGCGTTTTACTTACTGCAGCCCTACTCAAACAGTGAAGGCACTGTAACTCTTACCTTTTTTTCTCTTTTTTGAGATGGAATAGTGAGTCGATTCCCATTCATTCAGAGCCTTGTTTGAGTGACACCACTTTTGCCCTTAGACAAGATTAGAAAAAGTGGATGAAGGACAGTCATGAAGTCTCCTTAGGAATATTATGGAATTGCTTATTGAGCTACCAGAGCCTTTTCTTCCTAAAGCAACTACAATAAGCCATATATCAAATATACCAAATGATCTCTGTCTCAGACCGTAAGTTCTCTTTAATGTTTGAATTCTACAGTAAATACTTGTGATCCAGTTTTTATTGAAGAATCACCTAAACTCTGTGCAAGTCTTTATTTTTCTTTGATAAAATATTCACCTGCAGCTCTGATTTCGGGTCTTTCTTCCCCTTTTCTACACTCTTGTGTTTGAAGTTGTAGCCTGATTGTCCTTCAGACAGTTTTCCAGCCAGACTGTTAAAACATGTATTCAATACTACTGGTTCGAGTAACACCTTGATGTCAGACTGTGTTCTTATTGCTTTTAAGCATGTTATGCAGCCTCATATCAAAAGGATACATTTTGATACTTTTTATTGAATTTTGGCTCATTTCTATAATACATATTTTGTCAAATATATTGGAAAAGGTTTATTCAATGGCCAGCTTACCTCAACATGGCATTTTCAAACAGTCTGGTCAGTCTGATCATAGCACAAAAACTGCTCTGTTAAGAGTTTATAATGACCTTTTTAACTATTCATGGACACTCAATTTTGTTATTGTTGCATTTGACTGCTTTTGATGCTGCTTAACTAACTTTATATTAAGTCTAGATCAGTGTGTGGGTAACAAGTGCCAGACACAAAAATGGGTTGTGTCCTTCCTACTTTGAGTTTTTCTGCGCTATGTGAGCAGTCTTCTTCTGTAGCTCAACTTATTGGTGTTCCTCAAGGCTCAGTTTTGGGCCCTGCACATTTTTCTGAGTGGTAGTTACAGCACTTAGTACTATAGTAGTAATTGTGCTTTTGCAGTCGCAGACCATGGTCGCTGTTCTTTGTTGAAGTTTTTTTTTTCCTCGACCTTTATTTACTGACATTTTTCCCATACATCCAAATGCAGATGTGGCTTCACTGTTTCTGCTGAAACTATAGTCAGTTCAGCAGTCTGTGTGGTTTGTTTCTTTTTTTAATGGCAGCACCAAATGTTGTTTACATATGTACATTTTATGAGTCGACAAAAATCCAAAATTGGCTTGTTGCATTAGTCTTTTGGTTTAACTTACTTCTTATTTAGTATTTTGTGTAAAAAGAGTGCTTTTTTTTGTTAAAAGAGCTTATTGTCCTATTTTCTATTGATGAGTTGGCTTTGCCTGTTGCCCAATGCTGCAAATTTCAAATTTGGCATTATTCTGACTAATGGAGACTCACGTTAAGGTCTTTATCCTTATTCACAACACAGTGTGGCAGGCAGTGTGCACTTCATTGTTCGTGTCAGTGAGTCCTAAGTGCTCCTGAAGTCTTTGTGATTTGGTGGACCCTCCCATGCTCTTCTGCAAACCCAGCTGAATTTAGGACAGTACGTGAAGAACACGTCCCTGCCAACACACACAACCATGCACACACCCAACCACACAGTACAGTCTCTTTTGAAGACTAGACTTCGGTTCTCAGACTTCCTGTCATTTGGAGGGGTACATATACAGGGGTGGGATAAAAAATGTGGTAGTTTAATATTTTAAATTCTGAAGTATAGTTGTATTGCACAAGCAGATAAAAATCGTATTGAGTTTGTTCAAAGAGTAAATGCTAATTTCCTCTAATGGACCACAGTGGCTCGTATATAGGAGCCTTTGAGGTAGCCTTTTAGGGGAAACCAACACCTGCCATGGTAAACCTTAGTAACACAATAATGCTTACTGGTAGGCTTACGGGGCAAAGGCCAAGGGGCCCCATTGCCCCATGAATCTCAAAGAAAGCAACATTTTGAGATATTTTGGATAAAAGCCCTTGTGAAAGGGTAAACTTCCATGTATGAATGAAAGGCTATTTCTGTAAACTATTGGTATAAAGGCTGCCTGGACAGACAGGTAGGCAGAGAAAGACTGCAGGCTTTTAAAAGTGGTCTAAACCCCTGAATCCTTCTGCGTGCTCCAGCATCTTTTTAAGGGTGAAAGATTGAGAAATTTCCACAATAACAACCTAAGGTGATGCTCTAGCAGTTTTATGATTTTTTCTCCTAACCATGTACACTTCCTCTTTCACAACCTTTGTGGTTTGCCTCACCAGTGTAGAGGGACCTTTTGTTGTAAAAGTCTGAATAATTTTTAAGGTTCCTGGAGACAGTTATGGCCAGATGCATAAGCCTCTAGTGGCTGTCTGGTCTTTATTCGATTGTACTCCAGTGCTGAAGCGCCTTCTCTAGCTGTGTGACACAGCGTCTGCTCTTCTACTGTGCAGAAGCGTCATTTCGCCTTGTGTCACGATGAACGGGATTCTCACACTTGCCCTCCATTCCTGGGGGATTACAGGCCATGTTGTTTATAAGAGAGCTCAGAAACCACCTCAGATATAAGAGCAATGAGGCTTTCCTGCTCTCCATTATGAACCTGTAATGAATAGTGGGCTCTGGCATGGATCTGAGTGCATTTCCTGTGAGACGGATGATGAGGAGGCTTATGGTTTTAATAAGCATCTAAGACCATGTCCTCTTCTTTCACCGTTTCACTGTAAGCCCTTGCCAGCTGCTTTATAATAAGGCCACTTCCAGGAAATGCACACAGGCACACATGCATATACACATGTGAGTGTCTGAACACACATACACACACACATACAAACACACACACCAAACTTGGAAAGTGAGTGATCAATCCTGTTTTTTCCTGTCAAGTAGTTATTCATTCTCCACCACACATCCCTAAATCCACATTACCAGGCTGTGCCCTACTCAGTGTCTGGTATGTTTATTGCTGTTTTGAATGTGTGTATGTGCACAGAAACTGAACTGTCTCATTCTTAACCATACATTCTTACAAGAAACATGGCTAATCATCAGGTTAAAACGAGAGCTGGGGAAATTGTGGTTCTGCAAACAAATTAAACCTTAGGTTTTTTTTAGACATGGGTCTAAAGACATGGGTGACATCCCTCTGGATTTTTCTGGATAGTGTTCCACGACCTTTAAGACAATATCGCTGAATAAAGGGAGTCCTCAAGTTACATCAAGGTTTGGTTCCTCTGACTGTGACGTAAGTGGGAACTTATGCATGCAATAATGCTAAAGAGTTTTTATTGAACAGCACCGTGCTTTATTTACAGCCAGCGACATACATGAACAGTCTCATTTTACAGTAAAGAATTTAGGAAACGTTGCTTCAGGTTTTTAATGCTTCAACATACATTACAGCAGTAAACACACTGGAGAGGAGACCTGTGGCAAAACCACACTGACAGTGCCTTAGCACAGTGCACTATTAACATCCCACCCACCAATCCACATGAACTCTTATTCAACACTGATGGTGAATAAAACAAACATCTCAGCAAAAAACAGCACAAGGAAGCAGAGCAAGCTCTTTCTCCCCATTCCTGCATGGAGGCGCTTACACACTGGATCCCTGTAAAAAAATAGTTTATAAAATAGTTTATATTGCTAAATATTCAGAGCATACCCTCCACTTCAGAGTCTTTAAACTACAAAAATTAACCACAAATTTAACCCATCAACATTATAAAAAACAGAGACTCGTATAGAGTATGTCATTTACATACATTAGGCCTCAAATAAAATATGTTGCTTGGAAAACTGACATGGAACTGTTTGTACCTAAAATAAATATCACAAGTGTATTTTTTTTGAAGGGGTACATTAACCATAGAGATACCATACATATTTATTGAACATCCAGAAACAATATCTACATCTTAGAAACCAGTAACTTTAAAATCACAGTCAGATGTAAGATTAAGAGATTGCCGATGGCTGTGGGAAGCGTAGCATAACGGTTACTAAAGACCTCATGTCTGAGTTAGTCCCCTCACATCATGGGCTGAACTTCAGGGCTTGTGTGTAATGGTTTATTTTAAAATGGAGGGTTTTTTGAAGAGCTTGTCCCACTTTTTCACAGTGTGCATGTTGGAATCACTGTAATATCTGTACACAATGCAACCCTGCTGTCCCTTATGTGGCAAAAAGGCCTCACTGTGTGACAAAATAGCAAACGTAATATATCCTTACCACTCTATAGTGTGTTAAGAGTAATTAGGTCAGTGTCCCTGTGGTTTTTCAGAGGGTTTCCAAGGACGGTAATGTCTGTCATGACTTACTTGAGGCATTGTGACTCACAGCAAGAGAAGCTAAAGATTCCCGTCTGACTTATGGCAGAGGACAGAATGAGAGGATACACTATGGTGGTCAGAATGACACTCCTTCAGATTCAATTACCAAAAAGAAACAGAGGGTCTGGTGCTAATGGGGATGGGCTTGTTGAGGTCACTTCTCAAGACCATCAAATAAAGTGTGATTTACTGTCACCAGAAAGGACAAATACAGTATTTACAGTGAATTTATCTCCTGAATTATAGAATAATTTTCAAAAATACTTTAACAGATATACATACTTAATTTTTTTTTTACCTTATTCTTATATTCATATTTATTTATTTTTATTTCATTACACCTAACCTTTAACTAAATATAGAATACCAGTTTAAACAATCTGTGATTTGTTTACATGTCAGTAAACAAAATCAAATATTATTGTTTTAACTGATATACACTACTCACAATAAGTTAGGGATATTGTGAGAGACTTGGTGGATGTCATACATATGGTGTTTGTTTCACTTCAGACATTATTGGAATAGGGAGGCAATTGAATTGGGGTGATAGACACACCTCATTTTGTGTTTTCCATGCAATGGTCTCATTGTGTACAGGTGCCTTATATTGGGGCCAATACCAAAAGACAACATTTCTCAATGTGGCATCAATTTCAACATTCTGTGGGAATAAAAAGCTGCTACTGTCAGTAAGTCATTCCAAGTTCATCATTCAAACAGCCATGAACACACGTCACTTAACGGACGAGCAGCATCACCTGGACATGGCGCCTTCGGGTCGATGACAGTCAGTCAGATGTTGCTTGTGAACTTTGTGCGTCTCAAAGTTTCATCAGCAGACTTACATCAAGACACAGAACTACTGGCAGAGTTCATGACAGACCCAGGAGTGGAGCCCCACGAGGGACAGACCGCAACGATGACCAGTACCTAAGGACCTATGCACTCAAACATTGTTAAGCAACTGCCACACAGCTGCAGCCCGTTTACAAGATGTGAGGGGAACTAGTGTGTCCAGACAAACCATTCACAATAAACTCTAACGCTTTGGCTTGAATGCCAGACGACCGTTTCAGGTGATTCCACTGACACCAAGACACTACAGTGAATGTTTGCAGTGGGCACAAGACCATGTGACCTGGACAATGCAGCAGTGGTCTACCGTCCTGTTCACTGATGCGTGTCAGGTCAGCGTTGCTGGAGAAGGCTGGGCTATCCCCGTTATTGTGTAATAACAATAAATTACAATAAAAAAAATAATTTGGGGGGTAATAAATATTAAACTAATAAATGGTGTTTCTTGTCATATATTATTAGTAATATCAAATTGGAACTTTTTACTTATTTCATTAAAATTCAGAGCAATTAGGAAAAGCACTCATGTAAATAAAAATATCCCTGACTTATTGTGAGTAGTGTATTTTATGTTTACTTAAAGGTTAGGTGTGTTGAAATAAACATGTGCAGTGGCATGTTTACCACTGTTATATCATCTTTCCTTTTAATTGTGATTTTTTAAATTATTTTGGGAATGAGGATGAAAAGTTCAATTATTGCCCAGTAGTGCTTGATGAAAGTTCATCTTGGCCATTGTTTGACTTTCTGTTTCATGACATGACACACGTTTTAGTAGAAGACAGATCTGAAGTTCTGACAAGCCATTCAATCACACTCACTTTGCAAACTGATGTAGCATGTGCAGAATGAGGTATGGCATTGTCTTGCTGAAATACTATGGATATAAAACATCACTTTGATAGCAGCATGTAAAGTATTGAGCTGTATCCTAACTTTCATATATAGCAAAAAAAATCATTCTTGTTGGTTTTTGTACCATTTACTGATTAATATTCTAAATGCTCCATTGTGTCTTTTGCATGAAAATTTTAATTAGTATTTTTTTTAGCAGTCATCTGATCACATCGTGTATTTCCCCCAACTTTTATTCCATCTAAAATGAGAACAGGCCCTGGTACTGGGCTTCTGCAATAATTGATATATTGCAAGACAATGACATAGCGATACATCACAGAAAAATGTATATTTTTATTATATTTATATTAATTTAAATAAATAATAGCAATGCAATTTTCACAATGTTTTATTTCCAACCTGATTACAATAATATGCTAATTCTGAAGTGTTTGGTAAGTAATATTACTTCAACCAGAACATATCTTTCATTAATTATTATATAACTAACAATGTTAGTGAGGGGAGTGACCATTATAGTCAACATAACCAACCAAGTAATAATAAAACCTTTAAATATACAATTAACCAAAATATAATGCAGCACTTTTGGTTTCGCTCCCAATTTGCATGAGCAGAAATTTTAATTATACTGTACATAATTGCAGTACAGTAACGGTTAACAAACAGTCACAAAAACTAAAAGGACAAATATATACAACTTGTACCAAACAAAAAACAATCAATCAACAAATTAAGCCTGAATAAAAATAAAATTGACCTCAGCTCTATCTAAAGCACTAGGTAGTATGGTAAATATGGGCGTGCAACTGAGAGTGTGTGGTCAAATCAGTAGCTGAGCAAGATGCAGCAGAATTGAGTGGGTATGGAACTGTCAGTTGATTGGGACGCTTGAGGATCAGCACTGGAGATAGAGATTCAATCTTAGGTCCATTACTGTTCTCCTTGTATATGTTACCTCTGGGAGATGTTATTCGAAAACATGGAGTTAACTTCCATTGCTACGCAGATGACACACAGTTGTATGTTTC
>JBBIGC010000125.1:6908437-6920278 GCA_037576955.1 Lepidarchus adonis | reverse complement strand
CTCTCTCTCTCTCTCTCTCTCTCTCTCTCTCTCTCTCTCTCTCTCTCTCTCTCTCTCTCTCTCTCTCTCTCGTCTTTTTTTTGCTCTCTCATTTTCTCTCACCTCTTTTACTCCACTGTAGATTGTCTTGCCCTCTCGCCTGGTTTGGCTTGTCATTCTATATCACACTCTTTTTATTCTGCACCATCTAGTTCTCTCTCTCTCTCTTGCTCTCTCTCTCTCTCTCTCTCTCTATCTCACACACACACACACAAACACACACACACACACACACACACACACGCTTTCACTCTCTGTAATTTTGATGATTATATTATGTTGCCTTTCATCATTTCATAACTTCAGCGGAGTGCCAGTTCACTCTATTCAATTCTCTCTCTCTCTCTCCCCTCATCCTTACTCTAACCCTGCTGATACACACCCACAGGAATGTCTGCTTTGAGTCTATCCCCTGCTGGTTGAGGGGTGTGGTGGGCTAAACAGAGGGATATTAGTTATGGAGGACAGGCAAATTATGCTGGAGTGGCAGTGAATGTTGGCGCATATCCTGCAGTGCCTGCCAGCCCACTTACTGCAGGGGGCCCCGCGGCATTTGGCCCACAACTGCCTGCTGTCTGCTCTTTGTGGCAAATAGACTTCCTTACATCTAAAGGTTACTCTCATACTTATTAATCTCAAACAAGCTGACTGCTATGACTGAGTGTGACATCACAACTGGTACTGACCTCTAAAAACTCTTCCCACAAGTAGATTCTGTTATAGAAACTGTTGCTCTACAGAGAACTGGGAAAATCTTATTTAACCTAATGTTATAAATGTTATAAATGGATTTATTTATGTTGCTGACTTGTGAAAAAGCATGGTGTTAACTTAATGATTTATCAAACAACATTCAGTATAAGGCATTGTGTTTTTCAGAGCTAAAGGTCAAAAGCGTTTTTGTTTTATAACTTATTGTTCAATTCAAGAAAAAAAAAAAGATATCCTCAGTTTTGACACAGCAACAACCGAGAAAAATATGCTATTTAAACATCAGCTGTGATTTCAAGGTTAATGTACAGTGCAGTCAAAGCTAAATCAAATTTCCTTTGCCATTGTGTATTGATCACTGATTTGCCTACTTCATATCATAGTGTAGGCACGCAAAAAACAACAAAAAAAAACTTCTGTTTAAATGAATAGGCAAGAAGCTATATAAAACCTTTTCCATACAATAACACAGACATGTTTTATGAGAAGAGCATTAGCCAGTTTTCTTTCAGTTAGTAAAGTCCAAGTTGCATAGATATAGGTTTGCCACTCCTGGGAAAAGTCAAGAGTCTTATGCTAAAACTGTAGCACTTCAAGTTTCATTTCTTCTTCATCATGATAGTAATAAATAAAACACAAGCACAAAATAGCTTTGGAGAAATGTCTGATTGGGGGATTTTACCCGTTGTAAATTTCTCCAGATCGCCATCCTTCCTTTAATTTCATGTTGCATGCCGCTGGCTCCAAAGACTTTCAAACAAACAGTGATAAAGATTGCTGCAGTTTCTCATTAGGCTGAATAGGATTTTTGCCAGCACTTACACCAAGTCATGCCAACATGGCAGTTGGTTGGTAGTAATGAACATATTTGTGTCGGGGCATGGCTGGAGCAGTTCAGCCTTTACAGTGTAGTTCAGCCAATAAAGACAGCAGTGTGACAGTTTAGCTTTAAGAGTACAGGAGTTTGTGAGCAACAGACTGAAGGCTGAGCAGATGGAAAGATGGACAAAAAGAGACAGACACCAATAAATAGAGAAGCTCATCTGTGAGACACTTGTGTCAGTTTCAAAAATAGTTTTTCCTAGAATCCTGCTCTACATATGCACATGACCCCAATTTCACTCAGTAACATGCTTCAGTATGGAGGCCTTTGCTACAATCTGAGGTGGTCCTCAGTAAATGCCTTAATGTAGGCCATATTTATAGACCATAATGAGACATGGGTAGCAATTAATTTGAAATGAAATATTGATAAGAATAGATGTCTAATTATGGTCACATATGGTTAAATGGGCCTAGTCTCTGTTCCAACCATCATGACTTTCACAACAATGGGGGAAGATCTCTAGCTTTGAAACAGTCATTGGTCGTTGGAACTGACACAGCATAAAAATGATGGAGCGACTTTGTTCCAGTGTCCATCTGTCAGTTTTTTGTGCAGTTTGTGTGGTTATGTCATTTGTTAGAATGAAATGTCTATCTTGGATTTGAAATGTCCTCTCCAGAAATGGGGGTCAGCAGCTGCTCGACTGCTACAATGAGGCTAGTTGACATTGTTTCCTGGCCACTGCATGTGTTCCACATAATGTTTAGCATGACGCAAATAAAGGACATACTTTATGCTTTCTTTACATTTCAATTTCACTTTAAATTGGCCTAGCCATTTTCCTGCAAAGGCAATAAAGTGTTTGAAAAAATAAAGTTTCAAAACAATACATGTAGTCAAACTGTGATTTTTGCTGCACAAGTTTTGCTTAACTATTCTAAAAAGCTCATTGTGACAAGCCAAACAGCAGGCAAGTGTATTTCTGTTGAAGAATCTGTTGTCCCCCTCTTCTTCTTGTAAACAGAGTTACTAGGTTTTAATATGACAGCAAGGATATACAGATGGACTGAGCTGAACATGCAGGAAAAATTTCAAGTCATTGCTTTATTCATGAGTGCGGTTTATTTCATTGTTTCCCAGAGCAGTCTTTGTGACTAATTACTCACATTCCCAGCAGTCATTGACAAAAAAAGCCTAACAAAAAACATAATGACTGATCACTTTGTCTTACTTAACCAGAATTAAAACTGCCCTCAATTTCTCACCTCATTTACAAAACCCATTTTCGGTAAAATGTGATAAAAACAAAAATCTTACATTTTCAAATAAGTAGCTATTCTTATTTTGTTTTCAATTTTTTAAAAATATATACAAATTTTAAAATTGATGCCAACTCAAATGAAGTGATGGGATAAAGTGAAAATAAGACTATCTTGAGATTCTAGAATATTCCAATTGCACCATTTTGAAACATTCCATAATAAGCGAATGAAGTATTAACAGGTGTGGGATTCATGATCTTTGCAGGGCAAGGCAGAAATCAGCTGTTGAATGTGTTTGAGGTTTGACCCCTCTGAAGGCACTGCATGAGAATCTATCTTGTTACTGTGAAATATATAGAAACACAGGCTCTGAAGCGCTGCAGAACACCATGCAGTGACCAGGCCTAGTTCTGAATATGCCACAACATCATGGCTTTGTAGATAAAGTGTATGTGCGCTTGATTGACCCACTAGCAGTTCAGATCTCTCTTCTAATGAAACTGTGTGGAGCATTATTAATAGAGGAATTAGGTAAAGGCAACAACTGATGGAACAGCTTGAGTCACGCAAAAATAAGCAAAAATTCCACTTAAAAAACTGCAGCAATTAGTGTCCTCAGTTTCCAAACAATTAAAAAGTGTAATTAAAAGTAAAGATCATGGAATATAGTAGTAAACATGCCTCTGTCCAAACCTTTTTTGAGTTGCTTGCACAAATAAATGTTTAACTTTGCTCATAATTATAAAAGATCTTTAAATTCTTCTTGGATGTGGAAATATTGGAAAGTTTCAAGAGAATTAACAAGTCACAGAATCATTCTTTTATTACAATTTACAGAATTTCCACATTTTTCAGAAAATCTCTCACTCCTGCCTCTTCTCCAATTTCTTTGTTGTCACTGATGGATTTCATTTCCCCTGATCCTTCAAATAACCCAAACTTTGTAATCTTGTAAAGAGGTCAATGATGCATTAAAAGGAAAAAGGGTTTTCATGCTGTGACTTGGCAAAAACAAATGAAGGCTTAATGAAGACAAAGCGCAGCATTGTTTCAGCTGAAGGCGAGTCATAAGATCTAGTGCGTGACTTTGGCCTTGTTGATGAGGCATTCATTACATCCAGTTAGGAATGGCAGCTATCAATCCGTAAATGAACCATATAAGTCATATAAATTATTCTCAAAGCATGAATTGTGCACCCATAAGTGTCAAAAATGCAAATGGACTGCAATGGATGGCTGGGCTGGCTCAGATGAGGATTTTCTCCTCCAAAGCTGGGCTTTTTCCCTCGAGCCAATAAAAGGATCTCTGGAGGCTCTTTTTGCCATTTAGGCAGAGCAAGCGCCAGCTCAGCATTCCCCACAGGTTCCTGTCTTCAGCACTGAAGCACTGAGGACAGCCGTTGTGGTTTTAAAGGCTTCGACCAGACGGTACTGCAGAAACGAAAAGATTTGAACGATCAAGCATGCATATTGAATTGTGTTTGCACAAATGAAATGAAACTCTCAAAGTAAATAAGGTTAACTTTTAGAAGTTACTGACATTTTATTCAAATGTCTTTCAAAAGTAAAGCATCGCAACATCATCACACTCTCATCATCATGGTTTATAACTAATATGATGTTCTCACTGTGAAAAGCTGTCCAAAAAGTTTCATTTTGACCACAGATCATTTTCATTTGTTTTTGGACCATGATTTTTATTTTTATTTGTATTTTTTTTAGCAATGGCTGATGTCATAGAGCCCTCACATTGCCAACCTTTTTAACATCTTATTGTTAAAATCACAAATGCTGGCTTTAACTGAGGCCATCAAGAGTTTCCAATATATTTGCCTGGGAAGTCGTCTCAGCGATTTTGAAGGAATTTTGATTGGCTGGCTATTTCATTCCCCAGTGTTACAGATATAATCTATTCAAATATAATTTGTCTCATTGTGGTTTACCGAGGTCATGGAGTCTTAGAATTTGCTTTGTAACCTTGTTAGAGTGATATTATTTTAATATATCATATGTCAAGGTTACATTTAAGTGATATTTAGGTTAAGCCTGGTTGGCAGTAATCAAACATGGGTGTACCTAGCCTAATTGATCCCATTATCAGCTAAAGGGGCTTTTCTCACAGGACCAGTGTACTTGTTTCAATAATAAGTAAGAGAATTAATATCCGATTACATAATGCTTTTGTTATTGCCAGTGATAAAGGGATTTTTGCCTTTGGGTCGTTTCTATAACAATAAATGTGCTGAATTATTATTATTATTATTATTATTATTATTATTATTATTATTATTATTATTATTATTATTATTATTATTATTATTATATTAATTAATGTTATTAATATTATTTAATGTTATAATAATAATATTAATATTAATATAATATTAATGATATTAATAATATCAATTAATGCAAATATTAAAGTATAAGCTTAAATGTATTAAATGTAACTAATGTGTTATCATTCTAACTGCCTTTATTAGCTTTAATCTGACAGACTTTTTTTTCCAACTTAACTTGACTTTTGACACTTGATTTTTGATATTTGCTACTTCATTTGTTTTCCACTGCAATTAGTACCCTCCTTGTTGCAGCTGGTGAAGTTTCTTGATTTAATCTTTCAAAGAACAAACGGCGGGCCAGTATTATTTTAGTGAATTGGAAATTGATTAGTAGATAGAAAAATAAAGGTTGTTATACCTATAATGGTTTGGTATCTCCTTATTTGCTTGCAACCACCATGGAGTAGCTGAGGTACCAGGTACCAGGTACCATATTTTTGTGGAAAAGTTAAAAAAAAGCAAGTAGATTCAAGTCAACTTGAGCCAGTACCATACAATGGAAAAGGAACTGTTACTCACTGTTCCTCTCTAAATGTGCCTGTAAGGTCGCAGAATCAAAACTCAGGAAGATGCCTCCAGGTCTGACACTGCGGTCTGGGACGCAACAGCAACCTCACACACCCAGATCAGCTTCACCTGAACATTAGATTTAAAAAGGAAGTGAATCAGGGAACTTTTACCCTGGTGCACACAGTCAGCATTCTGTGCAGTTACTAAGCACTGTCTGTTTTCTGTTCTTTTTTAAACCTGTGTTTTGCTGCATTTGAGCCTCTGCCTTGCCCATGACAGTGTCATACCACTAGTCAAAAGTTATAAGACCCATGATGTGTCCCAAAAAAAGGATCCTGTTTATGTTAATTTAGAACTATTTTCCATGAGATGACAGTGTACTCAACACAGGTTGTGAAAACTATGGCTAATGAATGCATTCAGCTTTAACAGGTGTTATTTCAAATACTTGTGATCAGGTTATGATGTAGTTACAGTGACCAGATGTGATCTTTTTCTGCATTAAATGCTTTACATAATACTGTGCTGAGCCTATTCTGATCATAATTCATTTAGAACATGATGGAAGATGATGGTAGGGAAGGGTGTTGTTTACTTGAGTGGGGCAGACTGAGGCCAAGCTAGAGTTACAGAGAAATCTTCCATTAACCATGCAATGCTGAGCCAGCAGAACAATATTGCCTCTCTCTCTCAGACATGTCTTTCATGCTAGTAAGCTTCACATAGCACTACCATTTTAATAGATTAGCAGACTGAATGATTAACTTCTACCAATATGTTTACATTCTGATATGTTTACCACACATCTACACTTCAAACTGGCACAAGTCACTTTATACTCTCATTACAATGTATGTAGTACCTGGGACGTCTGCACTGCACTCATTCTCTATACTGCCACCATACAGTGCACTGATACTGATACTGCCACCCTCAACATGCAACTCTATGCTGCCACTATACATAGTATAAATACTATACTATTAAGTCACTTTAGTGTATAATCATAAATTAGATGAAAAATGGTTCATAGCAAACAGCCGCCGGTACCATCACTGCGAAGTCTGTGTTGTGTTGTGTCTACTGTCAAAGCCCTATGATGTGTGTTCTGCACTGTACTGTATGTGCTTTTAGATGTTAATAGTGTATTTCCTTAATGATAGGCCATTGATTTTACATTGATTTTACAAACCTGGTATTGTGTGTGGCTTAAAACCATAAAAAACATTCACTAAAAGTATAATTCAGTCACAAATAGACCACATCCCTAAATGATTAATTACGTTTGAAAAGCAACGCAAAGCAAAGACAGATCAGCGACGATGTTCTCTCAATCACCACTGCTTCATTCAGCCTCTTAAACTTATTCAGCCCTTTGCTACATTACATTACACACTAGTATGTAATACAAACTGGAAAAAGCTCAATTTAACAGAAAAAAATGAAACAGTTTATTGTTTGCTGGGAAAATATGAGTTTTTAATTTTCGTTTGAATGACTGGAGGGTGGGGGTACTGCAGTACCGCAATGTCAATCATCCATCTACATGTAAATTCTTCAGTATAAAATTAGCAACACTGAAATGCAAATATTGTGAAGCTTAGTTTTCTTTAACTCCCTCAGAATCAGATCCATAAATGTCATCAATTGCGACCTTAGCTGATTTGATGTCATTGATGTTAGACGTGCGCTCATCTCAGATATTGCAGACGTTGCTTTGGAGCTTAAATTCTGCAGCGTAGTTCTTGTGTTGTGGCATGATATCAGTAAGATCCAAATCTGATCAATTTAATTGTTTATGCTCAACTACAGTATAATGTCACCACCGCTGCAAAGGTTTCCAGGCTCATGTCAGGTTAGATGCTTCTTCTTCAGATCAGTAAATTCAGTAACACTGCGGCTAATAACCTGTGGCAGTTTATCTTAGATTTTTAAAACATAAATGAGCCTTTTCTGTGGCTTATATAATGGGGCGCCTATAATGTAGGGCGACCTATAGGGAAATACAGTATAGGTCCAAGAGAAACATGTGTACTGATGGTCTGACAATAAACATGTATCTTCTATTGCCCCAGACATGCAAACCCTTCACTGCTTCTACTAGACTAAAGCGTGACAGCTTCATGCCACCAGCGCATACATTTAAGATTCAGTTTATTTTACTGATTCATATGGTTTGCAGTCCAAAGTGCATGCATGTTTCTCTGCATGTGTGTATTCCCACCTTTGGGGACTGCATATTTTTTGCATTAGGCACAGTTTTGTGCTCCTGCTGTGTAGTCTGCTTTCATTTGCAGCCGGGGAGCTTGCACAATTGGCATGTATTTGTGCTTTCCCTTTGGACCCTGGCAGGCTTCCGTAGCTCTATTATCAAAGCCCCCCTTTGCTCAGGAGAGAACTGTAGGCCATCTATTCTGAGACCTCCTTGTGGAAGGGCAGTGTGTGTGGATTGAAGCGTCAGAGGCCGTGCGGGGTAACACACTCCTCGGGGTCTCTCTCTCTCCTGGACTCAAACACAAACAAGCTTCCCATGCTGAGGCCTCTCAGCCAGGGCCAGCCATCTCCTCCCCTGCACTCTCCTCCTCCTCCTCCTCCTCCTCCTCCTCCTCCTCCTCCTCCTCTCTGCTCCGCTTTTCCACTCCACTTCCCTTTTCTGTCATGTCCTCCAGACATGAGCCACATTTTGTATGGGTTTCAGGGTGATTCTCACACACTCTCCCATATCTCAATCCATCTCACTCTCTCGCTTCTCATATCTTTCTTTCTGTCTCTTTTTCTCTCCTCTCATTCTTCCCTTTCCTCTCTGCTAATTCTTTCCCTTCATCACTGTTCTTCCTCACTGCATCTTTTCTCTCTGCTCCCTCTGACACACACTTTCTCTCTTTTTTTTCTTTCATTCATTCTTTTCTTTCTTTCTTTCTTTCTTGCTTTCTTTCTCTCTTTCTTTCTTTCTATGACACTTATGTCTCTCTCTCTCTCTCTCTCTCTCTCTCTCTCTCTCTCTCTCTCTCTCTCTCTCTCTCTGTCCTTTCCCTCATCTCTATTTCTCTTTCTTTCTGCTCTATCTCTGCCCCCTCTCTCCTTTTCTCACTTTTGTTGTCTTTCTCTGTTATTTACATTTTCTTCTCTGTTCTTTCTCTCTTTCTCCACTCGGTCCATTCCCCCTTACTGCTCTCCCTTTCTCTTTTTGTCCTTGTCAAGTCCATGTGTCTCTATTTCATTCTTTATTTTCCTTTTTTATTAGTGCACACAATCCTATAGTCTGCACTCCCCCTCCCTCTCTATCTCCCATTGTCTCTCGCTCTCACTCTCTTTGCTCTTATATGTATTTGCTCTCCTCCGGTCTGGCATTCCTGTGTCTAGATAATCCGAATGTGTTGTGCTGTGTGCTGCCATAATTGGTTTAGAGGGCTGTTTCTTTTTTGCCTCTGTGTGCCTCTGCCCCCTGTGAGCCAGCCAATCCCCTCACATTCAGTCAGCCACGCGCTCCAAACAGCAACACTGCCACTGTGCATTCCCTCAGCACCTTCCCATAGGTAATGGGAGCAGCAAGGAAGAAGGATGCTATCTGACAAACAAACACACACACACACACACACACACACACACACACACACACACACACACACACATAAACATGCACACATGCGCACACACCCTCATCTAAACTTGCATGCATAGTGCACTCCAAAAAGCCAAAGCGCAGATTCTATTCTTAGCTCAGGCAGAAGATTAAGGAAGTTGATAGTGCAGACTTATGCAGAGGCAAGCAATCAACTGATGCACCCGTACCAGTTAACTGTGTTCATTTATACCTGCAAGCTCTTTCACACCATGCAAACTGAGCCTCACCTACTGTACTGTGTTTCTATGCTCATGCAATAAACCCATTTTGTTTGCTTGCTTGGTGCTGCAACAAAAACAACATCTCATCAAACCCAAACCGCTTCTTCATTTTAAGTCATGAGGAAGCTGTCACCATTTCCATCTGACTATGGCTCAAAGGAGGGTTCACCTTGGGCAGGAGGCCAACCCATTACAGGGTTACACTGTTCATTCATTCATTATTTCATTTTCCCAACCGCTGATCCATTTTAGGTCACTAGGAAGCTGGATCCAATCCCAGCTGACTATTAGCCAAGGCAGGGTACACACTGTACAGGTGGCCAACCCATGGTAGAGTTAACATTTGTATAACACTGGGATTATACAGTGCTGTGAATTTTCTTTGCAACTTCCCTACATTCTCCCCAGTATTAGTCAAATTCAGTTGCATCTATTAGCCAGGGTTCCCCAATCATAAACTACTACCAAGCCCGGTGGATAAAAACATACTTGCTATCTGCTACTAACAAAGCATCATTGGACAACTCAATCAAAAATTTTGCCTAATTAGCCATTTTCCCTCCCCGGTGTCATGAGACTTGCTAGTGTTACAAGGTATTTGGTGTGAATGTGAAGCAGGTGTTTTAAATTCAGTGTTATCACTCCCACATTCTCTCATACTGGTCACTGGCAGGTCATGGCCAAAAAAAAACCTCTATGAGAATCTGAAAAAAAATAATTGTTGCTAAAGGCTAACACCCTGAAACTAAACTGCAGCACAGTAGCCAAGACCATACAGCAGTTCAACAGAACAGGTTCCAATCAGAACAGGCTTCACCATGTTCGACTAAAGAATTTGAGTGCACATACTCAGTGACAGATCCAGAGGTTGTTTTTTTGAAAATGCTGCCAGCATTGCGGCAGAGGTTGTAGGGGTGGGTGGTCAGCCTGTCAGTGCTCAGACCATTAGTCTGCATGGCTGTCATCCCAGAAAGAAGCCTCATTTAAAGATGATGCAGAAGAAATCCCACAAACAGTTTGCTGAAGTCAAGCAGACTAAGGGCATGGATTACTGGAAACATGTCCTGACCAAGATCAACCCTTTTGGTATCAACCAGGTGAGGAGTACAAAGACAAGTATGGTGTCAAGCATGGTGGTGGAAGTGTCATGGTTTGGGGTTTCATGAGCACTGTGGAGCTACAGTTCATTCAAGGAACCATGAAAGCCAACATGTACTGTGACAAACTGAAGCAGAACATGATCCCCTCCCTTTGGAAAGTGGGCCTCAGGGCAGTATTCCAACATGATAAAGACCCTAAACACACCTACAAGTTGACCACTGCCTTGTTAATGAAACTGAGATTAAATGTGCTGGTTTGGACAAGCATGTCTCCATACCCAAAGCATATTGAGCACCTGTGGGCCATCCTCAAAGGGAAGGTGCTCAGTTATATGGTCATGGAGGAGTTGCAACCCATGAAGCTCTAGTGAACACCCAAGAGAGTTAAGGCAGTGCTGTAAAATAATGGTGGTCAAACCAAAGATTGATTCTTTGGTGACAACTATGGGTGTACTCACTTTTGTTGCCAGTGGTTTAAACATTAATGGCATTAGTGTGTTGAGTTATTTTGAGGGGGCAGCAAATATACACTGTTACACAAGCTGTACACTACTTTATATTGAATAAAAGTGTCATATCTTCAGTGTTGTCCCATGAAAAGATATAATAAAATATTTGCAAAAAGGTGAGGTGTGCTCACTTTTGTGAGATTCTGTAGATTATTCTGTCATAAGATGGCCTCCATCCTTCACATCCTGGCATAAATGGTGGTATTTCATATTATAGACCATATTTCCACACATTTCACTGGATTAGCTGTCATGATGGGGAAGGGGGTTGGTTCGAGAGAGAGTGGAGCAGAGAAGGATGTGAAGGATGTGCATAGAGAATTGAGCGCACACACATACACGGCAGCCATGACACACATAATCAGCCATGACTGATTAGAACGCATGATTAATTATGAGACAGATTGCTAAACGCTCGTGTGCTCCTTCAACGCAATGAGGTAAAGAGCCTCTGTGGACCAAAAAAGCCCTCCAAACTTCCTCTCTCTCTCTTTCTCTCTCTCTTTATATGTATGCATCTATTCTGCTTCTGCTGTCTATCTATCTATCTATCTATCTATCTATCTAGCTATCTATCTATCTATCTATCTATCTATCTATCTATCTATCTGTCTATCTGTCTATCTATCTATCTATCTATCCATCTATCTATCTATCTATCTATCTATCTATCTATCTATCTATCTATCTATCTAT
>JBBIGC010000125.1:6872207-6882468 GCA_037576955.1 Lepidarchus adonis | reverse complement strand
AACAGTGCACAATTTCCCCAGCTCCCATGATGCACCTCCCTCAGCAGCCAATGGGAGCTGCTCCAACCACTACAATACTTTCTATGCACTTTGCAGTATAGGGACAACTAAGTTTGCCCAACTCAGTAATCCGTCAAACTATTATAAGTCATAGTCTTCTCTCAGCTCAACTATTGTTTTGCCCTTCTAGTGGGTTTCCTTGTATGAACAGTGAAGCAATCTCCAGATGGTCCAGAATGTGGTGAAGCATCTGGTTTTAATTTAAACAAGAAAGGGTCACATCACACTGCTACTCATTGATCTCTTCAGGCTACCCTTGGCCTCAAATTCAAGGAGCTTATTCCCTTTTACAGAATAGCTTCTACATCTCCATCCATCTAGTGAATATTACCTGGCATTCCATGTCAATGCATGACAATCTCAGTCCAGATTATTTTTGTTTGTATTTCCACAATGGCAGAATATCCATCAAAGCATTGATGCCCCTCGGTATCTTCTAGAAGCTCTTTAATACTCCTCTTGTCTGAAAGCACGTCATGTTCAGATTTGAGATTTCTCTTTCACTTTCACTCTTAGCTACTCTGAGCAGCATGGACAGAAGGCTACCTGATCTCCCCTAAGGAACTGCAGGTTTTCTTAACATTGAACTCCTGATTTTATTTATTCATTGTTTTCTTCTCTTTTTATCACTCTCCGGTGTTGACCAGAGGAGGATGGGTTCCCCTTCTGAGCCATGGTTTCTCTCAAGGTTTCTTCCTATAATTTCCTGTCACCTTGGCTTTCTCACTGGGGGCCCAAACCCGGATTTTATAATCTCTGTAAAGCTGCTTTGTGACAACGTCAGTTGTAAAAAGCGCTGTATAAATAAAATTGACTTGAAATTTGACCAACATGCTTTGCACTTACCATGTTCTTCTCTACCTAGACATGGTTGTACTGCTTTCTGATTTGGTCTGGTTTGTTTTTTTCTGAAACAATAATGAAACTTAATTCATTGTTTTAAGTTTTAAGGTAGTTTGAATAAAAGTCTGATACAGTATAGATGGAAATAGAAATAGAAATTGACATTGAAATAGAAATAGAAATAGAACACTGTCCCAAGGAGCTCCTGTACTGAGAATAAGAAGGGGTACATTTAAATAATTTACATTACCCTTGTGATATTCAAAAGTACATGGTAAAGAGATGAGTTGATGAAGGTACAAAATATTAGGATACCTAATGAAAGCCTGTGTGTTTTGGAATCAGTACCAGTGGAGTGGGCTGATTGATCCAGTGTTATTTATAAGTAGTATATTTGGAATTTCTGGAATGTTGCCATTCCCAAATTTATTTAAATGTAGTACTCCTGATAAACAGCAACTACTTGCTTGACACATACAAAATACAGGGTTCAGTTCCTCTGAATGTGATGTAACTTAAATTTCCATGTAAATTGGAACTTATACATGTAATGATGCTGCAGAGGCATTATTGAACAGCTTTGTGCTTTATTAACAGACTGCAACATGTATGAATGCTCTCATAATATAGTAAAGCATTTAGGAAACATTGTTCCATATAGAAATCCTCTTTTTAATGCTTCAGCATACCTTACAGCAATGAACGCATTGGAGAGGTGACTTGTGGCAAAACCACACTGACAGTGCCTTAGCACAGTGCACTATTAACCCCCCATCTCACCCACCAATCCACATGAACTCTTATTCAACACTTTATTCAACACCATAACCACAAACCATAAACATCTCAGAAATAATAGCAATAAACAGCTCACAGGGAATTAGCACAGCCCCCTCTTTCTCCTGTCCCTGCACATAGACATGGTGGTTTGACTGAACTCTAAAATAGAAACAACATCATTCCGAGCCGACTGAATATATTAAACATCAAAACCTTCTGACCTTCATAAATCAGCTAATGAGTATATTGTATCTGAAAATGTCCATATCTGCTGAAGATCTCAGAAAGAGTTATTGAAGTTTAAGGAGCAGGAAAATAAAACCATTTCTAAATTGTTTAGGCTCCACTTATCAGAAAAATAGAGAACATTTTAGACCATTGTTACCCTCCCCATGTGTGACTGATGATGCACTCCAAAACCATGGTGTATTACAGTCTACAAGGTCACAAAAAAGCCTAGGTAACTTCTAAGCTACTGAAGTATTCTCTAACATTGGTTAATGTTGGTGTTCATGAGGCCATCATTAAGAAAAAAATAACTAAGCAATAATGGTGTGCATAGCAGGGCTGGTAGGAGACGTTCCTGCTCTTCTGAAAGAACATTTTTGACCATTTACAATATGGGAAACTAGAAGGCTACTGGAAAATGCCTTGTGAATGGATGAGAATGTTTGAAAAAGAAAACATTTTGAGCACTGTATATTGCCAGTGGTAACCTCACTTCCATTGAATTCCCTGTTTGTTTGTTTGTTTGTTTGTTTGTTTGTTTTTTTTGTTTTAGTAAAACAATCTGCATATGCTTCAAAAGAATGCAGTACAAAATCACCTACTGAAACCATATGGCATATAATGATGAGGAGAATCCCCCAGTTTAATTGATTACTAAATATCTAAAACATAATTTAAAAGAAAAGTGGTGTAACACATTGATAAGCATGCCTTTGTCTTAAGTTTTTGTCATGACTTCTTAATATTTTGTGTCTGGTTTTCCTCCAAATACCAGAGAAACATTGCTCTGGCATCCTGGAGTGAAGGCTTGAGAAGAGAACTCTAAGTGCCAAAAACAGTGAACCTGTCATTTAGAAGATCTGAATGAATCCTGTCCCCTGAAAAAGAGAGACTTTTTGCTGTGTGTTCTCTAATCTAAAAGGAAAGGGAGGCACCATAATGTAATAAATGCAGGTGTGCAAATAATGTAGCAAATGTGATTTTATTTTCAAACGTTTTTTTAGATTAAATCTCTCGAACTTTAAACCTGAGATTGAGCTAATTAAGCACAAAGACTTCTTTATATATCTTTCCCATCATTTTCCCTGTACTGTTTTTGATCCTTGATGTTTTAATAAACTTAAGCTTATTCACCCATGCACGACTTCTGAGTGTCTGATCTAAAGCCCCTTTTTAGGTTTTCAGTCTAAGTGGCACAGTTCCTCTCCAGGGACACTGACAAAAACTATAACACCATGAAGTAAAAAAAAGCTATTAGGTGAGTTTTTCTTTTCTCCCCAAGCTTTAGCTCCTATTGAAGGTTTGATAACAACAGAAAGATTTGAACAACTCAAACCACGGACAAAATTTTGTTTCAAGATGACAACAGACAAAAGCAGTTGAGGTAGGCTGACAAAAGGGTGTTCCAATACAATTAGAAATGTTCTTCCATTTTGATTAAAATTCACCCTTTGTAGTGTTACATACTCTGCATGCTGGTGTTTTCAGAACACTTCCCCAGAGCTCCAGCACCTCCCTCTCAACACCTGCCCCATCTCTGAACCACTGACGGTTCTTTATATGTCCTCCCCTCTTTCTCATGCTCTCTGAATGTAATCCTCCATGCTGAATAGCTGTTTGCTAAAACAAAAGACTGCAATAGAATGCTCTTTTTACTCAGTCTTCACATCCCCACGTGTCCCCAGATACACCTCCATGGAAACAATCTGTCTGTGCTGTTTCAGGAAGGCGGTTGGAAAAGTGCCTGAGTGAAATTGGCTGTAAGTCGCCTGAGCAGTGCAGAGAAGCACTTAGTGGTTCTGTAAGGACCTCAGCACTGTAGACTCAGAACCAGATATACATACAAGTGCAAACTGTGCCTTCATGACACCACAATTCAACTAAATATAACATTTATTTTAGTAAAACTGCAGCTTATAAGACAAACAGCACAGCCAGGCTAGTGACTAGTGCATGTAATTCCACTCCAACTAAGAAATTAGAGTTTGCATCACAGCATATTCTGCATACATAATCAACAGCCAAATGCATATGCATGAGGAACAGAAGTGCATTTTTCATTTCACCAAGCACATGGCTCATAAAGTTCATGTTAAACCCCCTATTCCAGATCTGTATATAACACGCAAAAGGCTTAGCTCATCAGCCCTCAGACTGTGTGAGTAAGGACTTGGTGAAATTGCACTAAGGATGTTTGAGAGCATGTCAGTCCAGTGAAACTGTTCCATGTAAGAACAAAAATAGCAAAAATAATCTGGTCTGCCTTTTACCATGAAAGGCTACAGAAAAGATTTTCTTTCGTGTTATTTACCTCATTAAGCCACCAACCCCACCTCTTGTCCTTGCTACAATGTGCAACATTGCGGTGTAAGCATTTCTCCACTGATAGCTGGCCCAACTTAGGTCCATGTTAGTGCCATAGCCTTGAACGCAGCCAGTCGAGCTAATTCTATAGGTCTGCTGCTGCTGCTACTGCTGCTAAAGCTAATGCTACTGCTGTCACCACCACATGTTTTCTCATTATTAACTTATGCCCAATTAACTCATGCATGTAATGATGCTGCGATGGCTTGCGCCATGCGACAACATGAACGTGCAGCCCGTATATAGCAAATGTCGGTGTCTCTCATGGGAGTCCAGTATTACCGTAAAGCAATTAGTAGTACATTCTATTGCCATGTATGACAGACACATCTTATTGGTGGAGAACCTTCACACTGTGTGTTTGTGTTTTTTTCTTCTCCCCAACACAAAAAGTGTATTATTACAGATTTTAAAAAATAATTACAGATTCAGTCACTGAATTGTAAACCTGAAAATACAATTTTACATTTTGTTTTAGAAAATGCTATTTTAAGTGGGCAGAATGTCGCCTAAATAGTGGACGTCAAGAAGCACTATAGAGTATGACAGCTTCTACCCTTTCACCAATAACCTCTCTAATCATATTTTCATTTTTATGCTGGTGATTTGTATCATAATTACATCAGTACCCCCCATCCCTCACCCCCCACATGCTTTACCACAATCATTAATCCCTTTCCTTGTTTAATTACACTCGTTAATCAATCCAACAATTAACAACAATGTGCTGCTCTCTCCCTTAGGTAAAACAAATGTGTTGTTCATCGGGTTGCTGTTGCTGTTAAGTACATGCATATTTTGTTTATTTGTAGGCCATACAGTTTTCTGGATGCTCATTAAATGTTTGAGGGGGGCCAGAGAGAATGAGGGGTGCTAGATGGAGCACTAGCAAGAATCTTTTCTCTCTTCATTAAGAGGAAGGTAATTAGTTTATTCCAGACTGAGTGTGAGAATAATTAGTTCCATCTAATCATGTGGAAAAGAGCTGGAAAGGATCCATCGCTTCAATCCGTCAGCAAACATTTGGAAGCAGACAAACAGTTTGATGAATGAGAATAAATAGGCGCTTAATTCCAGAGTCAGACCATCGCCACATACACTATTCATAGAGATTAGCTACACATATGTCCTGCTGTTGGCAGAGTCAGGTTCATATTTGTGGGTCACTGTGCATGCATATTTGTGAACTGCATGACAAGCCTGCCTTGCCACTAAATATTGATGAAGTGACTACACTTTTCCATTAATTTCCACAGATATGAGACATTATCTTCCTGGGCGCAACAGCTGAACAGAACATTCTGACATGCAGTTAATTTCACATCATTGTTGTACACAACATTTTATGTTAAACATAATTGCCAATGCATTAAAGGAAAACCAAAAAGTCCAATGTTTGAGGACACTTCCCAATTCTAAATAAGTTGGTTTATTGTGTAAAATGTAAATTAAAACAGGATGCAATTATTTGAAACCCAAGTGTTATTCACTATAGAACAGGGGTGTCAAACTCAGTTCCTGGAGGGCCGGTATCCAGCACAGTTTGTATTCAGCCCCTTCTCAAACACACTTGCTCAACCTGGCAATTAACAGGTGATTTGAACCAGGTGTATCTGAGGAGAGAAATCCTCAATGTGTGCAGGACACTGGCCCTCCAGGACCGGAGTTCGACACCCCTGCTATAGAACAAATAAAATATTTTAAATGTTGAAAGTGAAACTATTACTATTACTTATAAAATAGTAGCGTATTTTGAATTTGATGGCAGCAAAGTGTTTTTAAAAAGTTGGGACAGGGCAATAAAAGGTTGGAAAATAAGTTGTACTAAAAAGATTCTGCTGGAGAGACATTTTTAGTCAGTAGGTCAGTAACATGACTGGACATATGAAGTATCTTAGAGAGGCTCTCAGAATGAACAATGGACAGAGGTTCACCAATCTGCAAAACATTTGCAGAGTAATGTTTAGCAATGTGAAAGTACAAAGACTTTAAATATATTATCACCTACTGTATAGGACATCATGTACTCAAAATATTCCCAGAATCTAGAAGATTCTCTGTGTGTTAATGCTGGATGCCTATGATCGTCATGCCCTCTGGTCCCATTACATTAAAAATAGACATGATTGTCTCATGAAAATTTCTGCATGGGCTTATGACCACTTTCAGAAAACAATGTCTGTTTAGGCCAAACCTCAGTTAAAATGGTAACCAACGTAGAGAACTGTTCTGTGGACAGAGCAGTCAACATTTGAAATTCTTTTTGAAAACATGGATGTTGCATTCTTGCCTTCCAGCTTATTATTAGTGCTCTTTTCAAAAGCTTACATCTCTGATGCTAGTACATTAGTACACAAGCATGCACTTTATTTTTTTGTTGAGTTTTGCTGAAGAATTATATGATTTTATGAGATATGTAATAAATTGCATTCTGTTTTTATTTGCATTTTAGAATTAACATAAATACATGCTGGATAATTTCTACAATGTATTAATTTCAAAGGCCTCAGCAGTGTGTATGTATATTTGTCATTATCATTTTTTTTTGCTACATTTCAGTGTAAACATCAAAAGAAATATAAAAATCATTTCTCCTAAGAGTGCACAATAAAGGTTTTAAAATGCTCTCCAGATATTTGCTCTCAAAATGTTTGCCCTCAAAATGCTTTTAATGCCAAATTGAAACCAGTTGGCTACCTTTACAGTATGTTTTTCATGATGAATTGTCCAATTAGGGTGGTCCATTTTGAGTAAAACCATGCCAAGATTGTTTTTCCTTCCCCTGGAAAATATTCCTGGAGATGCATGGTTTCAGATTTCAGGCTGACAGAGATACACTGAAGCCCCAGTGCAAATATTTCACTAGCTCCTGAACAATCTGCAACAAGCAGTCACTCCTATGTAAGGTTTAGAGTTTAAAGGTTTACAGGATGCTTGTGCATGCTGACAATCAATCTGATTGCAGCTCCTGGATTCACTTTCAAACTGTATAAACCCTCCTCCTTTTAGGTAATTGAGGAAATTACTTATAAGCATCACCTGGAATCAACAGAGTCAATCAACTTACTCTTTACTCTGTTCAAATCTACTTTCTTTCCTTGGGAGAAAGTTAGTTCACTGCTAGTTCGGTAGAAAAAAAATAATGATGAAGGTAATTGTGATTGTAAACAAAGTTAAAGGGAAGCAGTGACAGCTAAATTCATGCTGGATGCATTTTTATATTTAATCCCTGTGCTGATTTGAAAATTTCCCTAATCATTATTGCCAAAATAGGCCACAAAGAGAGGCTCGTTAGAAGCTTCTCTGATCTCTGTGCCCGTGGGCTGGAAAACAGACAGACATATTAATTAAGAGCACTGCAAACAAGCAGAGAGGAAGCAAACCATGTCCTCTGCAGAAATCATGCAGGTCACAAAGCTCAACAGCTGTTGATTTATAATAATCTTTGTTCAGGGAATACAAGGGAGGGATTGACTCCATGTAAGATCTGCAATCATGTGTGCCATTTGCAAGCTTATAAAACATGCTTATGCAATGGATATTATTATGACAGTTGAGGTAGTGCATTTGTTTATTTTAATAGGTCAGTTCAGTGAAAGAGTGAAAGCCACTATTTGTCATGGCATGTGAACACAGCCCATTACACAATATGCACCACAGTGAAATCTGACCCTTGTCTTTAACCCATCCACATATGGAGCAGCAGGCAGTGTCCTGGGACCAGCATAGTGGGACGCAACCCTGTTCAGGGGTACCCAGCAGTACATCAAGACATGTCCCTAACCACTAGGCTCCCACTGCACAATCAATTGTATGGATTTGATCTAGCAACCTGCACCAGTGATCTGTATTAATGTCTACACTTCTTCACTCTACCAACTGAGTTATCAAAAGAAACCATCCATCCATCCATCCATTCATCCATCAAGCCAATTTTTCCATTTTGGGTAACGGGGGAAACTGGAGCCGATCCCAGCTGACTACGTGCCAACGCAGGGTCCGAGGAGGCCAACCTTAAAGGAAATCAACCATTCAAATTGGTGCAGGCAATGCATACCGACCGCTACCGCTCACATGTAAAGTGGCAAATGTACACCATTTCTCTATATGTAACAATACAGGATATTAAGATGTAGAAGTTTGTTTAAGCATAAAGTGTTGTTGCATGATTCATGGTCTAAATAATTTTCCTCCATTGAAGTAAATAACCTCTTTGCTTACTCTAACCCAGTTATTGTCCTATATATAGGTTGTAATATAGGTTGTGGATCAGAGCATATACCTGTGTTACAAAAGAACATTATGTTGTTGCACATGTCCTTTGTGCTTAGACTTTGTAAATTTTATTGTATGGAGCACAGCCTTGATATAGTTTGGCAGGAGAACATACATAACCAGAAAAATACACTGTACATTATACACTAAAAACAGAAAACATGGCAGAAATACTTAAAATATATAAAGGTGTTAACATTTTAAAACCAACATTTATTTGTACTGGAAGAACTATTAATACCATAAGAAAAAAAAACACTTGAGTTTTATCCCTGGCTGCTGCCATCTCCAACTGAAACTCATAGTGCACACAGTCTGACTTGTGCAATCACCACTCCACATTTCTCTGGTTATTTTAATCTTAGTTCTGGTTCTGACCTAAAACCTTTAAAGAAATACTAACCAAAGATCCAGCAAAATATCTGAAAGGTATATAAGTTTGCTAGTCATTTCAAATATAAACCATCTCTGCCCATCTGCACTGTGACATCACCACAGACCTCAAGTTAGGTGCAAACTTGGAGAGGGCACATATGAAATAAATATCAGCTAGCATCAACTCTTGGGTTTTCAAAAAGCTGTAATGTATTTTGTTCGCCTCTACATGACCCTTATTTAGAGCTGAAGAACACAATTATGTTACAGTACAGTACGACTTCTATGACTAGTGGCGCTGCTTCTAATCATGCTGCTATTTCATATAGAATTGTCACAATAACTCAGTTAAACTTGACTGTCTGTTTTAAAAAAATAACACAAAGACGTTTAAACTCTCCTTAAACTTAATCTGAAATAAATTCAGCAATTTGTAATTTCAACATTGTTTGTATTTTGTAAAGGTAAGCCAGTTTTTTTAAGGACTGAGAAATGGAAAACAAAAAAAAACAACATTTAGGTTACACCAGTTCAAAACATTCCTCAATAAGCAGGTAAAAGTCACCTGGTCTGCATCACCAGAGTACTAACTATGCACCAATCCCAGTCACAACCCTCATTCATGTGTTAATGCTCAGCTAATGCTTAGTATCAGGACTATAAAGACAGCTAGTGTAAGAGAAGAGTTAGAGTAAGGCTTTGTTTATCTGCCCAGTTACTAAGCCATGTAACTCTCATTTTTTAACTGACTTTATGTATTGACAGAGTTTTTCCTTGTTTTTTTGCAACTGCCCTTTTTGCCTATGACAGTCCTGTTTGCTCTTGATACCCTTTGCCTGCATTGACTTTATATTTGAATTGTGCATGAGAAATTGTGATGCTGCTGTGATAAATATAGCCACATGGGCTCTGGGGTAAATACTCTCAGATGGACAAACACACATACACAGTAGATGTTGGTGCTTTGGTCAGATGAGTCCATGTTTCAAGCTTGTTTTTGAAGAAAAAACAGATTGTGAGTTCTCCATGGTAACAATGAAATAAGTCATCCAATTTAAGGTGCAAATGTGCAAAAGCCAATATCTTTGATGGTATATGTGCATTAATACCCATGGAACTGGTGACTTGCAAACATGTCCAATTAACACTGTTGCATGTTTTGGGATTTTAGAGCAACACATGATGCTATCAAAGTGACATCTTTTCCTACTGAGTCCTACATGCACTACAACAGCGTAGCTTTGAAAAACTGTGCTTGTGTGCTTGTGTGTGTGTGTGTGTGTGTGTGTGTGTGTGTGTGTGTGTGTGTGTGTGTGTGTGTGTGTGTGTGTGTGTG
>JBBIGC010000125.1:6850690-6862862 GCA_037576955.1 Lepidarchus adonis | reverse complement strand
CCTAACTCAAAATAACAGACAATATATGATTTAACCTTGTACTTAACAGAACATTAACACAAGGCGCACCTTCTCTACTTGGTAACCAGAAACACAGTCTCTTACACGGGCAACACAACTAATTTTGTTTGTCCTTTAAAGAACACTGTGTTTGTGTGTGTGTTTGTCAGTGTGTCACATTTTACACATACAACATTTTAAAATATGCAAAAATCTAATGAAATAATGAATGTTAAGAAAATTTCATTATTTACTATTTATGTTTTATTTAGTATTTTAATTTAGTTTACAACAATGACTACTTGCTTGACTTCTGAGATGTCATTGATCCTGTCCCATCTAGCTATCTGGACCATCCTGATCCATCCTGATGCCGCACTTCTGTTTGAAGTTCTCACTCCTCAGAGCAGAGGCCTACTGTATATGCATGATACATTTACTTCATTGAATATCAACACAGTCCATCGGTACGCTGGGAATTGCTGCACATCTTGTGTCCCATGACCAGATCACCCATCTTTAGGGCCTCCTGCTCATCTGTCCCAGATGCGGCTTCAAGCTGCCACCTCTGGAAATTGAGACCTTTTTCTTTTTCTTTGGTTGTTGTTATCTGGTGTTGACCAGAGAAAGATGTTTCCTTATCTGAGCCTTCCCCAGGTTTCTTCCTCCACCTTAGGGAGTGTTTTCTTGCCTCTCTGTTGCCCTTAACTCTGTTTTTAGGGCCTCAAAACCTAGCAATACTACACTATCTGCCTAGAATAAATTCTTATATCATTTTAAATTTATTACCTAAAACACATTCATTCTTTCTTATTTTTTTTACTATTTATTTATTTATTTATGCATTTATTTATTTATTTTAGGTTCCTACTATTTATTTAAAACCAGTGACAACCAAATTACAACAACCAAAGAAAAAGGATACAGACTCTATAACCCTATAGCCTGGGGTTAAAAAATCCAGCTTCTGCTTATGAAGCATAAAATTCAGGGAGATTATCCATGGTAGATGAGACAGACTAGATCTGCTTTTAATACAGTATGTTCCCACAAACTATGTCATAAGCTGAGCAACCTGGGCCTTAGCAGCAACAGACCCCAGAACCTCAGGATGGGAGACTACATCTCCTCCACTCTCATCCCACACAAGCACATTGCAGGGGTGTGTCTTTAGCCAACTCCTTTACTCCTTATTTAATTGTGACTGCATGCACCATTATCACATTTGCTGATAATAGATTTCAGGAGATCCAAGCTGAATGAACACTTCACCTTCCACTTTCACTTGTCCACCTCTCTCAACGCTTGCCCATCAACCTTTATCAATCCACCATCGAGAGCCATCTGACCTACTACTGCAGTGTTGTTCAGCTGCAGGAAGAACCTGCAGTGGGTGGTGAGGATGGTGATTGGTACCACACTACCCTTCCTTATGGACATCTTTGCTGACAGACTCCAGCGGAAAGCTAAACAAAATACTAAAGACCCCTCACACCCTAGACACTCTTTGTTTCGGCCCCCTCCCCTCTGGAAGGTGCTACAGGTCACTCAGGACAAAAACAAGTACACTGGTCATCATTGCACCTTGTATTGTGTTTTGCATTTTGTATTGTGTATAGACGACAGTGCTATAGAGATTTTTCCTCTTAATTGTAAGTCTAAAAGACGTTTCCTCTTAATTTTGAGTGAATCACTGAGAGCTGCTAAACTATCTTTCATTTTTCCTGTAACATTGACAATAGATCTATTCTAGAATTAATTGGATGAGCATCATAAAACATAGAAGATGGCTGTGTGGTCAAGGTTGCACCTACTGTACATTTCTGGGTGGAGTAAATTCATACAAAAGTGATGTTATGTCTATTGTGTATCAGTACTATTTTAAAATCAAGTAGGTTTTCTAACAACGACAATAACAACAACCAAAGAAAAAGTAAACAGCCTCAGTTTCTAAAGGTGGCAGCTATAACCTTATAGCCTGGAGTAAGAAATCCAGCATCAGCATATGAAGCATAAAGTACAAGCAGATGTTCCATGGTCGCTGAACAAGTATTGCAATATGATACTGTAGGATATTTGCCTCACATTCCTACCACACAATGGTGATTCAGCCTGCAGACTCACAGCATATTTCTTGTTCACCAACCTTTATCTGTAAAGTATGCAAGCACCTGTGGCTTTTACATCTGCCAAAATAATCTGGAGCCGTTTTTTAGAGCTAAAAGTCTTTCAGTTCTTGTACTTTTACTGCAAAAAGCTTCTATTTCTGTAATATTCTTTGGTCTTCTTGGATGCACAGCTTTTTTAAGTTTCAATCAGGGGACTGTGATGGCCATTCCAAAACTGTGTCTCTTGAGGTCGTCCATAGTGGATTTCAAAGTACTGTATGTTTAGGGTCATTGTCCTGTTGTAGAAGCAACATGCCTTTGCTGATTGTGGCCATTTTTTTTTACTTTATCACTTCACAACACTTGCTTCCAAAACACATCAGGCTTCTGTAGATGTTATTTTGCATACTTCTGATGTTGGATTTTTTGATAGGGATGCAGGTAAGGTTTTCTTCTGCTGACTCTTCCATGAAGGTATTGTGGAATGGTGTACCACCACTCCTGAGTCTGCTAAATCTTCCTGCAGGTTTTTGCAGTTAAATGGGAATTTTGATTCGTCTTTCTGACCAGCATTCGAACAGTTCTCTCTGAGAGTTTTCTTGACCTTCCAGATCTCATCTTGACCTCCACAGTTCACCTGAACTGCCATCTTGTAAAAAGAATCTGAGACTTTGGAACTTTTACGTTTTTTTGCACAATTTTTGCACATTTTTGCACAATGCCATAATATTATTTTTTGTTTGTTTGTTTGTTTGTTTATTTCAATTTGTGACATAAAATGTGACATTGTGTATTTTTTACATGTCCTAGAGAGACTGTGTTAACATCTTTTCCATTACAAAATCATCAAAATATGTAATTTATCAAGGGGTGCCCAAACTTTTGTATAAGACAGTATCTCACAAAAGTAAGTACACTCCTCACATTTTTGTAAATATTTTATTATGTCTTTTCATGGGACAACACTGACGATATGATACTTTGATATAATGTAAAGTAGTCAGTGTACAGCTTGTATAACAGTGTAAATTTGCTGTAGATGTTGTAGGGGTGGGAGGTCAACTTGTCAGTGCTCAGAACATACGCTGCACAATGCATCAAAATGTTCTTTATGGCTGTTGTCCCAGAAGGAAGCCTCTTCTATAGAGCATGCACAAGAAACCCTGCAAACAGTTTGATGAAAGCAAGCAGACTAAGGATATGGGTTATTGGAACAATGTCCTGTGGTCTGATGAGACAAAGAAAAATGTATTTGGTTAAGATGGTGTCAAGCCTATGTGTCAGCAACCTGGTGAGGAGTACAAAGACAAGTGTGTCTTGCCTGCAGTAAAGCATAGTGGTCAGAGTGTCATGGTTTGGGGCTGCATGAGTGCTGCGGGCACTGGGGAGCTATAGTTTAGGGACCCGTGAATGCCAACGTGTACATAATAAAGCAGAGCATGATGCCCTACCTTCGGAAACTGGGCCTTCCTAAAAAAACTGAGGGTGAAGGTGGTGGACTGGACATCTGTGAGGCATCCTCAAAAGGAAGGTGGAGGAATGCAAGGTCTCTAACATCCACCAGCTCTGTGATGTCATCATGGAGGAGTGCAAGAGGATTCCAGTGCTGGAAAATAATGGTGGCCACAGAAAATGTTGACACTTTGGGCACAATTTGAACTTTTTCATTTAGGGGTGTATTTAGTTTTGTTAGATACTGTAGTATATAATCATTTATAATGATATGGTAATATATCAGTTCCTGGAAGGATTTTCATCCCTAAACAAAAAAATCATGCAAGATCAATAATTAAGTCGCATTTCCCTTATTTGTAATGAATCCCCTTAAGGATGCTTTATAGATATAAATTTAAACATAGCCTTAAGCTTTCAAAACTTAACAAAAGCTTGTTTAAAAAAAAATCAAATACATAGATTAAGCAGCACTGCGTGTTAATCCTAATTATACTATAAAAAAATAATTATAATATAACATTATTATGCCAGTTAACAAATCTTAAAGACATTTTCCTAGAACTTCTAACCATTTAGCTGACTCAGGCTCAAGTATGGGCACTAAGGAGCCTTCCTACTTTCTAAATCCAATACTGTAGTTTATTCAGAAGTGGATCATTGAGTATTAGTGGCTAATGCCTCTGTTTCACTTCAGGAAAGGGATTTGGGCTCAGGACCTAGATGTTCCATAAGGCAGACAGACTCAGAGTGATACTAATCACACTCATCTCCTGCAGGGTCGTTTTCAAATGCTCAGGATACAACATGGACAGAGTGGAGACATTTGAATTTGGTCTTTATCAGTCTCATAAATACATAAACATACACCACCCATCCTTTAATGAGCTTAAAATCCTTCAATGCAAATGTTCTCCACTCCTCTGCTATCCAAAATATGCAAATCCTGTTTTGGCTCTTCTTAAGAACCAGGCAATCTGAATAGAAGAATATATGTAATCTGCTGATTAAATTTTTATTATACGGTGGTATCCAACAGAGATAAACTTCCTAGTGGGATAATTGATTGAGACGGAGCTTCATGATTACAATTATGACTTATGGCTACCTGTCAACATGTAATGCCACTATGTTACACTATGGAGTTGCTGTGAACTGTTGCGGTCAACTTATTGACTGCCATCATGTAATGCTGCCGAAAGTGCATACAGAAAAGCTACAATTCGTGTCTGGATATTTCAGGAGATGCCAAGGCACATCTGTTTTGTTCTTCATTGTAAACCATTGACTCAGCACCTTCCCTGAAGCTTGTAATGGGGAGCGGTATGGGAAAGCGATTTCCGTGATAAAGCATGTTAAAGACATAAATTAATACAGGAATAAAAATGATCTATTTTAGGCCAGAGGCACTTGGTGGTTTAATTTATATGAGTATTGTATTTTGTTTGTCCCCCTCAACCATGATAGATTGTTCCCAGGACCCTGATGGAATTAAATGCATCAGCTAATTAGTTTTCTGTGGACAATGCCATAAAGGGACAAGGCCCTGCCTTCAGCAACCAGTGCTGTGCAATCTGCTCGGCCAAATGTTTATCTTCCCTCAGCAAAGAATTATGCACTCCAGGCAACCACATGACCCTTCCCTGGAGAAGCCATGGTCATGAAACATAACACCATGTCCACAGATCATATCAAAACATTTTCAGCTGTAATAATTGACAATATGATGGTTAAAGAGAAAGAACTCATCAAAAGAAGTCTATTCTCGCTTGGGGGAGTGTTGTGTCATAAATATTCAGATTTTTCCATTCTCTACTGAGGTGCTCTTATGACATGTATATGGTTTCCTTACCAAAAACATAATTATAATTGACATTTTGTAATTGATCTTTGGATGTGCTATACTGTGCCTGTTTCAAAAGGTAACGTAAGCTCAAACACTCCTCATAACTTCCACATGCAGGGTTACAACGGGGTTCCGTTCCTCAGCGTGACCAAATTTCATTGTAAGTCAGAACTCATGCATGTAAGGAGGCTGTGGGGGCTTTATTGAATAGTACTTTATTAACAGCCAGCAACAAGTATCTCAGGTCTCCACATATAGGCACACACACACACACACACACACACACCAAACTTTCGAATTTTCTCAATTCTGTCTCGCTTTCACTCTCGCTCTCACGCTCTGCTGACATGGTGCAACTGCTCGCCTGGTTGCCAGATTGACTGTTCCGATGAAATGCCCCCTTTGCTTGACTGTAAAGCTCTAATCTCCTTGCACTCGCAGCTAGAGGCAAGAACAAACTTTATGTAGCTCAGTTGCCAGAATTTCTCTCACAGTTGCCATATTACCGGAAAGCATTCAGTAGGTGTTCAACTGAATTCTACTACTGTATATGACAGTAAATACATGCATAAAAAAATAAATGCTGAATATATGCTGTTAAAAAAAGGAGCCAGCGTTGTAAGTCGAGTGTGTAGTAACACGAGGACCCACTGTATATGGGTGGGACAGGTTAAATGAATGTACCTGCTGACAAAACACCTACCTGTGTTTAGAATGATCCACCATGATCCATCCCTGCTTACTGGTGGTCATGTGAGGGTCCTGGGCATTAAAGTAAAGGCAAATAAAAAATGATTCAAAAAGAGAGTCTATAACAAAATGTGCACATATGAAATGAGATCTGTTATCTTTTCATGAAAAATGAAAAAAGATGTGTAAGAAATGTTGTGCATAGTGATTGTTACTTGGCTAATGCTGAAGGTAGCATGTATATAATTACAGCAGGAGTGAAATGTAAAAGCTAAAATTGTACTATCAACATTTCTTCAAAGGAATTTAATAATCTAGCATAAATTGTTCTGAATGTTTGCTATTGCGTAACCATGTTACTCTTCTCTGTTATGCGTAAGCACTGCTGACTGAAGTAGACCAAAACATTTCTCTGTTTATGGAACTCAAACTGCAGGTCAAATGAGGTGCTGAGGTGGTACCCACTTAACATGAATTTGTTTAGACTTTGAAATAATGAAGACTCCTTTGCCCTCCTTGGTCACTGGAGACAGACTTGGTGGAAAGAAAGCACCAGCGGCGCTGAATTTCATTAGCATTTCATGTGCTGCTCAGATGGAAGTGATGTGTTGTGGAACCATGTTCTTTAAACAGGCAATGACATGATGGCAGAGGGAGGACACTGATCCACAGAGACATGAGTTACATTAATATCTTGGCTTATTCTGCCAAGCGTAAAATCTTCAGACAGGAGCACCTGTTAGCACCCATAATGCTGAGTCTTCTGAGCATATATCTGGAATTGTATTGCAGTTTCTACACTGTTAAAAAGTTCCCTAAATATAATGCTTTAAAAAAACTAAATGAGAAAAAAACTGTAAGTGTTACTAATATATATACAGTCAAGCCTGGAATTATTCATACCCCAGGCAAATTGTGATTTAAAAGTTACTTTTATTCAACCAGCAACTTTCCACTTGACACATGCATCTCCCAGAAGATAATAAGACAACGTACAGAGGCATCATTGTGCAAAAAATATTTCTGAGCTTCTGTTAACATTTAAGCAAAACGTTGCATTTCCAAAATTATTCATACCTTTTGCAAACTGTCACAGTCTATGGGAAAATCCAAAGTTCTATACCATTCCAAACAGGCCAAGCAGTTCTAAAGCATCCTAATCTCCCTGATTCATAGGGAATAGCTGTTTTAATCAACAGGTGAAAAACAGCAGCTCTCTGCAATTGCTTTGTAGACAGTCATGACTAAGACAAAGGAGCTCTCTGTGGCTGAGCATTGTGGTTGCTCACAAGTCAGGAAAGGGCTAGAAGGCCATTTCTAAATATTTTCAAGTTCCAGTGGCTACAGTGCAAAGTATTGCTAAAAATACAAAACGTTCCACACTGAAAAATTTCAGAGGATGTGATGAAAAAGAATCCAAGGATCACCTCCAAGGCCAACCTGGTGAATCTGAGCTCTGCTGGTGGCAACGTCTCAAGGCAGACAGTCCAACGGACAATGCTGGGTTCTACAGACACAGACCAATGAGGATGCCAGTTCTCCATATAAAGCACACAAAAGCCCACTTGGCCTTTGCAAATGCTCATTTGGACAAATAAGAAAACTTCTGGTCATCTGAGTTATGGTCAACTGAAACGAAAGTTGAATTTCTTGGCCACAATGATGCATCCTTTATTTGACAAAGGAAAGCCTTCGACCCTAAGAACACCATCCCTACTGTCAAACATGGTGGAGGGAACCTAATATTTTAGGTGTGCTTTTCAGCCACTGGACAAGTAAACAGAACAATGCAACAAAGCTAAACTTCAAGATTCTCAACAACATTAGGCAGTCTGTAGATTAGCTTGGCTTTGGTTGTAATGAATCCCAGGGTGTTGGTAGGAAAGATATGCAGGAAGAATGACTGGTCTTACTACATTTAATCACTCTCACAAAGAAAACATAACTCACGAACACTGACAGAGGGAATGATACATTAAGGCAAACATTGACAAGGCACCAAGGACACAGAAAAGTACATAGACATAATTACAAACATCTGAACAAGGGTGCGGACAACAGACAAAGAAAAGGTGAACATCAGGACATGTGACAGGCAAGACAGGGGGAACCAAACAAAACCACATGGCAGGGAACACAGAACATGACCAAACCAAGACATAACCCCACCCCAATGATGCAGCACCCAATACATACCAAAGCCAAACAGAACAAACAGTAATGAGAAAGCATAAAAAAGAGTACATATAATGTATACTGTATAGAGATGTCCATGTATTATATCTGTATTTCTTGTGTTGTCCTGAGAGCAGCTTTGTAATTTCAGAATAATAAGAGTAGAGTAGAGCTCTCCAAGGAGAGAGATATGTAAATGGTGTTGCATAAATTAAGTCATAAACAACCTACAGGTGCCTGTGTCTCCTATAGAGCACTGGGGACATGTATTATGCCTTATGTGGGCTACTAAAAGAAGTAACAATTCTGAAAGAGTATATAGCTATACTAATGCTATAGTGACACAAGATCTTGTTATAATATTTCAGTATATTTAGATAATGACTGCAGTCTATTACAGGATTCACACATTTTATACAGTACTACAGCATGAAGAAGTATATTATAATGATATTGGGGTGCAAAAGTAATCTAAATTATTCAGGCATAATTTGTCTTAGTGGAAATGTTCCTGTGTTTGGTTTTCCATATTCTCCATATTGCCTAAAATAACATTCACAAAGCCATGGCTCGCTTCCTGGCATCTAACCATTAAACTGACATTCAGACATTCTAGTGAAGATTGATTACAGCTCTTGCAGTATCTTTTTGTCCTTACATGTTGACATTTTTAAGCATGCAGCTCATTCTTATGGACAGACATGATTTATCCCTTCTACATAACTGCATGTTGTCTTGCTTTTATGTATGTTGTCCTGATAAATATTATTACTCCTGATCTATGATGCTCCTGGTACATCTCCATTTGTTGGTCATCTCTGATCAGAAACATTCACATTTTAAATACAGCAGTTTATCATTGTTTATCACCCCTTTCCTCTATGCCAACTGGCCTCAATTGTCTTATTTAAATCTGTCATCTAGGGGTTGGTGTTCTCTTTGCTGTTGTAGGCGGTGTTATCATCGCAAGATCTAAAGAAATATATGAGGCCTACATAAAAAAGGTCTGGCAATGGGTTTAAAATATATTTAAATTACAGTATGTGAAATAAAGCATTCCATTCTAAGGAAAATGATCTACAAGTGGTGTAAACATGACAGAACTGATTGTCCAAGCAAATTCAATTTGAAGAGCAGACATGATGTGAACAGAAATTTCCAAGATCCCCAGGCATCATGGTATTAGCAAAAAAATGGACAAATCAGTCTTTTTCCAAAAAGAGCACTGGAGAAAGACTACAGCATGATGAAGAACATATACAGTAGATAAGGACCAGGCATTTTGGAATAATGTAGATAGAGCTGTTTGGCTGCAGCAACTGTATATGTGAGGCATAGACCAAAGGCAGCATTTCAGGATAACTTTTTCTCAGCTGTGAAGCATGGTGGTGGAACTGTAATGGTATGATGTTGCTTTGCTGCAACTGGGTAAAAAAAATGTTTTATGAAGTCTTACAGCTTTTAATACTAATAGAAATAGTGGCATAATAATAATGTCTTGTTTTGATGGCAGCTCTCTAATACTGGTTATATTTTAAGGTAATAGAAACTCTTAGTAATTGGATTTTATTTAAGTGGGATAGTCTGTAACTTAGCAGTGTACAAAAACATGTGGTGTTTGCCTGACGAATAAGTGCCTTTTTTGCTGAATAAAATGCTATGGATTTACTTTATTTTAAAAAATCGGTTTTATTTGAAACAAACATGTGATATGTATGTAAATCTTAAATTATAGTACTTTATTGCTGAGGGTATGTAAAACTGTTCCATGATCCATCCGGTTGCTTCAGATGTTGGGTTACAGTGTCTCCTGTGCAAACAAGTGTAGGATGACAGCAGCAGTACCATGCATTTACAGTACCTGCAAAACCTGGATAACAAATATTTTTGCAAAAAAAGACATATTATATCTCGAAAGGATCTGTAAGTTTTGCCATTCACATTATAAAGTGACTGTAATTAAAAAGTGTAAAGTCAGTTTAGAGTAATGTGGTTACAGCACTGTTTGCTGACTGTACTTACAAGTTTAAGGTAAATTCATAAATTATTTCCTCAGCAACACAATGGTGCACATACAAGTGCTGTACATTGTTCTAAACTGTACACGGTTCTGCTCTTTTCAGTGATATGCGTATTATCCCACTGTGACGTACCGTTCCAGAGTAATGTAACAGAATAGAAGGTATGTGATTTCAGCCGCAAAATACGTCTCTCTGTCACATAGGGTTACAACACTGTTGAAACAACTGTAAATGGTCTTAGTGAGAGGAAGATTGATTTTATGATCAATTTTGTTCAATAATTATATGAAGTTGGGTAATTTGGGTTGTTTTATATACTGCATTAACCATTTGATGACACACTTACTTACTGTAAATGCTAATAATTAGTTTAAAGCACATCATATAATAGGACAGGTTGTTAAGTCCCCACCCTGGAATAAATACATGCAAATAAATACATACATAAGTAAATAAGTTTTTTTTTCTTTTCATGTTCTCCAAATCACAGTCCACGATTGTGTCAGATGTCTTCTTGGGCAGGTGAGCTGCCACTATACTGACTGGAGAAAGATCACTGACTTCTAGCTATTTTTCTTTATCTGAGAACTAAAGGATCAAAGGAATCTGTCAGATAAAGGTGTTAAAATATTAGTCAACCTCTATATGAACTACAAAGGTGTGAGTCTGCAGAAATCACTTTGTGCTTGGTGAGTACTGGCACTGGTTCCTTATCCCTGCAGACTTGTTCCCTAATCCAGCCTCAGAATATATACACCCAGCCACTGTAGGGATTCACTAAAAAGTTCTGCTTGTTCCACAGAGCACCTGGGACTCCTTTAATCTCACTAGTGAGGATATTTGTTTTCAGTTACAACCCTTATCTGCCTTAACGTGCCTAGTCTCCTACAATCCTATTTGCTGTCATCCACCTATGAATGACCTTGTCTCTGCTTGATCGTGTTTGTCAAGTAAATGTTTCTCAATTGTGCATCCACAAGTATGGTCTGGTTATTACAGCTTGTTCATTTCCTCACTGTTTTTATCACTCTCACGCACACGTTAAGCTTTAAGAACTTGTATATATTGAAAACAGGCAAATGTATGTAACAATTGCTTGTTTCCAGCCTACAGTAAATCCTGGCTCGTTTTTAGAAAGTCATTTAAATTTCACAGCCGTCTATTACAATTGTCAACGTAAATGTGCTTGAGATGAGTGAAGGAAACAAAATGTAAAGCAGGCAGCCTGCCTCTGCTGATGGGTGAGAGAGTAATTGCCCTCACTTATTAAAAAAAGACAAAAGACAGACACTTTCCTAAACTTTATACCTATCAACACAGGTCCAAACGGTCAAGAGAAATTCATTTCAGGGAGACAATGTCAAGACTAGGGGGAAAATAAATAAATAAATAAATAAATACATAAATAAATACATAAATAAAATAATTGGGCTCTTAATATTAAAACATTTAAAAACAAGACAGTTTGGACAATAAACATTCATTTAAAAAGTCATACAAAATGGGCTGATAATGAGGAAGTTAGATTTGCTGATCTTCTGTCGTACGTCTGCTTCCTCTCGAAAAATCCTGTGAACTGAGACTGATGGGAGACTTTACCAGTTACCCTCAGACAAAAGTTCCAAACAATAGGTTTTGTACTTTGTTGTCTTACATTTCTGTTTACTCTAGTCTTCCTCATTTACATCCCAAATGTGTGTTTAAATGGTTGAAAGCACAATTAAAAAACAATGATGACAGATTTATGCTTACACTGCAGGTAGAGTTAAGCTGAGCCAAACTGCAGTTTCTGAGATAAACAAGTACATGGTGTGTGTGTGTGTGTGTGTGTGTGTGTGTGTGTGTGTGTGTGTGTGTGTGTGTGTGTGTGTGTGTGTGTG
>JBBIGC010000125.1:6813029-6833387 GCA_037576955.1 Lepidarchus adonis | reverse complement strand
GTGGAGGGAGGTAAGATGATCAATAGCTGTAGGAGAGATGAGGTGGAGGGAGGTAAGATGATCAATAGCTGTAGGAGTGATGAGGTGTAGGGAGGTAAGGTGATTTGTAGTTATAGGAGTGATCAGGTGGAGGGAGGTAAGATGATCAAAAGTTGTAGACGTGATCAGGTGGAGGGAGGTAAGGTGATTTGTAGTTGTAGGAGAGATGAGGTGGAGGGAGGTAAGATGATCTATAATTGTAGACGTGATGAGGTGAAGGGAGGTAAGATGAACTATAGTTATAGACGTGATGAGGTGGAGGGAGGTAAGGTGATCTATAGTTGTAGACGTGATCAGGTGGAGGGAGGTAAGATGATTTGTAGTTGTAGGAGTGATGAGGTGTAGGGAGGTAAGGTGACTGGTGGTAGGGTGCACTTTTTGATGCAGTGGCAATGGTTCTTCTAAGTCCTTTTACACCCATGTGACAGCGTAAATTACAGTAGCTTGAAGGTTTCTCATGCAATACTGACTTAGGGCTCAGAGATAATGTATATTCATCAGAGGTTTCTGGTCTTACCCTACAGTCTTTGAGAATTTTTTTTTTTTTTTTAAACTAATTGATAATTCTCTCATGAAGATTGGTACAAAGTTTGATAAAAATTGCTGAGCCATGAGTTATTTTTTCTTGCAAAGACAGAGCATTTGGTGGATCCTTTCTTTATAACCCGATTCTTTTTGGGTCAATGTAAGGTTGGGCGTTGTGACGGCCCTTGCAATATTGTATTTTCTGTTTCCCTTTGCTTTTTAATGTCTTTTTATTTGACATCTGTCAGCCTCATGTCTGTTTGTTCACATAGCCATATGTTAGTGTTTTGGTGTTATTCTCATGTTTTGCTTGTCATGTGTCCTTGCCCTGCCCTTGTCATTAGTTTTGTCACCTGTGTCTGGTTCCTGTGCTCCCTTCTGGGTGTCAGCCATCTTGTCTAGTGATTATATACCCCGTGTTTGTTCTTGTTGACTTTGTTGTATTTATGCTGGTTCTCTGCTGTGTTTTGTTTCATTTCTGCTGGTTCATGTTTTGTTCATGTTTAGTACTTGTCTGCTACTATAACTTATTAAACCTGTTTTTCAGAAAACCTTAGTATTATTACCTTGTGATTTTTTCCATACAAACCCAACACCTGAGAGAGACACCTGGTACGGGGATGAACAAAAGACTAGAGACGGGTGTCAGTAATCTTAGGGTTAGAGCAGATGAGATGAGATGAAATCAAGACACAGATGAAGTGACCTGAGGAACATAACCCTTGTGAACACAACAAACAAAATTGCCAATAAGGCACACTGAACGAGTTAGGCCTTTTTCTTATTATTTTCTGGTTATCATGGTAAGAAGAACTTGAGACATATTAGGACAATTGGTGTATTTATTATTATTATAATTATAATAATAATAATTAATGTACTTATTTATTGATTTACTCATTTTTGATTCACAATTACACAACATAGTATTTTATACCCACTAGCTTTTCTGCAGCTTCTTTCAACAACCACATACCTTATGTACCTTACCACTGCCTGTTACACAATCCCTTCTCTACATGACTTTCAGAAAAAGTCCTTTCAGTTCTTTCCTCCTAGTGATGCACTACTTCCATGGCCAGAATTTTTAATTCCATACTTCCACAAACATCTTAGATAAATAAAGAATAAGTGTCTTCAATGCTTCTTCTGTCTTATATCTGCCCAGCCATGTGTATTCCTCATGTGTATTTGTTTATGTCTAATACCCTGCCTTAACCTTGAGCGTCTGTCTCTTGTTCCTGGTTTCCACTCATGCCCAGGTGTAAGTTACCACGTCTTAGTATTACCCTGTGTTTGTTTCACTGGCCATCTGGTATCTGTAGTTGTACAGTTTAATTTGCAATGTCAATGTTCTTGTCATTTCTTTTGTAAGATTATTTTAGATAGTTTTATGTATTCTTATGTTTATTTTTTATTTTGGTCTCAGTGTTTGTATTCATGCAAATAAACTGTTAAAACTTCAGCACTAGCACTTACTTCCATGCAACAGAATCATTACAGTGTCGTCTGGCTCTGCGTGTACATGATCCAGATCTCACATCAAACTGAAGGATTTTACTAGGACATCACTGTCTCTTTCATGTCACTGTGAGGCGTTGGACTGCACTTGAATGTAATTGCAACCCTAATTGCTTTTGAATAAAATCTTTACCTCACTTACAGTTCAGTCTTCAAAAGAGTCTGTGAGAAAGTCAAAATATAAACTAAATGTATTTTGTGAGCCTATAAAAATTATGCTGTAAGAGGACTATATGGAAATGCATTTGGTGCCTACTGTTTTAACTCAAGTGCTTCTAAGGATGTTTAAGTGTTTCCCCTACTTTACATTACATTACCTGAATACATTACTGTGTAAGATTGTGCTTTCTCTGATGTAGCATATATTGTAATATATAGTATGCTCTTGAATCATACAATGCAGAAAAAATACAACACAATAAAACATTTCAAAATGCAAATTTGAGGGTGGGAGACAACTTCAGAGGAGTCCAGAGCATTATTATAATAATATATAGTTGGTGAATGTGTTATTAAAGTGTAACTACACAGTTGTTAGTGTTATAATGTAAACTCTTCAGCCATTACATAATGTTATGCTATAGTTAAAAGCTATGGTTGTTCCTGGTACAACACCTTCCCCAAATAAGTGACACAAGCCTTCAACAATGCACATGGTTTTTGAAATACATCAGCACAGGAAACTGCAACTTTTTAAATATTTAGCTTGTAGTAACAGTCAGCTTGTGTCATGGCGTGGTAACTGAACCAAGTCCTTGGCTATAATTTATAAACTTATACACAGCAACAGGATCTTCATGTATATTTTATGGGTTTAACATGTAGGTACCATGGTTGCTAGGAATGTGTGTGATTAACACAGGTTACCAAAATACCAAAATTCACACACAAACACTTGGTTAAATTACACCTTTAGTCAGAAGGCATAATGTGTTACACAGATGTCCCGTTTTATTTTTTAGGTCCACGTAAAGCTGTTCATGCTTAAACAGGACATTTCACAGACCTAATTAGATCTTATCAGTAAAAGGCACCCTAATAGCCAAACGCAATCACTAGATGATTGCAAAAATCCAGACACTTTAATTTGCATTAACAGCAGTTGTTAGAAGAGCTCCTCAGTAGGCTGCATGTTAGGCTGAACATGCAGAATTCAACACAAATGTGCTAAGTGAAATTAATACTCATTAATGTATTTAATTGAATGTATTCACATTTATATCAGACTTGAAACAAATCTGTAAACGTAGATGTGTCATAATCTGCAAATAACCCAATTTCTATTGCAGTGCTGATGTCCGCCAAAAACAGATTACCAAGAAATAATCTGTATAGAATATAGAAGGGTCAATGACTGCTGTGCATTATAACCATGTGTGATTTGCATTCAGGTTTTTTGAATAAGGTGTTGTCTTGCCAAACCTTTAAAATGAGGGACTTCAAATATGAAGTCAACAGGACAATAATCTAACAACCAGTAAAGACTGAGAACATTCGATGAGGAAATGCAAGTGAGGTCAGTGAGAAAGGCCATTGAGATGAAGTGGCTGCTCTAAAGCTGGGTGGTCATGGCCTGGATGGAGGGTGACATTTAGTGCAGAGTCTCTACACTCATCCAGGCCCCAGTGCCTCAGGTCAATCTTGCTGGATTGTGTATTTTTGGTCAGCAGCTGGCCTTTAAGAACACAAAATCCCTGAAAATCAAATGACCTGACTCACATTTTCTCTGTCTTTGCTTATTTATTTATTTATTTATTTATTTATTTATTTATTTATTTATTTAGTTTTGCAAATCAAAGACAGTAAATAGAGAAGTGATGTTATTTATCCTTTCGCAGCCTAATTCCAGCCTTCTTCGTAAAGCATTCTAAGGCACTTTGCATCTAATTGGTTTTCCTTCATTCCCACGTTTTGCTGTTTATTGCCTTTTCCATTTTCTATTCTCTGCTGAGATTCAGCACTGAAGCTAGAGGTTTGGAGCATCTCCTTCTAAAAACAAAGCTAATATCTTATAATAATTACATTTAAATTACTCACAAGGCCAAACTGTTTTTCATCTGCTCAAGCTCTTAAATCACAATAAACCTACCTGCTGCATCCAGCCCCCTAGATAATGTATGCTAATTGAGGACCAGTTCCACTGTGTGACCTGGGGCGGTGTTCATCAAATCCAAGCTTTTGTGAAGAAACAGCTTTACAAAGAGAATAAATGAATAATATTCAGATTAATGATCTGATTCAGTCAAATTACCATGCTTCTGGTCACCACTATTAAAGTGTGGTTTCCAAAGGGTGGCAAACTTCACAATGTTTAAAGCCTGCTCTAAAAGTTTTCTGCCCTCTCTTACATCTGGAGCAAGGCTGGAGGATGTGTGGCACAAGTTTCTTTGTTAGTTTCAGACCAACAAAGTTGTAATTTTTCTTTATGGTCCAGGTTGTTAAAATGCTAAAAGCTACACCTACATTGATTCTGCACGTTGGAGTGAATCTGACCACCACTCTGGCTTCCAAGACACGCTGTTGTTTAGCTGAGCACTCGAGTGGCGTCAAAAAACATTGCATATCCCATTTTCTTGGTGCCAATTTCTGCTGAAATCCTAATTAGCACAAAAAAAAACACCTATGTCGTTAATCAACCATTCTGGAAGACTGTGTAATCATTCTATTCTATGAGTATAAATTTATTGGAGCTGAACATTGACGTCCTCCACATACAGTGAAGTTATACAGTCATGGCCGAAATCATCAACACCCCTGAAATTTTTCCAGAAAATGCAGCATTTCTCCCAGAAGAATATTGCTGTTACAAATGTGGATCAGAACGCAGCAGCTAGGCTGATCTTCAATCAGCCGAAACACACCCATGAAAAGTTCCTTACACTGACTTCTCATTGCAGCACACATTAAATTCAAGTCCCTGATGCTTGTCTACAGGATCATCAAGGGATCTGTCCCCTTGCTACATGACAACGCTCATCCAGACCTACACACCCACCAGATCCCTCAGATCAACAAGAGAACAGTGACTGGAGATTCCATCTCCACGTCGAATGAAGCTTATAAGCACTTAATGATAACGTGGAATGTGCTATTTTTTTAGCCTCTCAGATAGTAATGTTGTAGCACTTGCCGTCTGCACGTCTGTAGCACCTGCACTGTATTCTAAGAGCAAAATGATGAACTTCTTTGTAGCTATCATAGCAGTCATGTCTGAATTAATGCTTGATTGTTCCTGCACCTGGAACTTGTTTGGGACAAAAGCATTAACCAAATAAATTAATGAAAATGTAAATGTTGTGGTATAGACATGCTTATTTCCATTATGTACATTCAATACAATCAATGAACATCAAAAAAAGAATAAAGCCAAATTTGACATTATTTCACAAATGATTCAACTTAATATTTGGTTTCACACCCTTTGGAAAAAATAACTAAAACCAATTTCTATAACCATCAACAAGCTTGTCATACCTCTCAACTGGAGTTTCCAACCACTCTTCTTCTGCTAACTGCGCAAGGTATCTCAGATCTGACTTCCACCATGTTTGACTGTAGGTACTGTGTTCTTTTCTTTGTAGGCCTCATTCTGTTTTCTGTAAACAGTAGAATGATGTTCTTTACTAAAAAGCTCTACCTTGGTCTCATCTGTTCACAAGACGTTCTCCCAGAAGGATTTTGATTCCTCAAGCACATTTTGGCAAACTCCAGTCTGGATGTTTTTATGTATCTGTGTCAGCAGTGGGGTCCTCCTGGGTCTCCTGCCATAGCGTTTCATTTGTTCAGATGTTGACATATAGTTTAACCTGACACCGTTACACCCTGAGTCTGCAGAACAGGTTGAATTTGTTTAGAGGTTGATTGGGGCTGTTTATCCATCATTCAGTTTATTCTGCATTGCAGTCTTTTATCATTTTTTTCTTCCAGCTACAGTACTGTACCATATTTTGTAAACTTCTTGATCATGCTGCGCATAGTGGACAAAGGAACATGAAGACTTTCAGAGATGGACTTGAAGCCTTGAGATGATATTGTTGATATTTTTCCTTTTTTTAAAAAAAATTATTTTTAAAATGTTTGTTCTCAACTCCTCAGACAATTCTCTGCTCTTCTTTCTGCTTCTTTCTCCATACTTAGTGTGGCACACACAGACAGACAACAGAAAGGTTAAGTCAACTTTTCTCCTGTTTTGTGTTCTGTTGGATATTCACCCCAGTCTCTTGTTTTCTTTGTTTTCTTACTTTACGGCTGTGGTTCCTAAGCTGGTCCTGAAGTACCCTCTGCCCTGCCACAGTAATGGCAAAGAGGAAAATGCAGAAGCACATCTTCGGCCACAAATACACTTGCTTCTAAAGAAATTCAGGCAAACATGTTTGGAAATTGATAAAACATGAAGGTAAGGTGATTAATGCATCAAAAATATATATTTTTTTACAAAACAACCAGTGCAGTGAGATCTTAAAGATAGAATAAACTAAAGCTCACTCAGCTCTAGGCAGCCGTCAGACTACCAAGGTAGTGTATGTTTTCCTCAGTAACACATTTACAGAATTCCATATATTTCTACATAAGCAGAAGAATTATTAGAAATAGTTTTATTAGAAATATGTTTACCATCTTCACTGCTTGCTTGTTCTGATTAGTTTTTTTAGAAGATTCCCAACATGTAATTACAGTTGGTTTTGATTGGCTGAGAGGCATGGTAATCATTATTTTGCAAATGGTTAATTAATTGATAGATATGATAGATAATTGATAGCATATTTTTGTTGGTTCCACAGCAGTCATTAGTTTAATGTAATTGCTGTCCACAAGTGCAACATGGCATGACAGCTGTTGAACCTTTTTTGTCTAGTTTTTAATTGATGCTTGCAGAGCTTCAGAGCTGGGTGATGGCTGCTGTCTTTTAAGAAGACTGTCTTGATGTTTGCAATAACTTTCATTCCTTCATGGGTGGGATATTCCAGATTTTTCTTCTCACACAATCACAAATATTCACAAATAAAAAAAAAGCTGTTGGTCTCAAAGGTTATTATGGTCACTCTTTTCCATTATTTGTGTAGGTGTAAATCACTGGTAACAAACTGGTTGCTTTTCATGTATTTATAAATATTTGATTTTCTTTGAAGCTGGTCTGTGTGACAGTTTCATTCAAACAATTTCAATTTCATTCAACCATAACTTATTGTTAGGGTAATTAAGAGGCAATTAAGAACCAGTGTATTAGTTTATTTACTTTATTTAGTTTATCAGTTACATTGTCCTGTCTTCGCCATTTCTGCAACTCTTACGAGGAGGAGAGACATTTCTGTTCAAACCACACAGTTCATTGTTACTCTATTGTATTTTAAAGACAAAAGTTTGGGGGTATTCTAATTGACATGTAAGCATCAAATTTAAAGAAATTTTAACGTGAAACTCTTGAAGTGATTTCTATCACACTGCTTTTTACAGTAGTTGTGCATCTTAAAACTGGGCAGGACATGCTTAAAACACCTGGGAATCAAACTTGCTAATTGGCTAACCTGAGTGGTTCAGTGTTCAGGCTAAATAAGGATGAATTAAGATCTCTGCAGAAGTTCTGTCATATTACATATTGAGCAATTATCCACAGCACATTGCAAAGGCCATATTACATACAAGCTTCTAACAAATGTTTGTATTGATTGATGGAGTTCAAGGTTAGCTTGTAATGTTCATTGTAATGTAACTTACATTAAAACTTTACTTTAATGTTCAGTATCTCACAAAAGTGAGTACACCCCTAACATCACAGCTTGTATAACAATGTAAAATAACTCATTCCAACATGATAATGACCCCAAACACATCCTAGACTGGCCTAGCATCTCTCCAGACTTAAACCCTGTGGAGCATCTGTAGGGCATCTGCAAACAGAAGGTGAAGGAGAGAAAGGTCTTTAAAACCCAATTTGCAACTTGTGGAGCTCTAGTGAACTCCATGCCCAGGAGAGTGAAGGCAGTGCTGAAAGATAATAGTGGCCATACAATATACTGACACATTAGGCACAGTTTGAACATTTTCACTAAGGGATGTACTCAATTTTGTTGCCAGCGGTTTAGACATTAATGACTGTGTGCTGGATTATTCTGAGGGGACAGCAAATTTTACAAGCTAAATACAAGCTGTTATACAAGCTGTACAATGACTACTTTACATTGTATCAAAGTGTCTTATCTTCAGTGTTGTCCCATGAAAAGGTATAAAATATGGACTTTAGTGAGACAGTGTATACCTAGTGTTAACTAGCTTCAATATTAACTGAAATTAGACAGTGTTTGCTTCTTGAACACTGTTGGGTGTTCAGGAGCTCTGACCACGTTCCATTATTTTAACATATTTATTTTTATATTTCCCAACTGCAGACATCACATCGCCTTCCTTTTCATCTCTGGGGATTTTAATCATAAAGACTTTCTATGACACTATGGTAGCATCTGCTATCTTTTATTCTGTGGTCTGCTACAGGGGAAAACCGAATAAGCTGGTCAATAGGGCCAGTTCTGTCCTGGGCTGATTGCTGAAGTCCATCAAGCAGACTGGGGAGGAGAAGATGTTGACCAAACTGACATCCATCATGGACAACACCTCCCACCCACTACACAAGACTGTACGAGCCCTGAGCAGCATTCAATAGTAGACTCTTACACTCACAGTGTAGGAAGGAATGGTACTGCAGGTCATTTCTACCAGCAGCTGTCAGACTCTACAACACAGTATAACATGTTTCATTTATTTATCATCTCGTTTGATTTACACATCACCTGTTTTTAACTGCTGCAATTCACATAACGTGTTTGTGCAGTTTATATTTCATTATTTCATTCACATTTCCTCATACTGATGTACACATTCCTGTATATATATTTTGTACATATTTCTGTAAATCTTGTAAAATATTTTTTGGGTGTTTATGTATATAGGATTATCCTTATTTTTATTATTTATATGTCCAGGCATGGAATCAGGCCAGGTTGGAAGCTGTTCTGTGGAAGATGACATCCTGGGTGTGTCTGGGCAGGTCTGAATCAGATTGACGCTGTGTCAACATGCTATAAAGGTGGCTCATATACACCAAATCCTGCTCATTTGGTTAATACCGATAGTGTGTATGTATAGTATCAGTACAGTATACTATCTGTAGCAATATAACAGTAAGTCAGCTTGATGCTATAGATGTTTTGGTGTCGGGCCATATGTCTCAAGAATGTCGTAACAGCCACGATACATTCTGCTATATCTGCGGTGAATAAACACGAACTATATGTTTGATGACTGCTCTTGTGAAGAAAGCTTATCATCTGTATTTCAGCTGCAAGGTGATCAAGACAAGCAATGGCCGCCTCACATTTGCTGTGTGACATGTGCTATCAGTCTAAGAGCTCGGCTCAGAGGCACTTGAAAGACGATCTTCCAATGATTCGTTGAGAACAGAAACACCATGTGATGGAGCGCTACTTCTGTTTGACTAGTCAATTGAATATCATAATGAGTGAGTGAAAGTGAATTTCTGTCATTGTGAACACACCACTGCACACAGTGCAAAACAAAAAAATTTGTCTTCTGCATTTAACCTATCACATGTGCGCACGTAATCTGCCTTCAGCCATGAGACCCATGCCAAATGTTGACAGTCTTCCAGTTATGAAACCACCAGAAGATTTGGCCTTAGACGAACCAGATGAAGAAACTGCAATACAGGGTACTTACAGGACATTGAGCAGGATTTTGAACCATGCTCATCAGGCGATCCATATCTGATAAGTCTGAATTGAACAATTTGGTTAGAGATTTGGGTCTGTCAAAAGCAAAAGCTAAGATGCTTTGTTCAAGATGGCAGAAATGGTGTTTGCTGTCAAAGATTACTGTGTTTCATGACAGACTAGAATTACAATAAGATAATTAAAATAAAATAGTAAAATAAAATAATTTATTAAAATAGAAATAAACACTGCACAAAAAGGTTTACATTTTATTTATGAAATGTCAACAGCATTGTGAATGGCATTCAGTTAATGTTTTACATGTAATAATTTGTTGTGAGTTATTAAAGATGGAATATGACAGGAATACAGTATGTGAAGTATAAAGATAATTTTCTTTGATATGGACATGCAAGCTTTGGTGAAGCAGACAGAGGCCATGCAATTGCTCTTTTGTCTTATTTATCTGAAGATGACAAGCTTTTTCTCACATGTGGGAAAGTTGCAGGAGCCTCTCATGTGTAATATGATGCTAGTGGCATTAGTCAACGAGGAAACAGAAGTGGACACATCCTCAGAGAAACTAGTCACCAGGTCAGCTAGCTACAGCTCAGAGCATTTGGGTGCTTAGATAACAGCTTTAGGGCTTGATGTCAGATACATGTGCTTTTCAACATGCACTGGCTGTGGGAAGTCAAAACTAGAAAATGAACAATGATATATTAATTTTGATAATGTCAAATCAGATGGCAGCGGTATAGATTTGTTGTAATTATATTTATGCATTTTCATTATTGATGGAAAAACAAATGCAAAGTAGAACCAGCTGTAAGACAGATACATGTGTCATTCATTATTGCTGTATCATTGCAGATCAATGTACTCAAAATATCAACCTCCACACTCTCATGGAGCACCAGAGCAGATGCCAGAACTTACAAGTGAAGAATTAAACATTATTCTTTTTTGTACCGTCCTGGTGCATTAGATGAGCCATATTATCAGACTGGCTGCCTTGTTGTTTGGTCAGATTTGCTCTGCAGAGGAAAATGATATGTTTCATGCTACTTATTTTGGCTTTATTAAGACAGCCGAGTTGTGAACTGATGGGGACGAGGAAAACAAAGATACATGGAGATACAAAAACAAACAAACAACAAAAAAAATTAACCAAACGCGTCCATCACTTTCCATAAATCGTCACAGTATTTTATATGTATCTTCTAAATTTGTACACAATAATGTCTGATTATTTATATTATCATATAGATATGCATGTTCCTTGCATCAAATTCTAATTCCAGTTTTTAATCAAACAATAAAACTTCTCTGTTTCAACATTTCACAGGGTGTATTTATTTTATTTTCTATTAAATTTGTTTACATAGTTTGTAAATCATTATGCTCTCATACTTTTGGAAACATGGTCATATTGACATTGATACATTTTCAGTGGATTTTGGTGTGGGTTATATCAAGTGAACATATTCTCTATGTGTCATCCTGCTACTGAATTGATGAATATTTACTGCTTTTATCTTCCCAGTCTGTTCTGTCCTAATGTTTGCTAAAATCATGCCCACAGATACAATGGAAAGAAAAGGTATGTGAACCTTTTGAATTTGAATGGTTATCTGCATCAATGTGTCATAAAATGTAATCAGATCTTCATGTAAGTCAAGATATTGACAAAATAATAATATCATGTTATGCCTTTTTGAGAACAACTGTAAACAACATGGAAAAATCATGTGAACCTCTGGAATTAGTAACTGGTTGACCACCCCTTGGCAGCAATAACCTCAAGTACACGCTTCCTGCACATCATTCATGTGGAATCTTAGCCCATTCCTCTTGGCCAAACTGCTTTAGCTCTGTTATGTTCTTTGGATGTCTTGTGTGTACAGTAGCTCTCTTCAAGTCATTCCATAGCATCTCTATTGAGTTGAAATCTGAGCTTTGACTGGGCCACATCAAAAGGTAGATTTTGCTTTTTGGAAACCATTGCGGACTTGCTCTGGAGTTTTGAGTCATTGTCCTATTATATCACACAACTTCTACAGAGTTTCAGCTCATTTTCAGACATTCGTACATTATCCTGAATAATTGTTTTATACGCTTGAGAATTCTTCTTCCCCTTAATAATTGAAAGCGTATAAGGCCCTGATGCAGCAAAACAGACCCAAATCACAATATTTCCTCCATTATAATTTTCAGTTGGGATGATTAATGTTATCATGTTGATATGCAGTGCCCTTTCTACAGCAAATGTAGTGTTGGGTGTTTTTCCCAAATAGTTCAATTTTAGTTTCTTCAGTCCAAAAAATACCTTTGACTATACTGAGTGTCAACTTGTTTTGGAGCCATACTTTTTAGTAAGCAGGGGCTTCCGTCATGGTGCCCTGCCATAGACACTCTGCTTGTTAAGTGTTGTATGTACTATAGACTCATAAACACAGAGGTTAGCCAGTTCCAATAATGCCTTCACATCTTTGGCTGCCACTTGGGGACGTTTCTTTATCTCACTGATGCGTATCTATTTTGTTCTTGGTAGAGTAATCACAGCCCTAGAGTGTCTTTATATGTAGATCTGGTAGACTGGTGATTTTAGAAAGTCTTTGAAATCACTTTGTAACCCTTCCCAGTTTTATGTAAATGAACAATTCTTGAGTGAAGATCCTCTGAGAGCTCTTTTTGGTGAGACATGGCTCAAAACGTTTTTTATGAAAATCATGAAATTCCAAAAGATTCACATACTTTTTCTTTGCACTGTATAACTAGATATCAGTGTTTAGACAATACAGAACTTAAAATGTTTTAAGAATCACTAGAGCATTGAGGTATGACAGATTTAGGAGAAACAATGGTCCTATTTTGAAATGTGACTGTCCTAAGAGCATCTGACTGCTAATTTATATTATTTAGTTGGTCCAATATCAACAAAGCATATCCTTTAGGGTATAGGATAACCTATTTTCTGTGCCAGCGAATTTACAACAGAGGTATCACAGGACAAATGTGTTCTATAAATAAAGGTACAAAATGAGAAGCAAACATTATCCTTGTATTTTCCCTTGCCCAGTCCTAAGCACAAATGAGCAGCTAAAGTCTTGTACCAAACATGCGTAAAAAATACGTTTGCAAAACTGCAACAATTAGTGTGATAATATGTTTAGTTAAAATAAAAGAGTGGTGAACAAGTTTCGGTCCCAACTTTAGAGTGTTGTAACCAAATATTTTTAATAAAATACATTTAAGATGGTTTAACATTTAAATTTTTTTTTTTTATTTTTTTTTACATTTTTTCAATTAACAAGTGACATTTTTATTGTGTTTTGCATACCTTTCTGAAAAAATAGGGTTTATATTATATATGCATTATTACATATATATGCATTGAATATGATTGCTTATGTTCATTGGTGTTTAACAGTATGAAATTATAGTTCAGAAGTAAAAATGACCAGTTTTCCTCAGACATATGTATAAATGTTACTATACTAAAAGTGATGCAGTGTTTTAACTTGTGTTTTTATTTTATTAAACCGAAAAATATATTATAACAACTTAAAACACAGGCAATTTCAAACCAATTACCCATTTCAGGTTGCGGGGAGGCTGGAGCCAACCCCAGCCTAAACCATAAGCCTTTGGACAGCACCTGGAGGAAACCCACACAAACACAAGGGGAAATGCTCGGTTAGTCTAATTTGCTGGAAGCTGTGAAAAAAGACTTTATATTTATCTCAGCTCATATTTATACAGCTGTACATGACTAATGATTGAAAAGCTGTAAAACATTGAGAATGAAGCCTCAAAACTGAGTAAATCTCAACATAGATAAATAATAAAAATTACATTAACAAATAATTATGATAAATTATTTATCAATTAATAAGGTTTTGTGCTGCGAATTTGGACTGTTAGTTGAATATTACTGAATAGTTCAAACTGTTTATATTATTATAAACAAGTAAAATGTATTTAAAAATTACAATTAATATGAAAGAACTATCCATACATATTGTAGTTTATAGTATGTTTTAGTATTTTCTAGTCTATTGTATGTGTAATATATGCAATAATATAGTGTATAGTTACAGAATACATTTCTGGCTTCATGCTGGTTAGTGACAAAACCATAACCAATGCTGGTGCTCAAAGCAAGATAAAAAGCCTATTCATGTGATTATGACAGAAGTTTGTATGACACAACATTACAATGCAATATCTGCTTTAACATTGTTACTAAGCTATTACAATTAGTAATTATATACACACATGGCATACATCTGATTAACACCTACTTTGTAGTCCTTCATTAAGAAGACCAGTATCTGTGTACAGCCTTAAAGTAACTGGGCAGTTATATAGTTTTCTTTTTGTTTTTGGCTTTGTTGTCCACTGACTTAGTAGAATACAGTAATGTGCATTTTGTTGGTTTAAATTTGAGGAGTATTTTAGGTGAACCATCTTAGAATCACAACCCATTTTAAACAAAGCCATAGGAGAAAATCTGCTGCTCATAACAATCTTATCTTTGCCCATTCTAAATCATTTTAAGCACTGAGCTCTGAATTGTTTCTCATTAACTCCCTAAACACCCCTGTTAAGAGGACAGAGGAGCACATAAGTAGATCAATCTAAGAGAAACATTAAAAGTGAGATATAATTACATGACACTTAAACATAAGAACTATTTCAGAAACAGATCCATGTTATTTGTGTGTTATGTCTCACATACAGTGAAAAGTGATTATGAAAATGTTAATGGAGATGATTAATGTTTTTTTTCCTCATCCATCCATCATTTATCCTAACCGTTTGTCCATTTCAGGTCACATGGAAGCTGGAGCCAACCCCAGCTGATGATGGGTCATGGTAAGGTTCACCCCGGACATGGGGCCAACCCATTGTAGGGCAACACAGACAGCCATTCACAAACACACACATCCAGTCAACCTAAACCACAAGTCTTTGGACAGTGGGAGGAAACTGGAGCACCCAGAGGAGATCTTTCAAACTTGACACAAAAAGAAACTTGTGGTTGACCTCGGAATGAAAGCCAGGACCTTCTTGATGTGGGGTAACAGTGCTAACCACTGCTTATATTCTGGTAGTTATATTCATAGTATTTATCAATATTTGTAGATCTGGATTTCTATAGCTGCCTGAACGGAACTGAGCAGTAGGCTCCTAGTGCCTCTTGTGTGTAGTTGCCCAATACCCACCGTGTTAAGCAGTGGTGGCCTAGTGGTTAGGACCTTGTCACTGAGATCAGAAGGTTGCAGGTATATCAGGTTTATTATCAAGTATAAGTAACAGAGGTTATACCTGATCATTTCAGTTGATGTATACTGTATAAAGATACTATATAACTGGTTTGTGGAAAAATGTGCATTAAATGCTTGGCATTGGTCCTTCTGAAGAGTATTAAGTGGCCATCAGCTGTGGTATTTGTAAGAGTAAGAAAAGAGTCATTTTTAAAGGAATTTACTGCTTTCCAATAATGCTGATAACTGGGAGAAAAGCTGATAATCAGACTGAGGTAATAGTGGGATTTGGCAATTCTCATCCCTGTAAGCCTGTGGTCTCTTCCCCCATGTCTGGCAGTGGTTCAAGCTTTATTTGTATCTTAAAGCAATGAGGAAACATTAAAAGTAAGCCAGAGATTGGATTTTGATTGATCTTTTATTCTTAATTTATTTTAGCAGCATTTGTGTTTACCACCACTAGGGGTGCTTTCTTAAAACGACATGCTAAAATCACATGAGGAATTTTAAATGTGTGGTGAATTTCACTCCTTGATAAATTACAGGAAAGGTTGTGCATTTTAAAAATTATTATTAATTATTTTAAGCGCAATATCAGACCCTGTCTTTATGCGACTGTTACTAATGCGTCCTATATTGCATTGGTTCTTGAACCCAATAACCCTTATAGTCTATACTATTAGACAGAAAATGTGTAAACATGGTAGATTTTGTGGGTTTCTTAAGGTTGGTCTTGTTTTAGTGATCAACTGTGTAAGGGTATAGTTGCCACATACAGACATGTTAAAAGTGCACTCTATGGGATTGTTGATTTTTTTACATTTGAATTTACATGCAGTTCCTACAGAAGATAATATAACTAAATTACAAGGAAAGATAGCTTTACAATCATTCTGACATCAAAAATACAAAATAGATGTAATATTGCCCCTTTAAAATAAATAAGTTATAGCATACGTTTTGCATAATTGTCCAAGAGTCTCTAGAGCTCAAATAATTTTTTGGAGAGTAAAATATTTTCCTGACATACCTCCCATGCAGGTCAAATTTGTCCAGTATCTTTAAGATTATAGACATATGTGCTTTCATTTTACAGTTATAAGAGTTTCCTGCTAATATTGTGCTGAAAGTTTGGAACTTTCGAAGTCTTCAAACATCTGCATTCAGGAAGACTTTTCTGGGACATCCAGTCCTAAACAAATCATTTGAAATCTACACCACTTGTAGATATTGCAGTGTAATGCTTACGGTGTAATTTACAGTGCAATTCTTTATTTTAACAATGTAGGGGTCATTTAAAATCCCTTTCCAGACTTATGGGCTTTTAAAACCTCTTTCTAAAGGATTTTACCACAGTTCAGAGGTTTTTGGCATGGTGACAACAAACACTTAAAGAAAACAGCAGACCTTATATAAAAGCTATTAGCGTAACAAAATGGGGTAATGGCCCTGGAAGGGGGCTTGTGAGCAGGAAGTAAGGAATGGAAGCTACTTGCTGGTACAGTCCTTCTGAAATCTGAAATTTTTAGGGAACCCAGTGTTAAATAAGACAGATTCCACCTGCATGGGCTTCTAATGAATAGCATATATTATGTGGAACTAATTTGGACTTGAAGGTAAGGACTTGATAAATGTAAAGGTACATATTGTAACGGTATTTCAGCATGGAAATGAATTGACTGCGTTGGGAATAGGGACACTACACCAAGGCTTTGGTTGAAAAAACGGGACGCAACCCTTTCCCCGATTTATTTACCAGCCTTTAAAAATGCTTCTGGAACCTATGCTCCCTCTGGTGACAGAGTTCTCACTTAACCTTACGCCTTGGTGAGCAGGTCTAATGGCAGCTGTCCAGCTTCCCCAGGTCAGCAGTCAGACCAAACGTCTAGCCCGGGGCAGCGCAGACCGCCCCCCATCAGCCCACGCACCCTAGAACATACAGTATATAACTCTTATTGCATGAACACATTTCCCTTAGAGTCACAGAACTCTCACTGCCTTGCGGTGAAAAAACATTGCTAGAATATGTTTATTGTGACTGATCTTTTTTATTATTAAAATTAAAGTATTAATAATAATAATAATAATAATAATAATAATAATAATAATAATAATAATAATAATAATAATAATAACAACAACAACAACAACAACAACAATAATAATAATAATAATAATAATAATAATAATAAATACTATGCCATATTAATTATATGTCACCTGTTGCAGTATATTTACCCTTAACAGGTGCTTAAATGTTTCCTTGTCTAAATATGCTGAAAAAAATCTGTATTTCCTTTTGTGATCAGATGCATTAGACGACCTCTATTAAAATGTTCTAGGATCAGCAATACAGTGGGAGTTTGCATGGATGAAAGCTATTTCTGCTTTTTTTTAGAGATTGCTGGAGGTAGAACAGAAGGAGGTCTGTATATCCCTGCAAATATAAAAGAGTTATTTTTCCCAAGGGAAACCTTCAAATCTAAGAACTCAAACCACTTTTCTTTTGAGACAGCTATTAGTAATTTAGCTTAGATATTAGCAATGATGTAAATGAGAACTCAAACACCTGTTAATTGTAAAAAAGATTAAAATAATATGAAGCAAAATCTAATAGAGTGTGAGCAGGGATCAGCAATTTAAAAACTGAAGGAATTGTCTTAAAATGTGTAAAAGGGATTTAATTTATGGCATATGATTTACCACCTCACATCACAAAGCAACAAAGATCCCCTAGAAAACTGAGCTAGAAGCTAGAAAAACATCCATGAAGAAAACTTGGAAAAAACAACATTCAGAAGGTGAACCCATCCTCCTCTGGTTCATATCAGATGATCATGATGACACATGCAGATTTCCAGAGTTACTCAATGTTTAACAAAAATCTAGAAAAATACTTTACATAAAATGTGTAAACCTCACCCATGGAGATAAAAAGGTGGGGAAAAATTAAAACTGTGAACAAAAGTCATACTAAGGTTGAAGCATGTCTTTTTAATTAATGATTTTTTTATCAGTGGTTAATGTTTAAAACGCAGCCCAAATCACCTGCACCTCTGGACCGGAGATAAAAACCAGAGTTGTCAGATCTGTCTTTTACAGACGACAGCAATCACTGGTTACTGAGTATCTTCTCTGGTGATGCTTTACCAAACAGAGGCGTTTTTATAATTAAGCAAACCTGGGCAATTATGAACACATCAATCAGGAGCTTAACCCACTCTGCTGTGGGGCTGAGCAGTGTTGGGAGAGGCCTAGTACCCGGTGGGTTTTGAAATGATGAGGACAAGACACCAACCCTGAATGCAGCTGGGCCCTTCTCTGCCCTAAAACGCACCTCTATTGGGACATGAAGCAAATCCCATCGTTCACCTGGGGCTGAAGCGTAATTAAGTCAGGAGGGTGACGCCGCAACGGCGAACGAAAGAACAAAACCCTCAACCAAATCACACATGGGCGAGCGAGAGAGAGGGAGTAACAAGTAACTCACAAACGCTTCTCTTGCTCTGATCCCTTTACCAGACAGCAGAGCAGCAACTGCACACACATACACACACACACACACATGCACAAACACACACACTACTGATGTGCAATACCACTTATTTCCTTTTCGATCCGATACCAAGTAAAATTTAGGCAGGTATTGTCGATACTGATCCGATACCGATAATTTGAACTAAAACTTTTCCTAGTTTCAGAATGAATATAAGACACCAGACTACTTGTTCTTATTGTTTCATTAAGAAGATTTATCATACCAGAAAACAAATTCTCCCAGAAGACTCCACAAGAGATTTCTGTCTTACCCCAGCAGCACCTGTCGCTCTCCTCTGCTCCTCTATAGTTCGCCTCATCATAAGCTCATCATATCCTGTGTCATGATTTACTCTGAAGTGTTTGATGAGGTTTGTGTTTGTGCCAGAACAACTCAGTCTTGCCACATATGTCGCAAACTGTGGTTGTTTGTCGAACTGAAATAGCGTCACACACCACTCCGCTCCATTTTCTGTATGCTGCATAAATATATCTTATAACTCACGTTATACTGCACAGGTTTTTGCAAATAAAAAGTTGTTGTTGTTATTATTATTATTATTATTATTATTATTATTATTATTATTATTATTACTGTTAATGTACAATGTAAATGTGTGTGGGTGTGTTGCTTTAGCACTAAACACAGCGGCTTTGCTTCAATATCATGAATAATTATTAATAAATAATAACTGGTGTTACACTAATAGATCTGTCTTAGGATTTACTCATTCATCCTGCTGTATTCCGCACTTGACTGTGACAGGCGGAAGAGTAAGTAGATCCTACCAACTGGGTGTCATTTTAGATGAGATTGCGATAGTATAGTTACTTTTCACTGTGTTGTTAATGATAAACTACACATTTACCCCCAAATTACTAAAATATTGATATTTCAATATATAAAATGGAATTAAAAATATTAATACCTGGCATCGGAGTTATCGATATTTCAGTATCGATCTGCACATAATTAATGCACACACACACAAGCAGGAGAGAGAGAGTAGAAAGGAAATGTGAGTCTGGCCTGTTCAGAGCTCGAAACCTTTACCGGCTTCAGTCATACAGACGTTTCGTGTTTACAACAACGGGCCCAGCAAACTCCAGTGGAAGAGCCGCACTGATAAAGACAAGTGTTGCTTATGAAAGCTGATTGCTCTCCCCTGGTACCTGCTGCTGCCCTCTGCTGTGTGTGGCTGACGTTGTGACTGTCACTCGTCTTCCTTGGTTGCTGCCCCCACTGGTCTGGTGCGAAATTGCAGGGGGTGGGTGTCTCATCTACTTTACAAAAACGTGAAATAATCAAAACACAACACCTAATTCAGATGTTTCTAGTACTTGTTCCAGCACATACGCACAGGCTGCACTACTTTTAACTTTTGCATGGTGTGAAAGGGAAACAGGAGTGTGAACTATTAACCCAATCTGATGAGTTTGAGAGAGCTGTAAAAATGAAGTGCACTTACCCAAGAGGTTTTTCAAGAAGAAAAACAACAACAAAAACAAGCAAACAGTAAAAGATAGTATACAGCTACATTACTTAGGTTGATAGAATAAGATTCTGTTTTATCTCCTCTGGTGGAAACATTCATTAATTGACTTGCTGATATTCACACTTTGAATATCATTGAGGTACATTGTAGATTGATGGCCCTTGTTTGTGTGTGTGTGTGTGTGTGTGTGTGTGTGCGTGCGTGCGTGCGTGCGTGCGTGCGTGCGTGCGTGTGTGCGTGCGT
>JBBIGC010000125.1:6798631-6812929 GCA_037576955.1 Lepidarchus adonis | reverse complement strand
GTGTGCGTGTGTGCGTGTGTGTGTGTGTGTGTGTGTGTGTGTGTGTGTGTGTGTGTGTGTGTGTGTGTGTGTGTGTATAAAGAACGAATGCCCATGCCTGTATTTGCCTAGTGCCCCAAAATTGCTAACTTTGCCCTTTCATCTCTTGCTTGCACTGGGGTCTTGTCCCTTTAAGTTTCTTCTTCAGCATATGGAAGATTTGCTCAAATGGATTTTCATCAGGTGACTGGCTTGGCCATTTTTTTTTTTTGCTTTGAAAAACTCCCATGTTGCCTTAGCAGTATGTTTGGGGTAGTTATCTTGTTGGAGGATGAAGCACTGTCCAAAGAGTTTGGAGGCATTTACTGGAACCTGAGCAGATAAGATAATTCTATACACCTCAGAATTCATTGTGCAACTGCAATCAGTAGTTACATTATCAAAGTAGATAAGTGTGACACCATGGTGCACCATGTGCACCACCATGTTTAATAGATGATATGCCTTGTATCTTGACCAATTCATTTTTGGCTTCTCACTTTCCTCTCACCATTACTCTGATACAGACTAATATTAGTCTCTTCTGCCCATAACACCTTTTTCATAATTCTGCGGACTCTCTTAAGTACTTTTTCACAAACTGCTATCTGGCCATCTTGTTTTCTTGGTTTGTGTCTTGCATTGTAGCCTCTGTATATCTGTTTAATGGAGTCTTTGAAAAAAACACACCTGGATTTTGAAGGTTGTTTTTGAACAGTTGACATAGTGAGGATTCTTCTGTTATCAACAGTGGCGGTTTTCCTTGTCTAACTAGTCCCTTTGCTATTACAGAGCCCATCAGTGCATTATATACTTCTTAATGATATTCCAGACAGTTGATCCTGGTAATCAAAGGGCTTGGTCAATGTAACAAATGTTTTTTTGGTTTTCTTCCTGATAACAACTTCCTTGACTTTCATTGGAGTCTAGAATGTACACCTTAAATCTGACATTTTTAATAAAAAAATTCTCACTGAGATGCTAAGTGGCACTGCAAAGAAAAATGTCTTTGTGCATCTAATAATCGTTTTTTTTCTTTTCTGAAAACTTAATTCTGGCTTGCATATTGTGAAAACTCTTTAATATATCTAATCCATTTGTGTTTGTTATTACGCATGTTTTTTCTTATGACAGGCAGTACTCTTTGGTCATCCACTGCTGTAATCGGCAGGTGATTTGTGGTGCATTCCTCCTTTTTAACAATGTTCCAAACAGTTGAGTTCAATAGCAATTTCTTCATTTTTCATCTGTTTTCAGCCTAATTCTGGCCTCCTTTATTGCCATTGGTATTTCTTTGATTCTGGTTTGTTACATGCCATGTGCAATGATTTTAAATATTTGCCCATGGTGCTTTATTTAAATATAAAAGTATAAAGTAACTCTCATGCAAAAAATGTCATTTCAAAAATTAATGTTTGGTGAATAGAGATAGATATTCTTTCATTTGTTTTCTTTCTCCCAGCTTTATTTCAGCTTCCCTGCAATTCAAACATTCCTCTGAGCAAGGGAAATGTCCAGCTTGCACGTCTTAAGTCATGTTTCTATGAAATTCCTTAGGTCAGAGGTTAAAGGTTGGGTGACAGGAGGTTGTCAGTGCTTACAAGCTAAGAAAATGAAAAAAATTGGTGCCACTGTCAGATGCCCCAAAAGCTGTGGTTTCAGCCTGAAGGGAGTATTTCAAATACGTTTGTCTGAATGTCTTCATGATTCAAATAGTGGGTCAGACTGTGAGGCCTAACTGTCTGGATGAAGAAAACTAACTGTTGAGCTGATTCAAGCTGATATTCAATCTATGAGAAGTGAAGATGTCCACACTGTGATCTTTATATACAAAGGAGAGTGTATGGCATATTCCAGCTTGTTTTGGGAAACCTCACTTGCAATTGCATGTGCATTCTTTATTTCACCTCATCACCAAATTCTCTTCTGCAGAGTATCTACAATGGTACCGTTGATGTTATCTACAGAGGTAAGGTAATGTAAGATGAGGAATACGGTTATAGCAGTGATATTTGTTCCTTAAAAATGAAATTTGAATGTTTGATATTCTGGGTGTGATGTACACCACGGGTTCCATTTCATTTATTCATTTACCAAACCGTTTATCCGTTTCACGAGGTAGCTGAAACCCATCCCATCTAACTATGGATCAGGGCAGGGTTCACCCTGGATACGAGGCCAACCCATCACAGGGCAACACAGATACAAACATTCACTCACACACACACACAAACCTACGGGCAATTTAAGTAGCCTATCAATCTAAAATGCAAGCTTTTGAGAGGAAACTGGAAGCTGGAAGAAACCCACAGAAACGCACGGAGAGTGTGTACACTCCATTCAGAAAGGCATCTGTGGCTGATCCGGGATTGAATCTAGGACCTTCTTGCTTTGAGGCAACATCGCTAACCACTGCATCACCATGGCAATTTCAGTTAATTTAAAATGAACAGTATATGTGTGATCACAAATTGAAAGTCATAGCACCAAGGGTAATTCCTCTTTTACATGTATGATCCGATTGGTTGGATTTTGCATGTCTGGTCCCTAGATTGTTGGGAATCAAGCACAGCATTCGAACATTTCCCTTCAAATAAACTTGAACTTTTTTTTTAAATATGTCTGCTAATCTGTTTTTCCACAATATTTAACATGTATCTATTAAATGCAACCGAAGCATTTGTGCTCATTTGTGCCCAAATGCAATGTGGTGCTCTTTAACTCTAAGAGCAATTTAACATTAAATAAAGTACTGTTCTGAAAAATGAATGATTAGTTGCATCATACCTCATGGTATACAGTACATTGCTACCTGCTAACATCCACTAAAACCACATAAGCTTAGCCTTGGTGCTGTCTCATTAGATGTTCTTAAAATCATCTTCTAACATTTTTTTTGTCGTTTTTACTTTTTGAAATACTACTACTTTGTCTAAAGGCATTGTTACTGCAAAATGTTTTACAAATATCAAATTTCAGTTTGAATGAGTTTGGATTTTGAACTTTAATGCTCTGTTTTTACAAATGCAGTACTCTTCATTAGTTATTGCCATCGCTTACAACAGAATCCACCTTTCAGAGGAGTAGCTTCTTCTCAGACTGAAAACAAAAACAACATGCTGTTAATTTTAATACATTTAGAAAAACATATACCTTTCAAAAAATCATTATTAGATACAAAAATACATAGTGCCTTTTGCCAACATGGACTGTAATCTGATCCTTTGTAGCCTGTTGATTCCACAATCTGCAGATGAGATGTAGTCTACAGTGTAAACTACAGCTAATATGCATGTGTTCAAACAATTCCATGTGGATCATAGCTTACAAAAGTGCTAAGCATTAGATTAGATTAGATTAGATTAGATTAGATTAGATTAGATTAGATTAGATTAAAAAAGTGCAGTATAGTGATTCTATGTTACAGTATGTACCATAGTATGTCTTGTTGAGTATGGAGAACAGTGTGTACATCCTGTACATATGTACAGTATATTAACACTGGGTTAAACATAACACACAAGCTTATTATATTGTAACATTACCTATATGCTTAGTTCTTATGTGGAGCCACATGAAAAATGTTCATAGGTAGTTTCAAGTGAGTATTCATCAAAACTCTATTTATACACCCATTTAATCAATTTAATGTTTTTCTGAAGTTACTTGGATCAGCATTCTCCACAGTCACTGGTTACTGATTCATCCATTTTTTCCTAGGGTGCATTGTGGCCTGTATGAAAGCGGCCCAGCAGTGTAAAATCTCACCGAGTGATGCATGAGTGTGCGGTAATTTATTTTGTGTGGCACGATTGTTTTCCTCTTAGGGCAGGTTGATGAGAGGTCTCCAAGCCGCTCTGTTCATTCGAATGCTCTCTGCCAATTTATGTTGCCCCTGAAAAGAGAGCAGCCATAGTGACTTATTGAAAGATGTGTGTTCGAATCCAATTTGTCTTCCCTGCTCTCCCAGTTCCCCCCTCTGGTAATATGTGTTGTGTCTTATGCTTCGCTTGAATAGGAATTAACCTTCCCTCTCCTTTCTCACCAGAGTAGTTTATTATGATGCTGTGCTCAGTGGATCTGTTTTTACACCCCATATTTGGCAGCAGAGTTCAATGCCACATCCTGGTCAAGTGATTAAAAAAATAATAATAAAGAAAACCTTCAGGGCTGTGATATGTGCAGTGCTGTTACCTGCTGGTCTGATCTACTTGAAGACCATTTTACTGAAGTAGACTTAACATGGTGTTGTGGTAGAGAAAGTAATTCTGAAATAATATTTTTCCTCTTTTCTCATCCTCCTCATTAATTCAAGAAGGAGCCCTGCAGAATCAGTGACAAGGTCATGGGCATCCAAAATTCATTAATGCATCTGGGAAGTGAAGGCTAGTCTGTCTGGTTCTATCCCAAAGAGGAGTTAATGTTGACTTTCATATAAAGGTATCAGATCATGCATATAGAAAGTAATACAAAATTTCTAACTAATTAAACTCTCATATTAGACATTCAATGAAATGAGTATTAGCAGAAACCACAGAACTCATGCTTATCATAGAGATACCAAAGTAGGAGTCAAATATGGGTGTAAGGGTGAAGGATGACTTGCAGCCATATTTCACTCCACCATATTGACTGCAGCCTTATATCTGTAGATACTGGAAGATCTATTTTAATGAAAGCTGCAGTCAGAATCTTGAAAATGTATTGATCAGCGTTGTTTAACTGAAATGTTTAAAACGTATCACTTACTAGAGATTCTTTATAAGAGTTGCTTTTTCATGCATCTTCACACAGGACTTTCTGGACAGACTTAAGACTATATGAACGTGTAATAGTTTGCATATGAGATCTGCAAATGGCATATGCAATTACCCTAGCTTTGTTCTCCTAATGAGATAAGTATTGTCTTATATTTCTCTGCGGAATGTTATATACTATTCACAGGGGGCATTTTGGCATTCTCGACTTAAGAAAAAATTTGTGGTTAAGTTGCTTTTTTAAAGCTTGTATTGCAATATATGGTAGTAGAATGCAGTTAAACACTTACTAAATGCTTTAAGGTAATACGCGAGGGTCATGGTTTGAGTGTGTGCAGTGTGTGTGAGTCTGTGTGCTTGTAGAGACTGGGAGAAAGAGGGGGTTTGTACTGTTTTTCACTGTTTTTGCAGTGATGTTTATGTTCATTCACTGTTAGTATTGAATATGTGTTCATGTGGATTGGTGGGAGAGATGGGGGGTTAATAGTGCACTGTGCTAAGTCACCGTTCTGTGATCTTGCCACTAGTCACCTTTCCAGTGGTGTTGTGTGTGTTGATGCATTAAAAGGAGCATTTCTGTCTGGAGCAACTTGTCCTAAATGCTTTACTGTACAATGTTCATGCAGGTTGCATCAAAATTTAAGTTACGTCACACGCAGAGTAACCGAAACCTGATGTAACTCGAAGAATTCCAGTCAAACCCCATTAACTCACCCCCATTAGCTTGCCAACCTCGCCTCTCACCATGATAGGCTGCAGAACAGATTTCCTTCCATGTTATTTACTTCCTTAAGCTGCCAACTTCGCCTTTCTCCCATGCCACAATGTGCAAAGTGTCAGGTGTATGAATTTCTCCATTTATAGCTCGGAGTCCATGTTAGTGCTGTAGCCTAGAATGAGGTCAGCCGTGCTAATTCTATAGGCTGCTGCTGCTGCTGCTGTTGGAGGATGAACGACTTTAATGTATGGTGGACCAATCAGTGATCCATCCATGGTCTGCTTGGTGTCTGGACTATCAATCAAAATATGAAAATGCCAGTGTTGACTATCTGACCATCCACACGAGTTTTGAGGGCTGGTGTTTGTTTGGGGCATGTTCGGATGGAGTTAAAAATATTCATGTCACATTTCCTTGGCGTCAATTTCTGCCGAAATCCTGATAAGCACAAAGAAAATGTTAGCATTGCATTTACGTGTGATCAATCTACCAAATATATCCCATGATTCTTCATGTGCTGTGCAGTCAGAGGGTGAACACACTAGCAGCGGTGAGGTTTCTCTGTCTACGCCACTGTGTCAGGAGGATTTTTAACATAAGGATGTCAGCGTTCAGTTGTAATAAAGTTAGAATAAGTCTGTACTATGATTATAATATTATTGGAGCTGAACTTTGAAATCCTCTGCATTCAGCGACATTTACAGCAATCCATTTCAATACATTTTTACCCCTACTACGCTAGCTCACCAACCCAGCCTCTCACCAAATTTAGAGCCCTGACCACAAGGGGTGGAGTAACAAGGTTTGACTGTAAATTGATTTGCATTTCATTAAGTTAAGTAAGTATTTGATTCCATACCAACCAGTAAGAGTTCTGGCTCCCACAGACCAGTGAGATACTCCTAAGTTCAACTCGTCACCCACATTAAAGACTCCTGTCTCAACTAATCATCTGTATAAAAGACACCTGTCCACAGACCCAATCAACCAGACTCTGACCTCTCCACCATGGGCAAGACCAAAGAGCTGTCTAAGGATGTCAGGAACCATAAGCAAAAAGCTGGATGAGACGCCTAACCTCTGTGCGGTGATCAAATATTTATTTCACTCAATGAAATGCAAATCAATTTGTATATTTTATATATTGTGGTTTTCTGGATTTTCTTTTTAATAATCTATTTCTCACTGTTATAATACATCTACCATTAAAACTATACACTGTTCATTTCTTTGTCAGTAGGAAAACTTACAAAATCAGCGAGGGGTCAAATAATTTCCTCCACTGTTTGTTCTACCTCAAGTTCACCTCACCAGTATTTGCAGTATATTTGTGCTGCATGTTGTAAAAACAATGTAAATTAGTTATAGTAAGATTTATCTTATTTAACAGATGTGTACATGACAAATAAAACAATCTTGAATCTTGAAACAAGGCCACAGATGTCATCCATGCAAACATTGCACCATGTTTTCTAATATGAGACTGTTTGCTAGTTTAAAAGTAGGAATAGACATAGACACAATTTTCTACCTATTTTTAGAAAAGGTGCCATAGAGATAAAACCATGCCCCTTCACCCTGACCTTCATGTTTCATGCCTTCAAGTGTCTGCGTGTGTCTGTCTTTAAATGTGTGCTGAACCTGAACATCCTCCCACATGCTGCCCCCATTTCTCCACAGTACACTGTGCAAGTGGCTTTGACATGGAGTCTATTCAGTATGATGCTGGGCAAGTGACTGGAGGCAGATGGTTGAAGGAGAGGGTTATGATAAAAGGACAAAAAGCTAATTGATTCTATTCCCTGACCCACAGTAAATGAAGCAGACACATCTGAGGGGGCACATCTCTTGCTTTCAGATAGGGAAAAAAAAACATTATAGCATAGACATTGAATGTAAAAAAAGAAAGGAAAATGGATTTATGATTTTAATTTAACGTCCTCTCAGCTTTTATTTGGAGCTAGTATGGCAGAGAGACCCTGACTCATCACTTTACTTAGGCGAAGAGCATGCAGACTTGCAATGATGACTGAACAGATGAAGGGGCAAAAGTAGAGCTAAGGCAACTCCGGGAGGTAATAAACCCTGATGTGTCCTCTCTTCACATCAAACACCCATCATAAAGAAATGTAAAAGTAAAGGAGTTGTGGACAGGCGAGGTAAAGGTGAAGGAAGGGATGTAAATTAGGATCAGATGACGGGTATCTTCTTACAGAAGATGAGTTGTCCCGATGAGAGGTGATAATTGCCTCGACCTTGACTGCAATTGTTTTGGCAGCCTTCTCTCTCTCACTCCAACTATGCCGCTGTAATTATATTTCTTATACCTCATGTCTTTGTGGAGCCATCATTTTATCGCTGGATGGGAAGTGTGAACGAGCCACTAAGCACACCTGGATTTCTCGCTGTTATTAAGCCTTGTGTACTGTATGTGTGAAAAAAGTTGGTTTGTACGAAAGGTTATAACTGTCATGGTATCTCCATTAGGGATTCTTTTCTCCTGATTGGTCCCATTTTGCACCTGCTCTTATCTAACAGCTCTCCCTTGTCATCACCTGCACTCGTTTATATACACGCACACACATATGTAGTGAATTGAAGGTGACTGTTTCTCGTTGTGAACACACTTAAGTGCACCACTATGAAATGTGACGTCTGTATTTCATTCATCACATGTGCACACGTGGAGAAGCAGGCAGCCAGCAGTGTTGTGGGATGGTACCTTGCTCATGGGTACTTCAGTGGTGCCTGGGCTGGGACTTGAACCTGCGACCTTCAAATCTGAAGCACTAGGCCAACGGTGTCCCAGATACAGATACAATGCACATATACAATGCCCTGTTTCTCTCAAAGTCGGCTTCTTTTAGATGACTTTGGAGTCCCCTGCTAGTTTTTGATCGTTTTACATGCCTTGGCAATGGCTCCTCGATAAAGCCACTCTCACATTTGAGTGTGGTACATCATAAGATACTTTGCCTGACAGGAATGGAGGGTGTGGAATTATGTTATTAGAAAGATACACCACTACCTTTCTCAACTACATTTGAACGCATGCAGGTCACCGGTAAGCTGCTCTATCCATTGGCACTGGTCCCTCCAGTCTGCTTCTTCTGTCTTGACCTTAAATGCCCTGCTCACTCTCCTCACTAATTCTTCCTTTAGTGCTCCTTCTACTTTGTCATCTAGTAGGTATTACTCTTATTAATTCAAGATGTTAATAAGATATGTATCCCAGCTCAATAGTAGAGCTTGTGATTTGACTAATCCAGAGGAGTTAGTGAGGCCAAACTGTATATATATACTGTCATTACAATATTTTTTCATACCAGCCTATATTGATATAAGGTATATCATGATATAAATCAAATAACTAATTCTGTCAAGTTTAAATGTTCCTTTTCTGGTGTAAATTATTTTTTTTTCTGTCAGAAGATACTGCACTGTACTGTAGATTATTATACAACTGTATTTGCAACATACAAAAAAGGTATAAATTAACCAAATTGTAATTCTAATCAGTCAGTAGTGTTGCAGGAGGACATACAAAGAATAGATAATTAAATTATTTGGTCAGTTCCAAATAAAACAAAATACATTTAAAAAAATCTAAATTCTGATTAGTCGAAGACAGTGATTGGTTACTCTATTCCAGCCATGTGAATGGCTCAGCTCAGTGCTTTTTGTGTTGTCTGTCAAAACATGGATGGAATAAGTTTTATCAACCTTATAGCAACCATGTTTTATAGTCATTGGCAAGGAAAAGTAATATTGCTATAATTATTATTATCTTTTATTACTCAGCTCTAATTCAACAGCATCAATACACAATTGACTCTCCCTTTGTTTCCCTTCTTGTGTGTGGTGGGTGTTATAAGTTAGTTCATTCACTAAATACATGTTGTCACATTCACAATCATTGTATTTTGAGCCACAGTTTTTTCCATGGTTGTTATCTCACCCCATTCCAGTCACTGCATTCACCTCAATCCCATTACCTGCAACAGCTTCAGCTCTTCCAGTGAGGCATTGAGCCTATTCTGCTGGTCTTTGGTGCACCAGTTTCTCCAGCCTCATATACCTCAGCTCATCTGACCTACAGTAGGGTTAGGGTTAGGCCAATTCAGCCCAGCCATTTACTGCTGCTTCAGCTGCTCTGGGTTTTTTTTACTTCCACCACTTCTATTTTCAGTTTTACCTGATGCTTCCAACTTTAGAAATAGTGTTGAATTCCAGATGATATAATGTCATTGTCTTGAGTCTTTATTAAATATTTATCTAGTGCAAAAATAGTATTTTCTGTGCCTACTGGATTGTTCACCATAAGCTACTGATACACATGTCAATTACCTGTTTGACAAAACCAACCAGATGTTTAAGGCGGATGGTACAAATAATTTACTGTCGTTGTTTACTGTCTATCAGTGTATTTGTGGTCTTTTATCATAATACAAAGCCCTTGTCCCATATTTCCACATTTCTTCCTGTAGTGGAAACAGTCTCCTTCAGAGAGTTGTGTGCTTTTTTTCTTCCAATTTACAGTGGATTAAAAATGAAATCCTGTCCTCAAAAGTACATAAGCTGGTGCCTATTGTACTCTTCTTGCTCATTCTCATAATCCCTATGTGACAGCTCAGCACAGAAAAGACCTCCGGCATGGGCGTCCTTAAATTTCCTTGTCCAATCCTTCCTCTCCTCCAGTGCACTTCTTGCAGACATCAACTCACAAGTGGGTCTTACCCAAATCTATATTTGTACATTTTGGGGTGCTCTAGCTTTGATGCCTATATTGGCTCACTATGTAGCCTTACTAAGTCAGTATATGATGATGGCACAGTGCCCAAAAGGTTTTTATTTATTTATTTATTTTTTAATCTCAGAGAAAATTCATGCAATGCAGAAATACATATGCTGTAAAATAAAAGACAAAAAATCATGAAAAAATACTTTACTAGTATGGAAAATGATTTTGCATTAAGAATTTCAATGGATGTTTAGCAAAACTACTAGCATGTAAGATCTGTATTTAATTTCATAGAGTTGAGCAAATGAGACTAAAATTAGGCAACTGGACCCAAATTTGTATTTTCTTGAAATAAAGGTTCATCAGGAGGATCAATATAATTGTAATTGTAAGGACTGATTTTGGGTTTGGAGTAAGTGCAAGAGTTCCAGCAAAAGTTATACAAAATTCCTATACATACATGAAAACAGAGGTGAACACCCAGGGGGAAATCATCAATAACTGACCAGGTCAGACTAACACACAGAGGTATTAATATTAATATATATTAATATTACAAGAGACATGACAAAACAATAAATAAGACTGAGGAATTATGACAGTTATGCTATTTTTTATATTTGTACAGCACATTGAATTACTTTTGTGTATTATAATGTGCTTAAATTATTATTTAATTAAACATTTAAATGTAAAGATCAGCTGCCCTTTGCATTAATCCAATATTTTATGACAAACAGAGCAATAGGAATGCAAAAAAAAACCCATCATGTTACATTGTCATGAAGAATTTCAGTTTCTCTCTTAGTCTGAAAAGCTACTATGAACAGATAAATGAAGGTTTTTCATGGACTTGTCGTCTGTATTTACTGTATCATGTGTTTGATTCCCAGATAGTAATTTACCACTTATACTTAGTTCATGTTGTAGCACATGCTGTCTGTATTTACTTAACACTCATATCAGTGTTGTCCAGGGCAAAAATAATACCCGATTGTACCTGTAGCTTGGACGCCAGTGCTGGTGAAGCTACTTTGAAACTAACTGAAAGAAGTTAAGCACAAACTGCTCTCTTACAGTAGTTAGTGAGGTGATGTATAGTATGAAATACTATGTAAATCATTATATTAAGATATCGTTACGTTACAGTAAGATACATGTTTTGTAAAGCAGGATTACAATTACTCAGTGTTAATACAATGTTAATACAATTATTACAGGTAATACAATTATTAACAGGCCACTAGAGGGGTGCTAGTTTGCTGCCAGTTTTTGGGTTCAGATGCAATGCAAAAAACAGAGCTGATTAATAATATGTTAATAAAAGTTTAAAGCATTTTTTAATGAATGAAAAAAAAGGCAAATAACTACATAATCAATGTTTCCGAGCATCAACAAGGCTCAGAGGCTCCTACAAACATTGATTTTTAGGATGATCCCTTTTTTGCAGAGTTATATGGCGAGCTAGTTCTTGTTTGGATTTGCATGGACTGAAAGGTAGTGTTGTGTTGGCATGAAATAGTTGATAATGTTTTTGTAACACTTCCCCTGGGGATTTTTCCATGTCATATGATTTTTTAGTTTTCCCGCCTTTTTTGCCTCTCTTTGGTTTGGTTTTGGTGTTGATTCCCTGTTATATGTTGGTATTATATTATGCTGTTAGAGACTATTGTTGTGACCCATTGTCGTTACCGATACTATTGCAGTATCTTTGTAATTAAAACAAGACAGCAAGAAATATTCCTCATGTTTACTTCAGTTTTACAGTTTTAGCGTATTTGTGAATTAATCAATGCCATTTTAAAAATATGCTAATGTTGACAGTCTTATTTTGTACAGTATCGAGTGAAATAGCTGATGGAGAAGAGCTTGGACTTTGATATTATACATTGTTTATGAGGCTTGTGTGTAAGCACCTAACTAATGCTTCATAGGACGTACTTAAAACATTTTCTTGACTTTGCTGTGTGATGTGGAAGATATTGTGTTTTCTGAGAGTATGTGAAAGAACACACTCAGTCACGCACAAAATGCACTTTAACAAAAGTCACCTCTGCATTTAACCCATCACAAATGCAACAGTGATCAGTACCCAGGGAGCAGTGTTCAAGGGTACCCTAAATGGTGCCCGGGTCAGGACTTGAACCCATGACCTAGTGCAAGGTCCTAAACACTAGGCCACCACAGGCCAATGCAAAAGTTTGTGTTTATCAATAATCAATATATAATATAATATAATATAATATAATATAATATAATATAATATAATATAATATAATATAATTATTATTGATAATTATTTTAAAAGTTATTTTATGTTGTACAGTAGAAAGTGTGTGAAGAAACAGAATGGGATGAGGAGGAGGGGGGTGATTTGAAGCCATAAATTATTGAGGAACTGTCTTGCCTCAACCTCCATACCATTCTGTCAAGCTGTCTCATCAATGATGGATAAAGTCAAGGTCACGTTAGTATCGCAAGCTATGTCTTTCATTCTCCCTTAGCCTCTCTTTTCACTTCTATGCACTCCCCCCTTCGCACTTCTCCCAAGCAGATGCTGGCAGTGTAACAAGCAGTGTGGCAAAGTGTCTTTGCCAGCTCCCATCATTGCCTACCTGGCGCTGGAAGCTCACCTTGACCCCCTGGTGTGAAAGAATGGTTTCTGGCTGGTCTCCCAGACAATCTACCCTCCTGCTCTGCTCTCAGCCTGACCTACAGGCAGATCCTACATGCTGCAGTCAAATACAAATAACAATTGTAATGCGGGTCTATTACAGACAAATTTACTAGTGCTGAGTGACGCAGCAGGTACCTCCAAGCTGCAGCTGCAACACCAACTGAGACCCAAATATCTCATTTTGAGTAACCATTTATTAGCATCGACTGTTTTGATGCTTAAAAATCAACAGAATACTGAGATCCAGATTGTCCAACTGAGGAAAATTACTACATTTTGTCTATTACATACAATGTTTTTCAAACTGTGCAGGTGAAATACAATACATTGACATTAATATTATCATAAAAAAAAATTACATTTATCTTTTTAAAAAAAATCAACAAATGTCCATAGGAATTTCATTCATTTGTTTTGTTTCAAGTTTTCTATTTATTTTAATGTTTCTATTGAAAGATATAAAGCAATTAGAGATTGTCCTCCTACACTTATGCTGTTATAATTGTTAATATGTTTCAGTCTTGATTAAGTATCTCTTGTGCCAGAGAGATCTACTGCGGTGGTAGAACAAAGTTGCATCTACCACCATACCACATTTAATACAATTTCTCCTTCTCCTACTCAAACTATTTTGAGTAGAATGTAAAACACAAAGAAGAATTTGACAAAATTAATAAACATGACAAACAGTGACAATAACAATGGCACTTTTCATTTGATGATATATACAAATACACAGAAAACAGTACACCTGGGGAAATATGGACTTAATGCACAATTAAAAAGTACAACTGGAAAAGATTTGCATTCATATTATTTAACACTATGATTTTCATGTTATTTTAATAATATGATCAAGGTCAATTTAGAGCTACTACCTGGTTTACATGATTGTGTGAATGCATTGGACTGGGGTATAAACCCTAATTGTAAATTCATTTCTCTTACCTCCCTACTGCATCCATTTACGAAGCAAGGCCTGCTTTCTGAAATCACAAAGTCACATTGAATATCCTTTTATACATACTGTATTATTACTGCAGAAACATGTTTTCAAACCCTTTTTCTTTGTTGTATTTTGTTGGGCAGTGGGAGTCTATGTGGGTCTTCTGTTCACAGTGCGTAAACACAGTCAGAGCTCACCATAGTCAACCATGTTCAAACATGTACCACTGTCTGGCACATTATAATGCTTAAAGCACTGTCAGTGGTCTGGTTTGAAAAGACTCCTCAGGAAGTACGGCTTACAGCATCCATGTAATCCGCTACCATCAAACAAAGTGGAAAAAGGAAGAAAAAAACTGCCAGCGGTGAATAGTGTGTGTGTGTGTGTGTGTGTGTGTGTGTGTGTGTGTGTGTGTGTGTGTGTGTGTGTGTGTGTGTGTGT
>JBBIGC010000125.1:6770607-6791918 GCA_037576955.1 Lepidarchus adonis | reverse complement strand
ATACCGCCTATATATTATTGAAAGCACAGTACATATTTTAGCTCAAACTTGTCATAGTAGTCGGGGTTCCCTTTAAAAGGCATAATGTCTCCAACAATTCCAGTATAGTAGCAAGGACAATTTCTTTAGCCACAGCTTTCTGTCAAACACTAACTAACAAAGCTGGTCCATTCCAATAACATCCAAGAACAACCAATAACAGGATGATTAAATATAAGTAGAATGATTAAATGTATTGATTTTTCTGTAATTGCTATGTCTGCTAAATTTCTGGCCTGCATGCAGAATGGAGGTCATTAAAAGAATAATGGGTGAATGCTATTTACATTGCTCTGTTTGTAAAAGAAAGGGTAATTAGGTTATAGGGAGCAAAGACACTGCATCTGGCCCTGAAAAACACTGTGTCTCTGTGATTAGTTGCCAAGAACGTCCCCAGATGGCATCTATTACCTGAGCGCATTAATTAAAGATCCAAGCACAGCTCCTGTTGAAGCAGAGTAAGGGCCTGGGGACATGGGCAAATGTATTTTCTGATGCTGTTCATGATATCCTGAAAACAGCCATTCACACTTTCAGACTGAAATAAAGACAGTGCATTAAAGAAATTTATGTAACCATAATTAGACTTCAGTACATGGATAAAAGCTATAGCTCAGAAGTAAACTTCAGAAAGATACGTGAAATATTCATGCGTTCAATTACATCAGAGAGGGTCTCAACCCATGCTACAGTTTGTAGCTCCCAGACCAGCACCCAGAATCAGCAATGTTATTTCAATTACTCTGTGTTCTTTACTAGAGTTTCCATGTTGTTCCATGAATGTCCCTGATTTAATCTAAATAATACTTGTACATGAGCAAAAATCTATACAAATGCTTTCTGTCTGTAATTAAGGTAAAGTCAGTTGCATATATTTATTTCAATGGGAGGTTCAGATGAATTCAGGTCATCCGGTTCCTGCAGTGTAATGATTTCCCATAAGTTTGTCTGAGTCAGAAGCCTACAGGAGTATATAGCTTAATGTGCATATGTTAACTTAGTAAATATAAGATAAGGTTTTTTTTATCTGAGAAAAAAAAATACATCTGGTTTGAGCATTAGACTTCTCAGTCCTATTGCTCTGCTGCATAAATTTAACCTCCTATAACAACTGGAACAATACCATTGTGAAATTTAATGTATGGTGTATGACTCACTAACACATGCAGTTGCCTTGTTTGCTCTCGAATGTTTGCATGCATCGGTCAGAGTTTGTTAACATATGAGCACATTTTACTGTTTGTTTCTATAGATCAAGTTTGTTTCTATAGATCACAGCGTTTGTGTTGGAAGAGGCGTACACCTCTTTAAGATCTCGTTTTGTGCGTATGCAACGGTTATTCATCTTTAAGTGCTTTAGTGTATTAAATGCAGATGGCAGATGTTACAACATGAACTATAGAGGTACATTACTATCTAGGATTTCTTTAGAGGAGTGCAGGACATTCCTCCTCATCAGTAAAAGCTACAAGGCTGCCAAGCAATGACAACATCAACAACAATTCAAAGTATGTGCTGGCCATGTATGTATGAATGTAAATGTATGCAGTTTTCTGTTCAAAATTATCACTATAAGTTATTGTATATCTATTAACAATTTCAACTTGTGTCTGTTACTGTTTGTGTACAGTATACAGAGTTGTCTAGCAAGCTAGCATGTGTTTAGTGCTCTTCATTAGGACACTGCTACTGCTTTTTTCAGTCCAAAAAAGAGAAAAAAAAGGTGGGTTTAGATTCAGGAAGGATTTACATGTTTTCCTCTGCCAGCTCCTGGCCTTGCACTGTGTAGTGTGTGAGGATACGCATTAAGTGTGTCATAAGGTAATTGGTGCTGGCATCTAGTTTCACACAGATAAAATTTTACACGTGTAAATCCACTCATTTAAATTTGCCTATATTATGGGTATAACATGCATAACTCCATGTTCAGGCGCACATGCTTCCTCTTGTAGCGATATGAACACTGCGAGAGCACCCACATAAGAAACATGATCAGACATCTAAAGGTTGATGGAAGTGCTCCCACCTCCTAGTGCACATGCACACACGTGAATACACTTTGTGCTCTAAGTGGAGGTGTCAGGCAGCGAGAATACCTTACGATGTTTTCATGCCTGTTATGGTGGAAGATAGTGACAGTGTTGGGGGTTTGGGGTAAATAAATAAAGAAACAAATGTGTTATTGAATATGCTGAAGGGTGAAGTGGGTGTGTTTGGGGGAGGGTGGGGGTTTGAGGAAGGGATGGGGATAGTTTCCAACCAAACAGGTACACAGCTGTTTGGTGAAAGATAACAAATTGCCACAGTGGAGGTAACAGGAGGAAGGGCACTGTAGCATTCATTTACTAATTCATCTATTTTCCACACAGCAGACACCATCGCAAGGGTGTTTTTTTTTCTCTCTCTCTCTCTCTCTGTAATTAATTCCACATTTTTAAAAGAAACGGAAGGAATCCACAAATTTTGAAATTACTCCATGAGGCAGGGAGTGTTTGTGGACCACCTCCTATGTTTGATCATAAGAAGCATGGGGATGCTTCCTGGTGGGCAATATCCCGCTCCCGTACCAAAAAATAAAAAATAAAAACCCTGCCTCTCTCTCCTCCCACGTCTGTCTGCCTCGCATGAAAGAAATGAGATTAGTTTTGACAATGACTGATGGTTCATCTATGAATACATTTGTACCTGAAAATGAAAATCCCTGTTATATCTCATTTTAATGAGCAATGTGGATGGTAGACACCAAGGATTTCTGTTCATCGGGTGCACTGCACTGGCTGCGTGTCAGAGTTGAAATATTTATAGACGAACATTGCAGGTCATTCATCATTCATGTTTGGGGGGACCTGGGAAGAGATTATACATTTTGGAGGCAGGTCAAATAGGGATGCAGAAGTTCAGCAGGTATGTTACGGCTCCTTCTACTTCCTTTCCAGTTTTTCACATTGGTTTAGAGAGTAGATTAGATTAGAAATCTAATTTCCTGTGTACATGTGTGTGTTTACCAAATTACGTGTTTTTAGACATTTGACAATTTCCGGTTGGTTCTTTTCTTTAGCTGTGATCAACAGAACTGTTTATTTCATTGGGTTTGGACACTTTATCTCCACTTGTGTTAACCACATTTTTCACAACATACAATCTTTAAGGAAGACACATCTTTCCCCACTCTTGGTTTAGTGTAAACTAATATTAATATACATTGTCATCTGTTTTATGTTGCACATTTAGTCTTGGAGAACAATATTTCATCTGACTATGTACATATTGTGCATTGGGAGGTGACAATATAAGCTCTCTATTCTCTATTCTATTCTATTCTATTCATTCACACTGGAGCATGTTCTCTGAGATGTTACCAGATCTGGAGGCTTTTATTATAACTGTAACTATAAGTGTGTTGTGCTGCTCTGAAGCAAGAGGGCGCAGGGGTTCCTTTAGCATTGTTAAAGGCTGGTAAATCACTCGTAATGGCTTGGAGTTTCCCTCCCAAACGCTACAGTATGTTGCTTTAAAGAATAGCTAGAATACCAGTGATCAGCTGGCAAAACTCTAGACTCTTGTTTAAAAATGACCTTTTTCTCCTTTAGGGTTGTGATTTCTAGCGGTGGTAGAGAGCTCAACTATATCTGCCCCAGAGCACAATATAGAAAGCTTTTGCATATTTGATTTTTTTTTTTAAAGCTTTTTTATACTAAAAAGTGTGTGATTTTATAGCACTGTTTAATGCAGAAACCTTGTAAATTAACTTTCAAAGTAGATAGTTTTTGTTTTAGCTCACCTGTGGTAATGTTCATTTTGGCTAGACTAGTGCAGAGAATCTGCCTGTTGCATCAGCATCATGCTTACAGTGGTATATTCTGGAATTTTATTGCGTTCTCTAGATTAATCACAGACAACAGTCTTTAGTTTGGATGTTGACTCATTCAGTAAAGATTTAAACCCCAAGCCAGACTCTAAATATAATTGGGGCCTGTTAGCTTAGCTAAATGACTGAATTGCATTAGTCCACTAAGCAGTAGCATAGCACCAGAAAAATCTGCTAAATCTTTCACTAACGTAGATTAATGTTCATGATGACATTAGTTCACTGTTTTACTTCACACTGTCCATCAGAGCTGCGTTGAAAAATTTGAGAGCTGGCTGAGTGGGTGTTTGTTAGAGTTGAGCATCGGTTGATTAAATATGCAGCAAATATGCTCCACCTGCACAATCACATGGCATTTATGAAAAGAAAACAAGCTAAAATAGCAGTAACTCCACATTGCATGGTTTCTAGGATGGTAAATATAGTGACAGAAATGTGAGCTGCCAAGGAGATGCATTTCTTTAACTTGGCCTCCCATAACATACACCTTTGCTGACACGTGTTAATACTGAGTTACATACAGAGTGTGAAATCTTCATTTTAATGTATGTCAACAGAAACGGCACAACAGCTATAGTGTTTCCCATGTTCAAAGAACATCAGACATTAATATATACATACAAACACCCAAAATATGGCCTGTTCTTTACAGAGAAATGAATAATTAAAATTCATCTGAAAAGCTTTAGACTGTGGTGGTATTTCTATTATACTCTTCAAACTTATTAAAGAACTTCAAGAGCAAGGAACTACAATAAATCAGACAAGGAGTAAATTATGTCTTTTAAAGTAGTTCTTATGACTACGAGGTGTCAGAAATCTTCCAGAAGTAGTTTTCTTTCCTATTACAGCAAATTTACTCTGTTCTGCTTTTTGTCAGTTAATGGATAACTGCAGCTATAAGTGTAGTGACCATTACAGCAACTGGCAATTTATGGACTGATTTTTCATTTTTGATAAAAAGTATAACACACAAAACATGTTAATCTACTCAGACTGTGTTATATCAACCGCTGCATAAATCATTGCATTTGACATCCACTATGGATCAGTAATTAAGTCACAGATATTTTACCAAATGCTTTCTATCTAATGCTTCTATCTAATGCTAATGCTATCTAATGCCAGACCTCTCATCAGCAGCCTTGGCCGGTCTTTATTGTCTGTAAAGGTTGACACAGTTGATTGTCCCTGTTTCCACTCCCTTTCACCTGTCCTCTGCGCACATCAAAGCTCACTCTGTTCTCCCCAAGGTGTGGCCCCCCAGCCCGCATGCTGGCAGGAACCTGACGGACATCAGCTTTGTCAAATCTCCCATGCTGACAAGCCAATCCATCTTCATCCACTGTACAGTTTAAAACATCCCCTGTCATCAGTTTCTACCCTCTGCCAAGGAGATGGGAAATAGGACACTTTCCAATCCAAACTGCAGTCAAATTGCCTGTAAAATAACTCACCTTTTCAGTAAAACCTTAGTGAATGGAACTCATGCTACGGCTGTGTAGTTTTCTAATATACATGTATGGACACAGGAGGTCCTTGAGTTATGTCATGGTTCCATTCCTCCGTACGTGAGATAAACTGAATTTCGCCTGAATGTCGGAACTCATGCATGTAATGATGGTGTATTTATTAAACATGAACAAGTAGCTGCATGTTTTTCATGGGAAGCATTGCATTGTGTTGTATGTAGTGTCTGGTGTGGAAAAACAGATGGGTAATACTGGCGGGAAAGTAGTGGAAAGAGCGCTGCTTTCTGGGAATTGTAGTTCATTAGTGGCATGAGCGCAGGTAAAATAAACACATGGATCATATACACAGCAGTAATGAAGTGAAACAGTTCCTGACCTTAACTGAAGAGCAGGGGTGTCAAACTCAGGTCCTGCAGGGCTCATATCCAGCAGAGTTTGGCAGTTTCCCTCCTCAAACACACTCACTAAACCTGGCAATTCACAGGTGATTTAAATCAGGTGTGTCTGAGCACCAAACTGTCATCAAAATCATCAAACTGGAGTTTGACACCCCTGCTGTAGAGTCTGCCTTACATTTGGGAGCTATAATGAAGTTTCCAAACAAGAAACCCAAATGAAAGAGAGCAAATGGCACAACACAGTCCCCCGTCCTGTAGCATCAGGTGACGCCAAGTGTATTCGTATGCCCTCCAGCTAGTTCCCACGCGAACATTGTTTTTATGTTGCAAGCAGCGTGTACAAAAGCAACTGGCAACATAACCATGAATCACTGCATGTTAAGTGTGATGAAACATGAGGACCCACTATATACAATGTACATCAGCCTTACTATTGCATCCACCCTGCCTAATACTGTGCAGGTCCCTCTCATGCAGATTGTGGAGAAGAGTGTTTTCTGACCTTTCTATTAGAGCTACAGTAGCTTTCACCTTTTGTGCCATGGTAGCTCTCCTGTGGGATTGGACCAGGCATGGTAGCCTTTGCTATTCACACCCATCATTGAGCCATAGTTTTCTATGAAAACTGGAACAGTTCACTGGTTTTCTTTTTGGTCAAATGACATATTTATTTGTGTCCAAAAATTAGGACATCCCATTAAATATTTTGTTCTTTATTAAGAAATATCAACATCAACATCTAATCTTAATTATATTTATCACTGGAACAGAAAGTGATGTGATTGCCCATAAACAACAAACATAACCTTGATTATTTATTAAACAAAAGATATCAACAAAAAATATGCAATGTGTAATAAAGAAAAAGTTAGAACACCTTACCCCCTTATAGCTAAAAGTGATTGAGATGCTTCTTGTAGCATCTACCAGTCTCGGTAGACTTCGGTCTGAGGAAAGTTTGCCCCACTCCTCAATGCAGACATCTTTAAGCTGTAAGATGTTTGAGGAGTTACTTGCAGGTACAGCCTGTTTCAAGTCACCCCACAGCATATCAATGGGATTAAGATCAGGACTTTGAGCCATTCCAGGGGCCTTCATTTCTCAGTTTTCAGCCTTCAGTCCTTGGGGGATTTACTGGTGTTGTGGGTCATTGTCATGTTGCAGTGTCCTGTTCTGCTTCAGCTTTAACGTGCTTACAGATGGTCTTACATGTCCCTTAAGCACCCTCTGATACATGACAGAATTCCTGGTGGATTCTATAATGGTGAGCTGGCCAGGTCTTGATGTAGCAAAGAGTCCCCAAACCATGACACTTCCACCGCCATGCTTCACAGTTGGTATGAGGATATTTTCCCTCAATGCTGAATTTGTTTTGCACCAGACATGTCACATGATATGATGTACAAATAATTTTGTTTTAGATTAATCTGCCCAAACATTATTCCAGAAGTCTTGATGTTTGTCTACATTCTATCTGGCAAACTTCAGTCTAGCATTGATGTTTCTCTTAGAGAGCAAAGGTTTCCTCCTTGCACACCTCCCAAGTTAAAGTTGTGCAGTCTCTTTCTGATTGGACAGGCATGTACTTTCACCTCAGCAGAAGCAAGAGCCTGCTGAAGATCCTATGATGACAGTTTGAGGTGTTTAGTCTTTAATCTCTTTATTTTATTGTCTGATCTCAGGGTGAACGTGCTTGGATAGCCAGACCCAGGCATGTTGACAGTTGTTATGGAAGTCCTGCACTCGTAGTCTATTTTCCAGATAGTAGAATGACTGACTGCAAATTCTTTTTAACCCCCTTACCAGATTTATAAGCAACTAGAATCTTATTTTTGAAGACTATAGAGAGCTCTTTTGATCTCACCATGGTGTTAACTCTTACCTCAACAGCACACCACACTAAACATCTAAGGTTTAAATATGGTAAACCTCCTTCAAAATGCTGAGTAACAATGTTCTAATCACATGCACTTAATGTACCAAATCTGTGTGTGATTTGAGCCATTATAATTGGGAATAAGCGGAGGTGTCCTAATTTATTCCTCACCTGGAATTGCATTTTTGTAAAAATTTCATAGTGTGTCCTCACTTTTTCACATGATTGTACAACACTCCCTTCCATCCATCTGTTTTCTGGATCACAGGGAAGCTGGAGCCAATCCCAGCCGACTAACAGCCAGGGCAGGGCACACACTGGACAAAAGACCAACCAATGGCAAGATATACATCTGTCTAGTACTTACTGGAGGTGAACTATTTATTTTGTGCACGTTTATTATTATTATTTTTTTTAACAATGATGTCTAGTAAACAAAAGCATTCTGGGGGTGGGGTTTGAGTACCATATCCACTTGGTGCTACAAGGTGGTGGGGAGCTAATTAAGCCTGAAAGGAATTAATATATTTGAACTAAAATATTATTATTGAAAATAATTTGAATAAATAAGGTGCACCATGATAGATTAATATTGTACAACTATTCAAATTTTCTTTCTTAGTACTTTCCACAGAGTACTTCACATCCTACATTCATTTATGGAAGGGGTATGGAGCCTACTAGTATGTAAGAACCTTAGGTGGAGGTTGAAATGAGCACTATCACATGATCGCCTGGCTGAAACTCACAAAGCTAAGTTGTGAGTTAGCTTGCCAAGCTAAGTGGCCAGTAAGGGGGAGGTGGTGTACTAGGTGCATAAACATTTATAGATAGATTTACCAAAAGACCAAAAACTTTTCAACAATTTTTGGATGAGTTTATAGTCTATTATTCAGGGCCATAATGTATGAGATAGGTTGTTGGTCTGAGGAACAGGACTATCTATCTATGATAAGCACATTTGCCCAGGTGTATAGGAATTGCTCATGCTTCTTTTTCTCCTGAATGAATGGCTCGTCATCTTGAGCATGATGGAAAAAGAACAGAAGAAGGTAAGTGCTTATATTGAGCTACTGTAACCTTCAGACTCCACTATCTTTGGTGGCCTGAGCTGCATACTTGGCCTGGCCCTGTATGTGATGGGGGCATGTCTTTGCCTCAAGGGTGTGTCCAGGGAAGATCTGGATCTGGGACAGGGCGATCTGGATCAGTTTGATGGTCATTCACCCTTTGTATCCCCAGACACTAGGTGCTGCATGCATGTCTCCATGCACACAACAGACACTGAGGTATACCCTTGTAGGCTTTAACCCGAGTATCACCACGAGACATGTCAGGCAAGCCTTGTACTCTAGGAACCCCAGCAGCTTTCTCCTGTTTACCCAAAAGGTCCTGCTCTGCCAGTACTTTCTTGCAATGTCAGCCAGGCTTAGATAGGTCGACAGGGTTTCAGGCTCTGTGAGCCTGGGCTCCCCGTGGGTTTCCCCTACTCTACCATTGGGATGGGGACGAAGCCTTTTAAGTGGAAGATAACTGGGCTCTCAAAATTCAGTTTTGAACAGTGCAAATGCAGCTTAATCACAGCTTCAGCACATCTAGTGGCCTTGACTATCTCTTTAACCATTTTAGCCTCCTTTATCGCAACTACCATGTGGAGATCAAGGGGTTGGGCCCTTTGGAACCAGTTGACTGTGACTCATTTTGCTACCTCAATAGACTAATGTGTCTCAGACTGGAGCCAGCGATTTGTGACCCTTGTTAACTGGGTCATTTGTTGACATGGAGGAATGCTAGATGTATACTGCTAGTGGTGATGGCTGCAGCATGGCCCAGGCCAGCATACTCCAGGCCTCTGTCCTTGAGCACAGAATAGTTGATTACAGAAAAATCTTATCAAAAGGTAGGGAAAAAAAAGAATTAACTTTTTAAAAAGTGAGATGAGATTACACACATGTAAATTGTCCTTATAAGACAGAATCCTAGCACAAAGAGGTAATAAAAGTTTGTGGACCTACACACACACACACACATGCCCACACAAACCCACACACACACAGCCACATATATATATTTCACAAACCAAGCCTCAACATGCTTTTTGTTCAGCAATGGAGTCTTGCATGGTGAGCCTGCATGGATGCCATGGTGGTTAAGTGCATTGCTTATTTTTTTCTTTGACGCAAAAATACCTGCTGATGCAAGGTCTTGCTGAAGTTCTGCCCAAGTGGTTCTTGGCGCTTGGAGGACTCTCCTGATTATTCTTTGGACTCCTCTGCCAGGAATCTTACGTGGAGCACCTGATTGTGGCTGGTTTATGGTGAACAGATGCTTCCCCACAGTGCTCACAGGAACATTCAGATATTATATTATTATATTATATTATAATTATATTATATTATATTATAAATATTACAACATGAAAATGTTTTACTGTTCAAAAAGCACCTAATGCATTTGTTTAACCCCAAAGACTTTTCACTGAACATGTGATTTATTTGATTACATTTTAACTAATTTTTACAAAGATTGTTAATAAATCTGTACACACACACACACAAACACAAATGTGAACACATTACAGCACGTGTTCCCATTACAGTGTAGAAATTTCATAAAAAATGGACCAATATAAATGGCTAAAATTAAAATCTTGTTAAATTAACATTAAAAATTAAGAACACCTTTATTATTAATTTTTTTTTTTTTCAGTCGTATGTATTTTAAACGTGCTTTTGTTAATTTTGTCACTGTGCTACAGAGGCAGTAAGCAGTGCTGAGGCTCTGCCACTAACAGGATTAGACACCAGGAGTTTATGTCTTTTACGGAGGCTGCCAGGCGCAAGGCTGGGAATAATGGGATCACTTCCCAGGCAGTTCATCACCAGGCGAAGCACCTCTCCCCTCTCTGCATTAGCTCTGCACAAAGCAGAGCTCACAGTCATGCTGGAACACTCTCACGGATAAGCAGTAAACACTGACAGCACGGATAAACACACATACGTGTGTAGCATCAGTGAAGTAAGTGCAGGAGTATTTCATGTGAGAAAAAAGATGCACATATTAAATCTACAGTATCAGAGGAAATATGGCTCAGAGAGGAATGAATCAATAATCTCTGACATGTGTGCACTGAGGAAATATCCCTGCTCTACTTTGTCCTGATGGTCAGTTGTCTGTTAGTTCCTTCTCCAATAGATTGATAAAGCAATATCCACAGACCCTTTCCATTAGGATTATACTTAATTTCCCCATAAAGCATCACCCTCATTACTAATGCGCAAAAAAACAGCTCAATGGAGCACTATACCTGCATTTAAAATGATGTAAGAGTGCAGAGCCCAAAAGTGATTCAGGAGCATCAGGTAGAGCTCATTAGTATTAGTTAGATATGTAAAAAGTAAGTATCAAAGCAGGGATGATTGCTGGCAGATCAGGAGTGCTTAAAGAGATTTGCAAGATAGAAGATCTCTGCCTCTTTGATAGTCAAATCATGAAGCCTGAAGAAACAAGAGGTTTTGCATGAAATGTCTCATTCTGTGAATTAGAAAATGGCAGTAATATAAGTGTCAGTTCAGTTTATTATGTGTGTCTTGTTCCATGTACCAAACTCATTTGTGGTTATACGTTGTGCAAATTTACCCTTGGAAACTGAATGCAGCTTTAAAATGAATCTATATTCACAGACTCACACACATGTTGGCTGCAAATTTACTGTATGTGAATAGTTGTATGTTTACAAAAAATGCTAAACATTTCTCTACCAAACAAGCTGCTTTCTTGCAGCAGACTCAGGTCAATAGCACCATCTGTCAATTCACAAAAAAGAAAAATGGGAATAATATAGGCTAGTTTATATATGCATACACATAGTATATGCAATATTGCTGCTTACCACTGTGTGCAAATAAACAGTATTCAAATACTGACCTCTACTTTAGCAGTGCAGGCAAGGTTTTCAGCCAAATCTATTGAATTAAACAGCAAATAGTTCTAACCAGAGTAGCACTGCATTAAACCTATAATAAAGTAATACAGAAACATGCCAATATACGCAAACAGTGTAACCCTGTTCTACATTTTAGTAAAGTGAAGGGGAACTTCATACAAAGTCCATCGTTTTCCTAAAACTTACTGAATGTTTACTGAAACTGAACTTAATTCAGTGTCAATGTGAGTGTCCAATAGTCAATGTAGGGCAATATTGGCTTTGTGTAATAAATGCGGTAAAATTCATGAACAAACAACAGTACACAATAAAAGCAATAAAAGTACACTGCTGTAAAAGCACATTAGTACTCAATACAGTGTCTTTGTCTCTATTGCCTCTATTGTCTCTATTGTCTGGCCTTAGATAAACACAGGGGAGATCCGTTTCTAAGAGTGGGCAGTGGCTGATTAGCCAAAAGGGGAATGATAATGAAATACCTGCCTCAGAAATCCCTGCCTATTACACATAAAAGGGCCACTGTGCTCTTAGAAGGCTTCCATCAAAGCACATAGCATTGCCTCACATCTCATTTGCATCCATTTTAAATCATGCTCATTAATTACTGTTTATTTTCCTTTCCTTTAAAATTAAATCTTGCTCTTACTGAGTGCGGCAGTGAGAGGCTGTGACCCATTGACAAAAACAACACAGCATTTTTAGACAAAATAATATTAAAAATACAGATCACACTGGTACTATATAAATACAGAGGAGAGTATGTGATCTACTTCATGAACAATGCTTCATAATTATTGTAGATCATGAAAGGTGCAAGGAGCATGTAGACCACAGGCCTCTGAGATCCAGTGTCCAGACTGGTGTGGTAATTCCCCTACTCACTAAACCTGGCAATAACAGATGAGTTTATCTGTTAATATATTATTTTATTTTTATTTGGTATAGAATCAAAATTCTAGTGTTATAACTCCACAGAACCTTAATTCAAACCTTCATATCTTACAATAATTTAGAAAAGGACAATAAATAGAGCAGCACTGAAAATAATCTTTAATGCATTTTGGAACAAAATGCATACATGTGTACGTATGTAAAGCAATGCAATGTTATTGTGACAGTTTAAACAACAGACATTTTTAGTTAAGCAAAAGCTGTGCTCTCAAACAGTTGAGAGCGTCTTTACAGATGAGACATTTTTTGTAAGGATGATGAAATTATGAAATATATTCATCTCCTCCTTTACTCAAGAGTTGTGGCATCCTCTCCCTGTGCTGAAAAGCATCAGTTTTGGGATTCATCTCTTGGGCCTGAGCTGTGCTACTTGTGAGCAGCTGGGTCCTCTGTAAGCTTAGAGCCGATTGTGCCATTGGCAAAGTGGTCAGTCTCTCAGAGTGTCTCAGTTTGGGTAAACTGCTAAGTGGTCTGTGTCTACACATACAAAATGGACTTGTCTGTGGATTCTTTAGCTTTGTTCCAATGCAGAGTGTTCTCAACGATGTTGAACAGTGCTTGGCTGTGTTCATACTTGTCAGCTGAAAGGCCCATATTGTAGTATATTTACAGAGGCTGATTTATCCACCCCATTTCTCACTTCACTATGTTTTGTAATTGTGGTTGAAATATCCAGTGTGGAAATGCTGGGAATCAAGTGAAAAATACAAACATGTGGTCTCTTAAAGTTATCATTTAAATGATTTCATTATAAATAGATCACTGTTCTTTTCAATCAAAAATTTAATTGTCTCACTCGTTTTTATTTAGAAGAAATTAAGATGAAATTAAAGATCACCATTCAGATACCGTCATGCGAAAAATGTAGGACACCCTATGAAAGTCTGTGTGTTTTGTAACATTTTTGGACATATGAATATTTAATTTGAATAATACTGGGAGATTGTCAGTAAAACAAATAATAAATTAAAACTGTTGTTTTTTATTTTCTGTATTTATGTTATTCTACATAAGTGGGATTTCTGGTAAGGAATACATTTGTACATCACCACCTTTATACCCAATTAAAATGGTAAAATCTCAGGTGTAGCACATCAGGTTCACATAATTAGAACATTGTTATTTAGAATTTTGTATTTTCAATTTTTTTTGAGGATTTCAAAACAACTGTCAATTTGTCCAGGTCTGGCTGCTCAAGCAAGTTCACCACAGGAGCAGACTGCAAGATGCTAAAAAGAGTCTCTATTTTGTCATTACAGGACCTACAGCAGACTCTTACTACTGTTGATGTGAAAGTTCATGCCTCTTTAAACAGAAATAAACTGCAGAACTTTACTTTGCTTGGGAAGTGTGCAAGGAGGAAACCTTCACTATCTAAGAGAAACATCAGTGCCAGACTGAAGTTTGCCAGATAGAACGTAGACAAACACCAACATTTCTGGAATAATGTTCTTTGGACATATGAATCTGAAATTACATTATTTGGACACCAGAATAGAGGACATATCTGGCATAAACCAAACACAACATTTCAGGAAAAGAATCTCATACCAACTGTGAAGTTGAACTGTGGAAGTGTCATGGTTTAAGGATGTTTTGCTTGCAGCAGAACCTGGCCAGCTCACCATCATAGAATCCACCATAAATTCTATCGTGTATCAGATGGTGCTTGAGGAACATGATAGACCATGTGTAAGAACATTAAGGCTGAAGCTGAACTGAAGTCTACAGCACAACAATGTCACAAAACATACCAGTAAATCCACAAAGGACTGAAGGCTGATAAATAAGAAATTGATAGTCCTGGAGTGGTCGAGTCAAAGCCCAGATCTTAATCCATTGAGATGCTGTGGTGCGACTTGAAATGGCAAGTATCTGCAAGAAACCCCTCAAAAATCTCACAGCTTAAAGAATTCTGCATTGAGGAGTAGGGCAAACTTTCCTCAGGCCGAGGTTAGAGAATAGTAGATGCTACAAAACTCATCTCACTGAATTTGTTTCAGCCAAAGGGGGTAATACTATCGATTATGAGGTAGGGTGTCCTAACTTTTTTCTCAGTTAGAATATTTTTGTTGATATCTTCTGTTTAATGAATACATACATTTAAATCTTTGTTTACTTACAATTAAATCAATTTCTGCTCCAGAGATAAATTTTAAAAATTGACATTGATAAATGAACATGTTTAAAGAAAGAACTGAATATTTAATGGGTTGTACTGAACTTTTCACATGACTGTAAGATGACCATCAACCCACTGCTCAATTTGCATCTAAAGAACAGATGCTACACTGCTGCACATATTGTAGGAAGTATGGGCTCAATTAATCTTTCTTACCCTATCAATCTAATCAAACTTGATCTTATGTGTCAAGTTCATCTGTTGAGTTCATTCAATAATAAACATTAGCGTGGATGACAGCATGTATGTCCTAAGAGTAGGCCAGCACCTAAAGAGAGTGAAGTTAAAAGCTTATTTCATACGAAGTCCTATAATAAGGTGTAACAGAGAACAGGTGGTCTTCAGTGAACAGTCAAACTCCATTGTCTGTCCTGAAGAATCCATTGATGAGAGGTGTGGGATAGTGCAGAGCAAGAGGTCTGCTGGGTGTTCGCATAATACTGAAATTTAAATTACAGTTTTATTTATTTTATTTTATTATTTTTTTTATGTTTTTTTTATTGTTTAAACACCAAAACTAAAAGTAGTCCACGGTTAGTGAAACCTTACATTCCAAAAGCTAAACATCCAGACAAGATTTGTAAAACTATAAGCACTGTCAGCCTCACACTCCTTGCAAAACAATACACACAGTGAATGGCAAACACTAAACACACTTTTATGTATTACAGGTACATCTAAAAAAATTGAATATCTTGAAAAGTTCAATATTTCTTGACATTCATTTCAGAAAATGAAATCCATATGCTATATAGATTCATTACACATAGAGTGAAATATGTAAAGCCCTTATTTCTTGGAATTTCGATAATTATGGTTTTGAGATAATAAAACTCCAAATTCACTGCCTCAGAAAATTAGAATATTATGGAAAATTTCAATCTTTGAAAGTTATGGTGTCACAGCCTAATCAGCTAATTAACTCAAAAAACCTACTTGTTTCTTAAGCCTTTAAATGGTCTCAGTCTGGGTCAGGAGGCTACACCACCTTGGGGAAGACTGCTGACTTGACAGATGTCCAATTAACACCCTCCACAAGGAGGGTAAGCCGCAAAAGGTCATTGCTAAAGAAGCTGGTTGTCCCAGCAACAGGGACAACCGGAGTCTTAAGAGGATTGCCAAGCAAAATCCATTCAATAATTTGGGGGAGCTTCACAAGTCACTACACACAAACAAATCCTAGACATAGGCTACAAATGTTGCATTCCTCATATCAAGCCACTTCTGAACCAGAACCAACATCAGAAGCGTGTTACCTGGGCTAAAGAGAAAAGGCACTGGACTTTTGTTTAGTATCAAAAGTCCACTTTTCAGATGAATAATAAAATAATCTACATTTTTTGCATATGAACTGCATTAAAGGAATTAAGTTTATGGTGCCCTGCAGAATTACAGCCCCTGTTGGGAAAGATAAGAGATCAAAGCAAGAAAGGAAGTGTATTTTAAACTGATACAAATGGACCTTTTTCTCAGTAGCAGTACATGGGTTTTGGAAAATCAACATTGTTATTCACAGCCACATTCTTACTTGTATCAGATGATGAATGGGGTCTGAAGACAACAGTTACTTGTTTGAGGTGGAAAGCATTTTAACTGTTTTTCCTGAAATGTGGCTTTCACTTTTATCAGTTGTAACATGATGGAGGTTCATAGAGGGGCCACTATTTTTTTATTTTTTTGTTTACTATATACATTTCACGTCAGTGTAAATATGTATATATAATGTGGGTTTTGAAATGAAGCAGAATTTTAGGGTATGTCAGCTTAAATCTGTGACAGCTCTGAGGGAATATGTATGAAATAATATAGGAAACTTACTAAAATGTGCAAGAGGAGAGAAATATTAGCAGATGCTTTTGTAATTTAGTGTTAGTTAGTGAAGTTGCTTTCTTGATGAGAGTTTCAAACCCCCAGGCTCTCAGATCCAATCACAAGGAGTGGCATTATGCCAGTATGTCTCTTAGAGGGCCCTAAAATGCCAAAAATCACTCCTGACACTTCCCTCCCTGACACCCCACCCCACTAAAGTGTTCTGGCAAAGCCTGCTGTCCATAATTGTCCATAATTAACTCACACACCAGAAAATTGCAATTTTTTTCACTTTTACAAGTTACACAATTCACTTTTACTCGTTACATAAATGGTTCAGCAAAAATTTAGAGTCCAAATTTAGCTTCTTTAGTTTAGCTCATGAGTTGCAAGCATTGTATTGCTAACAAACACTAGAAGACAATAGTAACCCACATCTTTTCGATAAATGTATCTCCAAAATTTCTCTCAACCTGCTCAAACCATATTCAGCTCTTATTAAAGTGGCACAGACTTGTCAGTTTAGTTTCTGACAAAACATTTCTTTTGGTTTGCAAACCAAAATTGTTTCTTTAGTTTTTGTGCACTCTTTGTGAATGCTATGTGACTATCAGCCCTGATGATGTCTGAAATGAAATCTGTAGTAGTGAGGCATTGTTCAATCTAATAGCTCATAACAGGTGACTTTCTGTCAGTATTAACCTTCCTTAATATACATTTACATTTATTTACATTTATTCATTTGGCTGATGCTTTTGTCCAAAGCGACTTCCAGGTACAGGAACAATCAAGCAAGACATGAAAACACTAATGTGCATCTTACAAGGATACAAGCAATATATAAATAATAAAAATATAAAAACAACTAAATTAGCAATTTATCTCAAAAACATTAAAGACAAAACTTGTAAAAGCTTTAACAAAAACAGCTTTATTAATATGTCTGTGAACCAGAGTATTATTCTCTACAAAGAACACTTTTATTTAACCTGAATATTTGCTCTTCATTTTCTCTCTTTACAATGAGAATTCGCAAAAAAGAACAAGTCTACCTCATTAATGTACTCACCAAATAACTGGTAACAGAACAAACAGTAATTTAGTGTATGCTTCAGCCATACAATCTTATGCATAAACATTGTCCAATGATGTTTCTCATATATGTCAAGAGTAATTTTGGATTTTCAATAACCCTTGATTTAGTTGCATCTTCATAATGCATATACTAATTTGTGTCCAATGTCTATAATTTAAAAAGCATTCAAAATTGTCTTCATACAAATAACACATTGTTGGGTGAAATGGAGTCTGTTTCTGAATGTTTAAGCAGACACATGCACATTTGTGGCCCACTGGAGGTAATCCATCCTGGATGAGCTGCACTACCTGAGCCACTTGTGTGGGTTGTAGACTCAGTCTCATGCTACCACTAGAGTGAAAGCACCGCCAGCATTCAAAAGTGAGCAAAACATCAGCCAGAAAGCATAGAAACTGAGAAGTGGTCTGTGGTCACCACCTACTGAACCTCTCTTTTATTGGGGATGTTATGCTAATTGCCTATAATTTCCACCTGCTGTCTATTCCATTTGCACAACAGCATGTGAAATTGATTGTCAATCAGTGTCGCTTCCTAAGTGGATCGTTTGATTTCACAGAAGTGTGATTGACTTCGAGTTACATTGTGTTGTTTAAGTGTTCCCTTTATTTTTTTAGGTATTAGCCTTCATTAATGTATAAATTAAAAAAATATTTAAAAGACAAAACTTGTACAAGCTGAAACAAAAACAGCTTTATTATTATATTATTTCTGTGAACCAGAAGATTATTCTCTACATAAAACACTTTTATTCAACCTGAATATTTGCTCTTCATTTACAATGAGAACTCACAAAAAAGAATAAGTCTACCTCATTAACATACTCACCAAATACATATGAGATGGACTCTTTACACTTCAACAACATAAATGCTATTAGTTTGTTATAAGACCATTTCAACCTGCAGATGGAATATGTGACATGCAGCTTTTACTGTTCTACTAATGTAGGAGTTCAGGCAACAATTTAACACCTAAAAAATGTGCTCAATACCAAAGGAAACTTACAAAACTGAGAACACTGGACACTAAGAACTAAGAACTAAGAACCACAGGAAATAATTGAAAGACTTTGCTAGCTACTGTACTATAACTAGTGAAAAGTATCCATATGAGCCCTAATGATTTTATGAACAAGGAACAGGTGTGGATTATCATGAGCAGAAAGTGCTAGAGTAAAGCAAGAGCAGGAGAGGACTAATTGGAAAGGAAGTGCCATGTGGAGTCTCTAAGATACGTCTGAGGAATGTGCTGTGATGATGTCAAGGGACTATGGGAGAGATTTTACCTGACACGTAAAATATAACAACAGCCAGGGATGATGTCTACTAGTCTGGTTGGCATTATTTCTTCTTCAGCCTCCCTCAAGCATAGTGAGACACTTATTATTTGGTTCAGATATGTTGGATGCTTTGCTGCACTTGTTCTGCTCTAGTCTCTTTCTCTTTAATTTCAAAGGCTAGCTTTACATGGCACTCTTATGCAACCGGTTCTGCCGGTACATAGAATAATGTTATCCTTTGATTTGAAATGATATTTTTATTCTGTGTAAAATCAAGGGTCGTGAAGAATAATTTAATAATCTAGCTAAATAGATCACAGTAACAGCGTGATACCAAAATGAATAACCACTGGCACAGTTACTACAGTAAGCTGGTTACAGATCTGGAAGCTTTGATAAAACCCAGATTTGTTGACCAGGAACATCCTTTCAGCCATAAACTACGCCATCTCTTATTTTATTTTATACATTGATCTGCTATCACTGGCACAATATCAATCAGAGTTATGAGCATTTTGAATGGCTGTTTTCAACTTTACGATAATACTAAATGACATTGAATGATGGACATACGCTACTGTAGATGACTTTTAAATGGTTTACAGTTTGCAGGACATAGTACATTTTGACATTTAGTTTAATTGAAGCAAATGAATTCGCACAAAAGTTTTTTTCTTCCTTGACAATTTGTTTTGGAACCTAGAAACGTGTTTTATTAGACAGAGAGAAAAAAGTACTGTGGAAAGGCAAATTCTCTTGTAGGTGGGATTCCTAAGAGAGAAAGATGTAGAACCCAGATGGAACCCAATGGATTTTGAAGTCTGAGCATACCGACTAATGGTCATCAGGAGTGGAAATCAGGATGTGATGGGTGTTGATGAGCGTTATCAATGAGCGTGGATGGGCGTTGTCACCCACCAACCCAGTCCAAACCAGTTTTTGTGTCAGCAGTTTCGGACGAGATGAAATTCTGTTTACGTGACGTGTGTTTCTTGTCCATAAAGGGAACATAACATTTTGTTTAAGACAGGGCAGACCTTGAGGCCCTATGCATAATGGTTTAAAGATTGAGGACAGTTTACAGTGAGTCAGCGTTATAATGGGGTCACAGGACCTTACATGTTTTGTGACACCAGATTTACCAGTTTTGTGACCTTAGAAACACCACCTATTTGAGAGAAATTCAAGCAACCAGTTGTATAGTGGGATGCTGAACCCAAGGGGGAGGAGTTAATTTATCAAATGTTGTGGAATGATGGTGCTAAAAGCTGAAGACCACAAGCAGCATTCGCTCATGTGCGTTACTCGTCTCCAGATCCAGAGTCTAGACTGAGGTGCAGCGCTGATGAGATGGCATCCTTAGTGGAGGGATTTGTGCCGTAAGCAAACTGGTGTGGGTCGAACTGGGGTGGATGTTTGGAGATGATGTGGTCCGTATTAAGTGTTCAAGGCACTTCATTATGATGGGGGTGAGTGCTACAGGGAGGTACACGTTGTAACATGTGACTGATGACTTTTTGGGCACTGGAATGATGACAGAAGTTTTAAAACATGTTGGTATGACAGCCTGCTCCAGTGAAGTGTTAAAAATGTCAATGAGAACCCCACCACATTCCTTTTGTTACCAGGGCTGGCTACTTTCCACATATTCACTTTCCTCTGGGTTTTCCTGAACTCAGATGTTTCCAGACAGAGCATCTGCTCATCAGGGTGTGATAGGGTTTTGTTATTTAGTGCCTCAAACCTGCTGAAAAACAATGTTGTAGTAGAATAATAAGTAATAATGTAATGTAAAGTAATGGATGAACTGTCTGGAATGTCCACAGTGCCTGGCACTGATACGTCTTCTACTCCAGATCTTCCCAAATCGTTTTTTTCTGCCGTGTCTTGTGATTTTCCACATTCTTCGTGTATGTTGTGAAATGAAAGGTATCTGGCATATGAATAGAGAACTCTCTTCCTATTATTCAAAAATCACCCCTCTGACTGTTGAGCACTTCTGGGTGAATTTCTTTTCCTTCCTCCAACCCAACCACCCCAGCCTTTTTTATAGTTTAAATTTTTATTGACCAACTTAACAGTATGGTGCATTCCAGTAAAAAAAACTGAGAAAACAATTTAAATGATTTTTTTTGCAATTTGCTTTAGTGCACACTTCATTTTTTGTACAATAGGTTGTTGTTAGAATGATAAATGCTAGAGTGACTGTAAGCATTGCTGTGTGCTGAGGAAAAAGGCACAGACAAAAACATGAAATGCTAAATACAATGCAAATGCAAAGGTTTTTCTTTTTTTAATTGGTTACCCAAAGTCTCTTAAGGTAGAAATATACTTGCTGTGAGCTACGTGTGCGTATCCGCACCCAGTTGCGTTGTTAACGTTTGTGCTGATA
>JBBIGC010000125.1:6725403-6754766 GCA_037576955.1 Lepidarchus adonis | reverse complement strand
AGGACTGGATGAGTGTTGTCATGTAACAGGGAGCAGATCTGTTGATGATCTTGTAGACGAGCATCAGGGACTTGAATGTGATGCGATGGGAAGCCAGTGTAGAGAACGAAACAGCGGCGTCACATGGGCGTGTTTCCGCTGGTTGAAGATCAGCCGAACTGCATTCTGGATCCTCTGCAGTGGCTTGATTGTAGTCGCAGGTAGACCGGTCAGCAGTCAGTTGAAGTAGTCTAGACGAGAGAGAACCATTGCTTGGACCAGCAGCTGAGTGGAGTATTCAAACTTTATCAAATTAAAACAGCATCATTTATTTATTTATTTATTAGTTTTTGTTTTTTTTTTAGTTTACATCTATACTGTATAATGCCATGGGTGGAAAAAATGGCAGATGTTACATACTGAGCAGATGGCCATGTAGTCATCAAGAGTGATAGTTTTGCAAACATTGTATGTCAATAAACTCAAAGCCTATAAAAGTAAAAAAAAAAGAAAAAAAGAAAAGAAAATCACAGTGACCATCACTTCCAGTTTTTTTTACTGCTGCTGCATGATAAACAACTGTTTAAAATTGCTTCTTGACTTAACACTATGATTAGATATCTGACTGACAGACCGAGAATATGAGAGGGCGAAGTGTACAGATAGTAAGTAAAGGTGTCACCTGCTTGTAAAATGATTTAAACTTCACATCATCTGCTGCCTAAACAGAGTTGAGATTAAAAAAAAAAGAAAGAAAAGGAATTAGGAAAAACATTAATCAATAAAAATCAACAATGTTGAAAAATCTTTAACTCAGTGTGAAAGTAAAAAAAAACAACAAATATCCAGTCCTCTAGGGTTTGTTTGCAACTACTGTGGATAATTACAACTCAACTGATAATTCAAATTTGAAGAGGTTGTTTCTTCAGCAGACCATTTAAATGGCAAAGTGTCCCTCTCGGATACACACTACACAGCATGTCCCTTCACAGCAACGTGTTTTCAGACATTTCTTTGATCTTGTACAGCACAACTCTCTGTGCAACAATCTTACTATTTAATAGAAGCCACTAGAATTGCCATGTTGTATTGTTAACATTTCTGATGTAACAAACTACGTATTATTGTGATAAAAGCTGAGAGTTGTTTGTCCACTTTGATTAACTGGAAAGAGAATATTCATTAGTGATTGAACTAATTTTGTTAATTCAACTCATTTATTAACTGTAATTTTGCTGATTTAAATGTGTTTGATATCGTCTTAAGATTCAGTTCTATCTTATGCAGTTAATTAATACTATAAAAGGATATAGCTGCAGTATAGTTACACAAAAATAGTTTTATTGTTATCTAATAAGCAATGAGCCTTTGTAAAAATGTTTTATTGTTTGTTGCTGTTTCGTGTTAAAATGAAACATTCACAATTTTAAAGTGTACAGAACTTAACTGATATCACACATTTTTAACTAGCCTCTAAACAAGCAAAGGCAAAATGTACCAATGAAAGATTCCATCAGCAGAAGACACCTGGAGTGCTCTTACCCATTGTCTATATGCTGGGCGTCACAAGTCAACCTCCAAATTGTCTTTGATCAATGTGTTACTTCTGAACCTCATGTTGGCAAAGAGGTTGCTTTGTTGTGCTATTCAAGCTGCCATTTTTACACTGGATATACCATGGACTTTTTAAATGTAGTCTTTCCAAAAAAGGTGGGGATTAAATGGGCCATGACAAAAAATTATCCACAGTGTAAATGATGGGGTTATGGCTTACTGAAAGCAGCTGGGATATGAGCTAGGCTAAAAGCTAGCATTAGCTGGTCAGCTATCCCATTCATCCTTATGGGATAGCAGTGTTTGCTTTCTGGACAGGAATGCATTTAAGTCCAAGTACCCAGAGTGAGATTATAGAGTCAGCTGTAATTTTTTATTGCGGTAATACCTACCTCTAGTTCTAGTTTCTAGTTACTGCTCATTATGTTTGTGACAATTAGATGCAGACCATTTCATTTGCACTGGGAATTTACCACTGTCGTCATAGAGACAGTTTACATATCATCAATCACTTACATGAACAATAAACTGGGGGAACTACAGAGCCATCAAGAAGCTTTAAACATTTAGCCAGATGGACTGTTTGTCAGTGTCAGATTTTATTTCTTCTCAAATTCTATTAGTATGTGGGATTTGCGATGCTTGTGTTAATGTGCTGAACTTTGTTTACTCAAAAGTCCTTGGAGTGTATCCAAACACCACTTCGGTTACTCAGACTAATCCCAGCATACAAACTGCTTGTCATTTCAACAGCTATGCCCTCCGTCACATGGCACTTGTCCGCATCTCCAGAATACTAACTTTGCTCCAGTCTAAACCACAGCATTCTACCAGGTTACAGCATAGAGTTGACACTCATTATGTTGTCTGTATAGGCTCCCACTTTGACCTGTAACCAATCAGCATCCTACTTCTAGTTGGTCTCTTTTTGGATTATCATTGAATATCCTTGGCCTATGGAATTTTACTCACGCTGCAATGCCAATAGAAGGAAGGTTCTTCCTGAAAATCATGATGGGAATCCAGGCTATTTGTTGCAATGCTAACTTTATTTACCTCATCACCCTGCAGGTACTCACCAGAAACATATGGCCATGATCATTTCAAAGCTGAAGGGGCAAGCCTTAGAATGGGCTAACACTATTTGGGAAAGAGTGCATGATGAATGGAGCAAGTCTGCATTTTGTCGTACTGTCAGTTTGAATCCAAGTTCAGGATAGATTTTTGATTGGCCTGTGGAGTGTGAACATAACTATTAGTCATTGTGAACACCCATCACACAAACTACACAACAACAGAATGTGACCTCTACCCATCACATGTGGGGCAGCAAAAAAAAATAACGCCCGACATAAGAAGCAGACATTAGGACAGGACCTTGCACAATTGTTCTTCAGCAGGACTAAGCCACCACTGCCCACCAGTAAAGATAAAGGAGAAAGACTCTTGCAGTCAATATAAGGTAGTATTTCCTTTCAGGAATATGCATTTGTTTTTAAAGCCACCACTGCAGATACTAAGTGGAATGATTTGCAAACTGATTTTAAAGAACTGAAAGAAGATTTGGAAACTGAACTGGTTTGCCACAATGAACAGCTTGAATCACATCTGGAATTACTGATCAATCTCACCATACGCCTGGCTAATCTGCTAAGAAAGCAAAGGCATTCAGCTAACCATTTGATCTGCTCTTGAATATGCTCCTAAACCTTAAAGTTGGAGTTTACAAGACTCAAGCCTGGAAAGAGCTAAGGACAGAATGCCCCCACATACCAGTTAAACTAGATTCTCCTTTGGTCAAGATGAGAGAAAAAAAACTGTCCCATACCTTTGTCTCAACCAAACACAATGCCTAAAAACCTTTAATACTCATCCACCTTGTTGTTCATTTTCAGCCTTGTTAGATTGAGGAGCTGCATGAACCTTTTATGGCTGAGAAGTTTGTTACCTCATTAAACATCCCAATGTCCAAAATTCCCACATCCATTACTTGGACTGCATTGGTTAAAAGCTCTTAATCCAGTCATCTTGTAGCTGCAGCTGGAGGTCACTACATGGTCCTGTGCTTGTCAAAGAAACTGCTTGCATTTTCCAGGTGCGTCCACTACCATATAAAGCCCAGAGGTTGATTCTAGGCCAGACATTCCCAATAACTACCATGGTTTATCTGAAGCATAGAGTCTACAAAAACCAAGTGCTTGCCCATACACAGGCCTAGTGATAGTGGTATAGAGTTATTGCCTGGTGATTCCCTCACATAACAGAATTTAACTCATTTTTTGTTAAGTATCTCTATTTACTTCCTCTTTTCCCTGCTGCTTTAAAAATTTTTTAGTAAAGTTAAATTCTTTACTAAATTAGATCTTAAGAGTGCTTATAACCTTTAGAATTAGAATTAGAAAAAATAAATTAGAATTTGCATTGGTTATGAACGGAAGACTAGTTGGTATTATGATTGTCTTGTGGCGCCATAAAGTCTTACCAGGGCTCAATCCATCTTTCAGTCTTTTATTAACACTGTCTTATGTGCATGTGACTTATTTTGATTTATTCCCAAACTTTGACTCAAAATGTGCAGCACATACAAAAAGTAATTAGCTGCTTGTTAGAAAACCAAATATATGTAATGGCAGATAAGTGCTTCTTTCACCAGAGGACTGATTCTTAAATGGGTTAATTAATTAAGATGGACTATTGGTGGAGGAACAGAAAGTAGAGGCCTTGAAGCTCTGTCGCTACACAGGGACCTTTGCTGGTCAAAAGTGGGGGTGGTTAGAGGAAGCAAACTAGACGGCAGAGGCAACTTTCATGCAATTGAAGCAGAGGTTCACTTCAGCCCCAATCCTTAAGATATCCTGACCTCACTTAGCCCTTAATTGTGATAGTAGACACCTCAGAGGCAGGTGTTGGATATTAAGAACCACCAAAAATGTGTCTGCATGCTCTACTCTATGGAGGGTTGAGGAAGACATACAGGGGACCCAGGTAAATGATCCACTACAACGTATCTGTCCTTTACTGCACACAGACCAGTTAATCACATGGGCTCACATGCCAGTGTTCATGCTGGAATAAAGCACAGAATACAATTTTTAAAGGAAAAATATAAATTAAAAATATAAATAAAGTAATGTTCTGTAGGATAGATACGACATATATACACTCACCTGCCAATGTATTAGGTACACCCATGCAATCACTTGTTATAGCATAAATAGTCAATCACATGGCAGCAATTCAATGCATATAGGCACCAAGACAGTGAAGACAAGTTGCTGAACAGATTGAGCCTCAGAATGGGAATGAAAGGGGATTTAAGTGATTTTAAACATGGCATGTTTGTTGGTGCCAGGAACAACCTTTTCCCCAATGACCAGGTGCTCTGCCTGACCATGGCTCTCTACTCATTTACTGTATCTGCCCTTCATTGGGGCAATTTGAGATATGCCATAAGGATGATTTACTGACCCTAGCGTATTTTTATGTGTCTGTTCCACAATTTGCAACCAAAGCATTGCATGACAAACAAGTTTGTGTTCCTTAGTTGTATGGATTGTATCTGATTTGTTTTGTGAGGTTTTCATATATTAATTAGAACAAATACTATATAAGCTCTAAGTGTAAAAATGATGTTGTTTTGACTTGTTGTATATTGCTGCAATTAACTTTTATTTTAGTACACACTTGAATGTTCCAAATCACATCAGCATGACTATAAGTTTCAAGGGAAAGTGGCCAGAGGCACACCTGTGTGCCATTATTGATGCCCAAAAAGCAGGAAAATGCTCAAAGAAGATAACTGTACTCAGATAGCTATTTTCTCAGATTGTGTAATTAAAAAATGACAGTCAACAGGAACTGTGAGGGTTAGGTTGAGGTATGGAAAACTAAGAAAACAGTGAACACTGCTTGTAGAATTGCTAGAAAGGCAGATCAAACACTTGTTTGACTGAAAAGCCCTTCAGGTAGTTTTATCTGATTATGGAGCGTTCTATGAAATCCTGACCCAATATTAAAATAGATGAAGTAAAGACTAAACGTTTTGCTTGCAATAAGCAAAGGTATGCTTCATGATGTCATGGGCAGTGATTAGTGGATTGCTTGCCCTAATGTTTGAAGGGTCACAGGTTTAAGTCCTGACCCTGGTACTAATGCTTTCGTTCTCTTATCCAGACATACGTCAGTCTGATCAGGAAATTCAGATCAAGGTGGTCATTGCAGCAAGCCAGTTAATTTAGCAGATCTCTCAGTTCTTTTTTAAAACAGCATGCAAAGTGACTGATTATTCCACCCACTGGCTGCAGTGGTGGTTATATAAGGAAATGCATATTTATGAGCAGAACTACTAACTTATTTTTGCTGCTAGAATGTTCCCCCTTTATTTTTACTGGTGGGCAGTGCTGGCCTAGTGATTAGGAACACACCCTCGTGACAGAAATTACTCACTGAGTTTTATGACTAACAGCAGTAGTTAAAGGTATAATGTCCAAAATGAAATTGTAGAATATCTGTAGAAGTGTTGTATGTCATTAAACTTTCACCAGCAAGTTGTACATTTTTTTCACAGTTTCTCCATTGTGTCTTCACTGTTGGCCAGGAAAACCAAAAAGGTTGTTGAGCAGGTCCTTAGTAATTTTCTCAGTATTGATTGGTGGGTTTCACACAAGATGCAGGCAGACACACAAATACACAAATAGTGCACTATGAGAGACAGCTGACACATGTGTCAGGCACTGTTCTAAGCCTGTCCTCTCCAGCTGTGAGTCACATATGATCTTGCAATAGCATGCAATAGAAAGCTGAGTCCCCACAGATTCAAAAGTTTGAACCACATTTCTACACTGAATTATGACTGCGATAATAACAAAATCTTTAGCAAACCTTCCATTTGAAAAGTGAAAATATTTGTTGACCCACAGAGTAAACCCTGCCATCTAGGGTCTAAATCTAGTGTCTAAATCTAAAAAGGCATTTAAATGATTTGATATTTGCAATTGTATGATTTATTATGAACTGTAAAATATTAGAAAATAATCTACAAGTTACTTCGATTCCATCAAAATGACAGTTTGCCCAGGTTGCCCAAAGAAATTCAGCTCTTAAGCAAACCATTTCAGGCAAGAGCCCCAGACTTTCACATAAAGCATCATCAGGTCACTTGTGCAGCTTTTGTTGTAAAATTACATACTGTATATCTTTTATGCATTTATTTTAAAATGATTTGGATGCCCCGGTGTTTAATGGAGGCAGGCGCTTAATAAAGACGGGCTATTATTCACCTCACAGACGTAATGGTGATGGTATTTACAGCACAAATGTTGTGCAGCTTCTTTGCTTGAATGTTCTTTTGTGTATGTTACCGCGTATTAGTTACTGAATGGAACTAATAAAACCCAGGTCCCAATGACATCTCGCTCCATGTCAGTTCTTTAAACGGTTCGTCGAGAAGACTGAGTTGGAGACGGTCACGGCGAAAAACGTGAAAAGGTAACAACATGGATACAAAAGGGCAAAATGTTCACAAAGAAATTTTCTTCAGACTTCAGTCTTCCATTTCTCTATAGCACCCGACGACAAAACAGTTTTGATCAGAAAAAGGTACTTACAGTATGATTCACTGCAGAAGAATGATACAACAGGTGGTACAAAAAGAAGATTAGTGTACGGAAACCGCAGTGGGTCATTACAGATTGGTATTTGCATTTTGGATTCCATTTCTATTTTTATCTTTCAAACCCAGCGTTTAATATGAACAGATGTCAAAAAGAAACAAGCTATTATTAGAAGATGTACGGTATTTCTACAATCAGTGGCAAATTTGACTTATAGGCCTTTTGTTTTATTTAGGTAAGTTTTGTCATTAATCTTTAGGCCTTCAACAAAGCAAAATTAGTTGGAACAGAGAAAGGTTTACATCACCGTTTCTTTTTAATTACACTTTTTAATCACTTGGGAACTGAGGATATTAAATTGTTGACATTTTTCAAGTGGAATATTTCACCATTCTTGCCTGATAGAAGACTTCAGCTGACATTTTTGCCTGGAAAGATAAGAAAAAAACTTCATTAATCCCAAGGGAAATTCCTGTTCTTATTGCAACAAAGTTCCTATGTTCAGTGCAAGAAAGATCAAAACAGAACTGGAAACAAAGCAGAACCAGAAACATTATAGTTAAAACTTAAAACAACCAAACACAATGCAGCAATTGAAAAGATACAAATATAAAATGAGCATTTAAAAAGAAATAAATGTATAAATAGGAATGAGTATACACACATACAGTAAAAAAAGGTGGTGCAAACATGTGGAAAAAGATGCAAAGGTAATGATAATAATAATAATAGTAATAATATTTTTGCTGACAGCTGAGATGGGAGAATATTAATTATGAATACCACCATGATAAACATGTTGTTGGAGAAAGATGTTGTTTTGCTTAAAAATGTTACTAAATGTCCCTCATGCAAAATTGAAAGTTATACCCCCAGTTAAGTATCATGTTGTCTGGATGCCTAAATTAAACACCAGAACCACCAAGGTACAGGCCTGCCATGAACAGGAAGCTGCTAGAACACCAGGATCACGCTCCATACTCAAGTCAAGTTTTATATCATCAGTTGATAAGAGGTTTTTGTCCAAGAAAAATGTGATTCATGTATATTATTTATATAAAAAAACAAACATTGGCACCCCAGTACTGCCACAATAAGCATGTTTGAGATAAATGTATGCAAATTATTGCCCACATCTGTGTATTGTTTATGTCAATGTGCAGTTTTCCCATTAGAGATCAAGTCTTAGTGAAACAAAGTGAAAAAAGGGTTTAATGATTTTAAAAAGGCTAATTACCTAAAAGGTGGTTAGTGCTGTTGCCTCACAGCAAGAAGGTCCTGGGTTCATGTTGGTTTCCTCCAGGTTCTCTGGTTTCCTGTCAATATCCAAAGACTTGTGGTTTAGATTGACTGAGATCCTCTCCCTGTGCCCTGCCCTGGCCTGTAGTCAGCTAGGAATGGCTCCAACTTCCCTGTGACCCAAAATGTATAAAGCAGATTGGAAAATACATGGATGGAATTTATCTGAAAGTAAAGAAAGGTAATCATATTATAAACTACCATGATATTAAATTAACTACCTAAATAATATAGCATTGTAGACCTCTGGAATAAGTTACTGATTGTATTTTTAAGATATTATCAGTAATCTTTACCAGAATTCATTTTTATCTTGATCTGGCTGTTTCACTTCTTCTTATTATTAATATAGCATTTAGTTGTAGTCACCCATTGTTTGATTACACAAGGGAAGTCAACTGAATTGTTCTCCACCATTCAGTCAGGCCTAGCTTGATCATCAGCTGACAACAGATTTTAAATAACCATTAAAATAAAATAATAAATGTATTACTTGATAAAAGCTTGCTTTATTCTTATATGAAAAGCACTAAAAGAGATTCTGTGACACAAGTTGATAGTTATTATAGCTTTTAAATGCAATTTCCTCTCAAATTAGCTTCCAAAAGACAGAATAAAATGGCAAAATAGTGTTATATTAGTCTTTAAATATAATAGTTTCATTAAGTTATTAAAATGTACTGGAGCAGTAATGTCAAAAACAAAGAAGAATTAGATGGTGACAGGCGTGTATTTTCAACCGTGAAGGAATCATTAACATATCATGTTACAGGTTATGATACAGCATTGCCCATTATTACAGACACTAAATTGGAGAAAGAGCAAAGAATATTATGGTCTGACATCTCTTAGTAAGATTTGTCTCACTCAGAAACCATATTTCATCAAATACTACTGAGATATAAAGTATATCATTCACCTCTCAAAACAACTAAAGATGATTTCATCATGTTTCTACATACTAAGGTTCAAAGGACTGCACTACATAGTCTAGGTAAGATCGTTTTCACTATTGACAACTAAGAGTTTGAGCCATACAGTGAAGAAGCAACCACAAAGAAACTTTTCAGCAATAAGCATATAGCTAAACTATCGCACAGTATAATGCACACGGCTAAAAACAATTGTAGTTGAAAACTTGCAATCATCTCTGCTAAATACCCAGTCAACACTGTTCTAGTTTTGAGCCAGATGAGTACAGATGGCATACTTCCTACAAGAAACAGTCAGCCTTTTTATTCCTCTGTGAAATGGCATGTGTGCAAAAATGTCTCCTTCCCACACCCCATAAGGCTAAATCACATGAGAAGGCAAAAGTATTTGAGAGGGAGAATAACAATGAGTCTTTTTAAGCTATCAGTGCAATCCAAAAAACAACAACTTTTGACCTGTCGCTAATTAGAATTTTCAGAAGGCTATTCCACTGCCTGACCACAAGAGTTCTGACTCCTGCAAATGTTCATCCTCCAGACTTAATAAAATTGATTCTGTGTTAACAATTATATTACAGTTATAATGTTTGGAGCTTTTATTCTCAGTTCAAGGACAACTGAGACCCTAAACTCTGAATGACATGTTAAACTCTATTTTATAATCCATGGTACTATTACTGCTTTCAACAAAAGTGGTGTGTACCCCAATTAACATATCCCATTCCACCTACTAAGAAAGCTACACTGAACAAAAATATAAATGCAACATTGGTTTTGCTCCCATTTTGCATGAGCTGCACTCAAAGATCTGAAACATGTTCTATAAACACAAAAGACCCATTACACTCAAATATTGTTCACAAATCTAAATCTGTGTTAGTGAGCACTTCTCTTTTGCTGAGATAATCCATCCCACCTCACAGGTGTGAATATCAAGGTGCTGATTAGAGCATGAATATTGCACAGATGTGCCTTATACTGCCCACAATAAAAGTTCACTCTGAAATGAGCACAGTTTTCCTTACTGGGGTAAGAAAACCAGTCAGTATATGGTGTGGCCTCATGCAGTGCAACACATCTCTGTCACATAGAGTTGATCAGGTTGTTGATTGTGGCCTGTGAAATGTTGGTCCACTCCTCTTCAATATCTGTGTGAAATTTCTGCTGAATATTTTTAGGAATTGGAACACGCTGTCGTATACGCCGATCCAGAGCATCCCAAACATGCTCGATGTCTGGTGAGTTTGCTGGCCATACAAGCACTAGGATGTTTTCAGCTTCCAGGAACTGTGTACAAATCCTTGTAATATGGGGCCATGTATCATCATGCTGCAACATGAGGTGATGGTCATGGATTAATGGCACACACTGTCTGCCATCTGCCCTCTGCCCTGAACAGTGAATACCGGGACTCATCCGTGAGCAGGACGTCTCTCCAATGTGCCAGACACCATTGAATGTGAGCATTTGTCCACTCAAGCCTGGTTACGACAATGAACTGCAGTCAAGTCCAGACCAAGATGAGGACGATGAGCAGCAGACGAGCTTCCCTGAGACAGTTTCGTTTGTGCAGAAATTCTTTGGTTCTGCAAACCGATTGTTGCTGCAGCTGTCCAGGTGGCTGGTCTCAGACGATCATGGAGATGAACATGCTGGATGTGGAGGTCCTGGGCTAGTGTGGTTACACGCGGTCTGTGGTTGTGAGGCCGATTGGATGTACTGCCAGATTCTCTGAAATGCCTTTGGAGACGGATTATGGTAGAGAAATGAACTTTAGTTTCATGGGTAGACTCTGGTAGACATTTCTGCAGTCAGTAGCCAATCACACGCTCCATCAAACATTGAGACAACTGTGGCATTGTGCTGTGTGATCAAAGTGCACATTTCAGAGTGGCATTTTATTGTGGGCAGTCTAAGGCACATCTGTGCAATATTCATGCTCTAATCAGCATCTTGATATTCAAACCTGTGAGGTGTGAGGAATTATCTTGGCAAAGTAGAAATGCTCATTAACACAGATTTCGATTTGTGTACAATATTTGAGAGTAATGGGTTTATTGTGTTTGTAGAAAATGTTTAAGATCTTTGAGTTCAGCTCATGCAAAATGGGAGCAAAATCAAAAGTGTTGAGTTTATATTTTTGTTCAGTTTAGAATAGACTGTCTGATGGTCTATGGTTTAAAAAAGGCCCTGGTAACAGCATTAGGGTCAATAGGGCACAGGGGGATAGTTTTGGTTTACCTTGTACTGTGCATTTGGTTAGTTAGTTTCACAGAATCACTGGCTGTTTTATGACTTAGGCAGTGATTCGATATTGATTGTGTTATGATTGGATTTAACTAGTTCAGATCAATAAAGCACTTATATGGAAAAGAGTTTTGGACACTTGGCCCTGATTTTGAATCATTCTGTGCCATATTACACTACATGACCTAAAGAGAAATTTGGTTGGTAGTTACTCATATTCAACACTTATTTTAAATTAGTCAGGGTGTAAAATTAAGGGAAATATAATAGGTAGTTTACTGTGTAATGATCTGCACTCATTCCCTCCTACAGTGTCTATTTTCCTATTTTATCGTCATGACAACTCATATACAATAATGGCTGAAATATACGTGTACAGTATAGTGCAGAAGTCTTATGCACCTGAGAAATGTATATGTATAATAATTGTTTAGACAAGCAGTAAGTGTTTTTATTTTTTTTATTTTCAGATCACTAATATTAGAGTCAATACAAATAAAATGAATACAGTAAACAGTACACATTTGTCAATGTGTTGGGTTCCCATTTCTAGAGTTCTCCTCATAGAAGCCTGGAATTATCTGTAGGAACTATCTAATCCCTGGTTTGGGTTAAATCAGTGTTTAAATCAAGTGATGCTGCTGAGAGATTTCATACATCCAGGTAATGGCTGGAGGTACTTAGGGAGAATCGCCAAACCTCCACCGTTCTAACAGCTCTCAAAACATTTCAACTACTTTTTACACACAAAACAATTTACTTTAATGAGAACTTGTGTTTTTGTTCCAATAAGACACTCGCTGCTGAGTTTTTTTGCATAATTGCTTTTTACATTTGCAGAGTAATGCTGTACATTTTTGTTTGTTTGTTTAGTCTTTTCTGAGAAACTGTGTCACTTAAACATCTGCACATGTTAAAATGTCGGGTCATATTCTCAAAGAGAAAATGAAACAGAAGGGTAAGCCTTATAATATCTAAGCATATGGGTCTTTCTTAAGTAGCACAGATAGTAAACCTTGTGCATTTTATATCTTCAGAGCTGGCTTTCTCTCTCAGTAAGCAACCCAAGACCCATACACAAAGACGGCGGTTACAAAGTAAATGGGCTCCTACGCACCAGCTTTTAAGTTTCCCCATCTTTTCCCCCATTTTCTCCAAGTCACTGAGTGCTATGCTATAGGTGACTTCACAAGAGCATCTTTTCCCCCCTCTTCCCCCAGGGATAAAAGTCACCTTCTCAAAATCTCATTGAAGAAAAAGCCACACAGAAAATAAAAGCTACGCTCTGTATTCTGCCAAATCACATAGTTGGAGCTTAGTAGGAGCAGGCCACACTATACTTTCTTGCAAGTTCCCTTGCAGTCAGCAGTATAGGAGAAAGAAAAGGAAAAAAGGATAAAAGGGCTGAACCAGGTCAAGGAATTATAAATAACATTAAATCCTTCTCTTACTTTTTTCCACTATTTTCTTTCTCATTTAACAAGAGAGGAATGTATTTGGAGTTCAGCATCACTTTTTTTTTGCTTCTTCATAATAATGCTTTATCCTTTGTGCATTGTTTGAGATGGTGTGAATGTTTTCTTAAGTAGAAAATGAAAGGTGCTGTATTTAAAGAAAATGCTCCTCAAACAATTCACCCTCACCTCAATCACTCGACTACACTGCATGTTAGAAGTCTGCAGTCAAATAGTTTGACAGACAGAAAACTGATTGAGTGACAAGTTATTTCTCTAGTGGTCTGATGAAATGACTTTGTTTTTAAGTCTTTTTGGTTTGTTGTGCTTTTCATCCTGTAATACACCCTCAATTCCAAAAAATGTAAAACAGACTGCCATTCTTTACCAATCTCATGACAGAATGTCTTTTTTATTTAGTATTTTATGATGCACCACTGTTTTCAATTGGTGAAAGATCTGGACTGCTGGACTGCTATGTATAAAGCCATGCTGTTGTAATAGATGCAGAATGCAGTTTAGCATTATCTTGTTGAAATGTGCAAGCCCCCCCAAAAAGCCATACCATAAAAGTCTTTTTAGTGCTGATTTCCAACTAATCTGACCACAGAACAGTTTTTCACTTCGCCTTGGCCCAGAGAAGAATGCAGCTTTTCTGGATCATGTTCACATGTGGCTTCTGTGAACTAAATTTCTTTAAGTGTTCCTGAGCCCTGAGATTTTTGAAAGAATCATGTCTGTTTTTAATACAGTGCTGCCTAAAGGCCTGAATATCACAGATGACCAATGTTGACTTTCTGCCTTGTCCTTTGTGCACAGAGAATTCTCCAGATTCTTACAATCTCTTAATAAAATCATGTTCTGTAAATGAGGAGATATTCAAACTCGTAGCAATTTTATGAGGAACATTATTCTAAAATTGTCTCTACATTTAAACAAACAATTCCAGTTTAAGTGGTGGTGTAGATGTCAGTCAAATGACTTCTAATTTGACCAGAACCAGCTGAACCAAAAAAATCAGTCTGCAAGTAAGCAGCCTGAAGAAAAAGAGGCCTCCACAAACCTCAACATTTTACAGGGTATTGATTAGTTATTCTTGTAACTGTTAATGTGAAAGTGCTTATGTATACATAATGAAAAAGACATTGGGCATAATTTTCCTCCATGGGAGACGTGTCAGGAAAAGCCTGTGTGCTCCTGTGAAAAGCCTGTGTGCTCCAAAATGAACATTGGAGCAAACTTATCAGGTTTTTTGTTATAAGGGATAGACTTGTTTAGCCACAGCAACAGTACACATGTAGTGTAGACCAGTGGTCCCCAAACACCGGCCATGGACATGGCTGTGGACCATTTTTTTGCAGAGTTGCACAGAAATAATTACAATTTATTTTCTGAAAAATGTGTGCAGTTTTTATTGACTTTTTTATTCTTGCATCTGTGGCTCATCAAAATGAGTGAAAAATAAATATCAATGGAGAGCCTATTTGAAAAGTGGGAAAGACTCAATACTGAGACAACAGGAGAACAGTTTGAAATCACTTACAAAAAGTACTGGTTACAATACATCACTAATTGTGCAAAGGAATTTTCTTCAAAAGCATTGTAGAGGTGGGGCTTATACTGTAGGGTAACATTGAGTTAACCAAGGACATAAACAGTTTGCAGGAGTTTAGAGATGCAGTGTAAATTGGCATAGCATCAAACCTCTGGGGAATCCTACTCCTCTTTGATAGAACCGAGTAATTGAGACAATACATTCAACTTCACAAAGTTTTTTTTTTTTTTTACTTTGTTCTACAAGAGGGGGAATCTGAGATATTCTTCCTAAACTACCGGGAGTTTTGGTTGTTCCCCCTTTTGCCAAATAGACTTTATTAATAAACTTCACAAAGTTATTCCTGCAGTTACCTGGTTAAGCCAGTAACCCTGCTGTGTAGCACATTCCCCTGTTGTAAGATGAAGCTGGTTTGATCTGAATATCTATTATAAGGTGTTTCTGTGAAGTTGTGTCTCAGATTGATTTATCTCTTTTTATTTGATCTTTACAGCTATTTTTTTTTTACTGTGTTGACTTTGATTCTCATGCAGTGGGACAACACTAGAAATCTCATGTGCAATTAAGACTAGATCATTTGTCTATTGTATTTTGCTTAAAGAATGATGCAGTGACAGACAGTGGGTCCAAATAAGAACTATGCAGTCACTTGTTAAGGGACTTGAAGAACATACTTTAATTCCTTTTTACCTCATGTTCCATACACAATTAGTAGAATTACCTTTTTTTGTTTTGATTTTAGTTTGTTGGGCTTTTTTTGCACAAAAAGAAAATTCCCCAAATGTGTATTGAAACAATTGTCCACATGAAATCCATGAACTGTAAGTTCACCATCACCTGTTGATTAATAGCCCTTGTCTTTACTAAATTTGAAAGAGAAGAGAACGCCACTGGGATGAGCTTGAGTATTCAAAAATACTCATATTTGAATTAATCCTAGAGTTAAAAGGCTTGAACGACAAACACATAAGATAAGAATGTGAATTTATTTCAGATTATATCAGATTAGCAGATAAAAGCAGGTGTATATGTGTTACATGTTTTAGAGGTCACTCTAAAGAAGAATTAAACAGCTGCATAAGCTAACTGTGTACATTATGAATTACAGTTACACATAAAAAAAAATCATATTACTATTAAGCATATAACAACATTTATTTACAGAGAGATCATGGGTATTTCCTTGATTATATGATAAAAATTCATTAAAAAATTGTATGTATTTTATCAGCGTTCTATAACCCCTGCATTATGTATGGAAATCTTGCTGTGGTATCTTGCACCTCCAGCTTCACAACTTACTATGATTAACCACCTCTATGCCCTCAGATCTCCATTAGCATTTCCATCCACCTCAGCACCAATGCACACTTCAGCTGTTTTCAAGCTTTTTAATGATTTTAAGAATGATGCTCATGTGTCTCAAGCACCTGATATTTTGGCAAAGTGACCATCACAGATAATTATCATTCACGCAGAAACAAATAATGTCAGACAAAGAGCATCAGTGTAAAATGTGTAAAATAAATGTGTAAAAATGTGTTTAAATGATATAGCTGTTTATGTCTGTTTATTATTCTTTGGCAATTTTATTGACATTGAGCTCCAGAATGAACACCTTGTCTTTTCTGGTCTTCTACAGGTCTGTAACCAAAATTGAGCTGAGGCATCCAATTGCATCAACACTCTAAACGAGTAGCCAAAGCAATGGTGTGCATCCAAAATCATTCATTACACTGAGCACTGGGACCTTCTAGGCCAGATCCACGTGGTTCAGGAAAGATGTGTCTTAATGAACTTGAGTAATGATGTTAGATTTGGTTTGAGTGAAACATGGCTCTCTTCATCTGGGACAATGAGCAGTGGGCAGTGTACTTGTCTTGATGGACTCTTTCAATGAACTGGATATGGAATGTTTGGAGAGAGTAGTTAAAATCGTCCACATTTTATTGATCCCTTCCCTACAAATTAAATTTAAGTAAATGTTTCTTCTATGGAATTGACTGAACACACATTATACATTTTGACCAGTTTCAACAGATATATGTTTAGGCCACTCTTCAAGAAATTTTCCTTAGAGAATCATGTTTTCAGTCATTTTAGACCCATTTCAAACCTGATTATTCTCAGTTCCAATCTGTTTTTTGAGTTCATCATGGCACTGAAATCTCATTATTTAAGGTAATGAGCTCAGACTCGAGTAAGTTATCTATTTTGACTGTATTAGATTTAAGTGCTGCTTTCAATACTCATGACATCTTATGGAATTATCTGAAGTTGATAAGATTCTCGGGGTCTAGCGTAGAACAAGCAAATATTATATATATATCACAGATGCTGTTTTTTGTATCTTTTGTTGATATCAATTTGAATGATCATTTACACATTTTGGCACAGAGACCTCGACATGTATTGTTTTCCCAGAAAAAATTAAATCTGGACTCGTCTGACCACAAAATACAGTTCCATAGTCTTTCTTTCTATCTGAAATGAGTATAGACCCACAAAAAAATCAGAGGCTTCTGCAGTTTGTGTTATTATTAGAAATATTGCCCTTCCAGTTCCACCCCAATTCTGAACATTTGCAAAACAGTTCATGAATGTCAAATAATAAGCAGATTGTTATAAGTGAATGCATAGCATCTCTGCTAGGTTAACATTTGAAACAGGGAGAGAAATATGCTAGGCCTTTCAAACTGTCAGGTATCAGATATGGAATATTTACAGATACTGCACAGTATTTACATTTACATTTAAACAACGCAAGTATGCTCAGATGTAAAGAGGTAAAGGTGTTAAACATAGAGGGTAAAAGATTTATGAAGCAACTATATATATCTTAGATCATTCATTTAAAATGAAAGGCTAGCTCTGACTATGGATCATCCAAACGGACTTTCCATTTGATAATGTTTTATTTGATACATTTAATAAATTAATACATTGTAAAGTATTAATATAATGCACCTTCATTCATAATTCTATAAACTTCCAAATAAAATATTGTGGCCTATGTTTGCCTGCTGAAATTAATCTAAAATTTAATAGAGAAAGCACCGATGTGTTTGTCTGATCTTTGAGGTATTTATTGATTGTAGCTATGACTTGCTTGTCATAATGACTTGTGGGTCATAATTTGTTTGGTTAAAATAGCCATGAAGATTGGCCTTTCACATTCAGCTACAGCCTACATCCTCTGTTGTTTCTCACCACATTGTATATTCAGGCTCCTTGTCCTTATGTCGGTCGTGGATTGTTTTGTTACAAACCACATTTCCTGCCTGCTCATTTATCCAGAAAATCTGCCTGATTGTCTCACCGTCCCCATTGACACTGATTACATGCACAAACAATGTGTTTACCGAATTCTCCCTGTAACGAGGCGGCGCTAAGTACAATATTGTCGGCCTAATGAGCTCGTAAACGCAATATGCTGGCATTCTGCGACAATCAGCGGCATGGGCTGTAATTGACGAATAGGCCAGTAATTTCTGAGTGAGCCGGAGAAGGGGCGAAGTTTCAGATGGGTACAAAACAGAAACTGAAGCCAGGACACACACATACAGTTACACACATATATAGACACACACACAGACACACACACGTTTGTGTATATGAAATGCCCAGTCTGTACAATTCCATTAATAACCAGTGATGTTGCATAAGAGGTGTAATTAGCCCGTGAGAAGAGGCTGTCAGTCTAGAGGTGATGCTGATGTTCTTATATTGAAATGCACACAGAAAGGAAATGTGTCTCACAGTCCCTGGGCTTGTTATTCTCTTTCTCCTTCCTTTCCCCTTCATAAAATCCAGCCTGATTGACCCTTGAAAGGCAAATGCAGAAGTCAAGAGCCATTTATATTAATAAGGGAAGAGGAAACAGATGATGACTGGAACTTTCTCTCTCTCTTGCGCTCTCTCTCTCTCCTTCGTATCTCTTTCTTCCTGGCCCCCTGCCCCTCGGAAAGATACCCACTGGCGAGCCGGCTGTCATGCCTCCTCCGTGCAGCTGCTGCCCTGTGCCAGTCTGCCCCCCTTCCCCCGCCTGCACTCCCTCAGCTTTGGGTCTTTCTCACTATTGGCAGCAGAGCATCAGAGAAAGACATAGCCTAAGCTGAACGCTGATCCCTCCAGAGGAAAAGGTGCCAGTGACCATTTCACTGCGCCCCGATAAAACTCCAGCTAGAATTTACCCTTTCTGCACTGATGTACAATCCAAAAGGTCTCAGACTTTATATTTTGGGTGCTCTACAGAAAGTGCATATAAAAAGGTTTTATTAAATATCAAAATATAACACATTCTCAATAATGGAGATGATTCAGTTCAAAGAGCCATTGTCAGATATTTCCATCCTAGCCTTTGAAGAACGCCTTTAAATAAAATAGGTGGGGAATTCCAAAGAAAAAATATCATGGTGAGTGACATGCATTGAAAAGTTTGCATACGTATGCCACCTGTCTGTGACCATAAAGTTGACCTCTGCCACATTCATAACTTTCATAATTTTACATAATAACGTGCCAAGTTGGAAGAAGCAGATTTTGAGCCAGCTAAAATAGCTGTAATAGTGAAACGGAGAGTTCCATTAAAGGTATGAATTTAAATTATAAGCAACAAATTGAAGTTGAAGTAACAAACTGAAAATTAAAATGATTTAAATTTTAGGTTTAACACTCTGAAACATTTCAATGGCTGTACAGTATATGGTGGCCCTAAAGTGCAAAACATGCTGATTTAAAAAAATTTGCTGTGTTGTGTTTTCTATTTGCTGTTATATTTTTATGTTTGCTGGCTTGTTTTTTAATTTGATATTATATGTTTTATTTGCTGGCGTGTTTTTTAATTTGATATTATATGTTTTATTTGCTGGTGTGTTTTTTAATTTGATATTATATGTTTTATTTGCTGGCTTGTTTTTCAATGTGACGTTTTATGTTTTATTTGCTGGTTTGTTTTTCAATGTGACGTTTTATGTTTTATTTGCTGGTTTGATTTTCAATGTGATATGTTATGTTTTATTTGCTGGCATGTATTGCACTGATAAGGATTCACATTGTTTATATAGTGATCATATTGCTGCAGACTCGAGATATTGTATGTTGTGCAACATTTAAGCACTCATTGCTCATACAATTGCTTAGTCACTCAAAATGATGGACAGAGCTATTTTGGAGTGAACATCCTCCTGTATTGTGTCTTAAGCCTCAGGCAGTCTAAAGAAGAGGGTGCTAAATGATAAACGTTATGGGAGTGAATGCCCCTCATGGAGCAGACACAAAATCCCCCTGAACACAGAAACATCCTCAGTGTGTGGTACCCTTGTGGTACCATCTGCCCTTGCCTTTGCCCTGAAAAAGCATTTTAAACACATCAAATGTGCTTCAGCTACCTAGGATAATAGCTACGACCTTCATGTGTTCATAAAGGGAACAGGAGGAGGTGGTTTGTTACGGCACCATAAAAATAGATGTTAAAGATCCATCCCATAAAATTCTAGTAGCTACACTTTTTCCTATCCTTCTGGTTTATAAGAACACACAAGTGCAGAGTCCTGCAGGTCAGCATCGGAGAATGCTTAAGACACTTCAGCTTCTTTTTGCTTGTGCACGAGCAGGGAATCATGACATCAGCTCTCATGGGACAAGCAAAGGTAAGTGCAGCAGCACCTTTTAACAAGAACTGTGAATAACACAGATCCATCATATTGAGCTATTGTGCTGTCCGCTGAGTTGGGGAGAGCCTTTTGCCCTCATCCTTCACCTCTGTTTTCCCTGCATCCTACTAAAAATAAACTACAAAAGCAAACCAGAGGTTCTTCTGGTTCTCCATGGAATGGGATCACCTCCCAAGCTAAGGCCAAAGCCACTAGTCATCCACCGGGACATCTTCAAGCACTTCAATGTTACAGGGTTAGGGGATTTTTGTATGAAGTACTTGTGATATATGGTATTTGTAGTTGAATGGTTGAAGAGTGAAGAGATACATTTGCTGACTTTCAAACTGTCAGTTCAGTGTCCTTGACAAGGTGAAGTAAAAATGTTGCTTTAAACACTAATTCACAAAAATATAGAATTCAGAAGTATCTCTAACAAGGTTATAACTTTTTACAACAATTTCAAGGCTGTAAATGAATGGACTCTGATTCATACTCTTCATTATTTGTATTAACCATCAGTGACATTTCTGCTTCTTTTCATCCTTATTCCTGCATTAATGTCCCTTTAGATACAAAATAAGCAGTACTGTTTTGTGTAGTTTTTAATTGAATTTGAACTGCATGTTTTTGCATCATGGCTACATTATATCATTGAAAAAATGAAGGCAATTTAACTTTTGAGGTTAATGCAAATTGTAAAACAGGCATATCACTATGATGGTGGTCATACATATGTTTACTAATTTTGATTAAAGACCATAATCTTTATGTTGACTTATTGATATATGTCTTATTGTTGCAACAGCAAATCTATCCAGCATAAGCCTACCAATGATATCTTGAGATCAACAAAAGATCCAGCCTCAGCATAACGATAATGTCAAGATGGTCATAATGACGACAACATAGTCAAGATGACCTCGAACAGACTGATCGGTGAATCTGTCCAGATTTACTATGGTGGTTGTGTTCCTGAATATCTGTTCAGGATGAACATGGTAATGATGTACACATGCCAATTTTGTCTCAGAATCAATATTAATCAATATGTCCAGGATTTACTCAGCAATGATGACATATTACCAAATGTGTTCATGATCAGCATGAGAATGATGCATAGACATTATGTTAATAAGATCTTAGCAAATTAGTGCCATGTATCAGTATGGTATGGATGTCAGGGTGGTATGTATATATTATAATTTAATAAAATGATTCAAAATGGCAGTATGGTCAGATTTTTCTCATGCTGAACAGAGATTTGCATTGTAACCTCCCTTTAATTGAGTGTACAAATCATGCAGGGGATTTTCCATTCTAATGGTACATGTACTGTTGAAGATTTGACATTAAATTTGCTTTATTAATCTCAGCAGCCACTGTGGGGTGAATCTGGGTGTTCAGCAAGATGTTGAACACATGATGAAAATCTGACATTCTATGCTATGCTTGTATTGGCTGGAAGTGGGATGTAAATAACCATTTCAACGACTAAGTTGAGCTCCTGGGGATCATAAAATGGGTGTTAGATGAGGTGAGCAGGAGCGTGAGATGACTTTAACATTCCTGGGATCACACCCATTGTCATTGGTCATGAAACAGGTCTCACCAGCTTTGGTATGTAGGAGTCTGTGGACTGTGTGAATTTGTCAAGCACCAAGGGGGACATACATTTTTCTGTGAAGCGAATGATATTATAGCTCTTCATGTCCCTTTGGAAACAAATATATGCCCTGATGCCGTCATGTTGTCTAGAGCTTGTATCTATAGCCTCAGTTTGTTTCAGGTAACCAGCATTCCTACAGTTCTCCTTCAGCCACAAAAATATTCTGATTATACCTGATCAATGTTGCTGTTGATGTTGTATAATAAATATAAAAATTAAAAAAAATTCTAAAACATTACCAAATTTCTAGTGACTTCCAGCAGTGTCACATCAGCCCCAAGCATATCAATGGTGTCAGCCTGGTGAATGATGTCTGTGTGGTGATGACGGCCTTGAATCAACATTAGCAAATGTGTACAAGATCAGCATGCCTATGTTGTCAATGAATTTTCATGATCAAATATGTGGATCGGCATAAAGAATGTAAGCGTAGAGTAGCGGGTGATGGTGTCCAGAATTCAACATCAGTAAATCTGTCCAGGGTCAACATGGCAGTGATATCATGGAGATAGAAATAAGTGGAAAAACCTGTCCAAAATAAGTATGGTAATAATATCCCTGAATCAAATTTAGCAAATCTGTCCAAGATCAGCATGGCGATGATGTCACCAAATCAATAGCAGTAAATCTATTTCGGATCAGCATGATGATGAGGTCCATAAATCTGTATTGGTACATCTGCACATGATCCCCATGTCCATTATTTCCTTAAATAAACATTGTCAAATATGTTCAAGATCACCATGAAGAATATATCACCATGTTCCTGGATTAGAATGAAATCAAGTCCATAATCATCAGGAGGATGATTCTAGCATGTTTTAATGTAATTATCATTATGTTAATTTACAGATAATTAGCAAATTTGCTAAAGAATATGACAACATGGTAATTACATTCAGAATTGATCTTCAGGATTAGATGGATGTTGTCGGTGTGGCTGTTATGTTCCTAAATCTGTAATAGTACAGTGAAGCCCCTGTCACGGTTATTAGAATGGGGCAGGGGCGAACCAAAAACACCTCTGGCGCACTCCCATGCTGGAGGTGCAGCACCTTGAGAGCTGGAGGCGCTACTCTTAAACCATCAGTTGAATACAGGTGTGCTTAGAGGGATTCAGGTATGAAGGCCATATGCCAAAATGATGTGGAAACATTGATTGGACAGTGGCCAATCACTGGCTTGCTGGAGTGCCAAAATGGCAATTTGGTGGATCTGCGAGGTGTTAACAATGCTGTGTGCCATGCTCTGGCCCCCCAGGAGATATGGATATTTCTTGGGTTAGTGGATCCTGCCTGTTAGATGGTCTGGGGAACTGTGCAGCTATCACATGTCCCTTTACACCGGCTCTCAGAGGAGAGGGTCCCCCAAGGGCAACTTTGCAGCCTGGATGTGCCCAGATGTGACTTGGCGGCACGTCATGACTCCCGGTGAAAAGAGTCCCATTGCTTGTTTGGAATCCAAAAACAGGTGCATGCAAAGCCCACACTGCCTCTCCTCCACCTGCTTTCAGCATTGGGCCCTAATACCAAACATGCCCATATTCAGCAGCATCTTAACAGAGTTTGAAGCTGTGGCTGAATGGTTGTCTTCCTATTTTTCATTTGATCATGTACTCAAGTCCCATTTTGACAACAAAATCACAAACAGATCTATCTGCTGTTCCCGCAACAATTCCGGCACAGTGATGCTGTCCCAGAACCAACATCAAACATTAGAAAATCTGTTCAGGATGAGCATGACAATAATGCCAACATGGCCCCGATGGCCCTGAGTGAACATTAGCAACATCGTCTACAATCAGCATAGTGAGGATGTCAACATGGTAATAATGTCCCTGTTTGAACATTACCAAGTCTGACCAAGATCAGCATTGCACTGATATCCCATAGTCACCTTTTGCAAATCTTTCCAGGGTCAGCATGATGATGACGTTTTTAAATGAGCATTAGTCAATCTTTATAGGATCAGCATGCCAATGATGTCAGCATGGTGACCCTTAATCAGCATTAGTGAACCAACATGGCAATAACATCTGTAAATCAGCATAAACATGTCTGCCCAGGATTAGTACAGCAATGATGTCCCTGTACATCCAACAACAGCAAATATGATTCACATCTACACAGAAATGATGATCATGGGTCAATATATGTAGATCAATCAGGAAGAAGGGCCTTCTGTATTTAAGATTTAACACGGCTATTGCTATTTTTAGATATAAATACCAAGTTATTTAAATTGATACAGAATACTACTTGATGCTCAATACTTTAGAGTAATACTTAATACTACTTAATGTGCAATAATTAAATGAATACGTAATAGCATATGACTAATACTACTTTAATACCAAAGATCAAGAAAAAAGAGAAATATATCTCAACACCATTAGGTCTCAAATCCAAACCTCATATATTTTGTTGTTTTTCCTGTGTGGTAGTAAGATCATATAACCTGTAAATATTCAGGAGGAATACTGCTTTTGTTACATGTTGTGTGTATTAGGGTCTGCTGGAAAAGTCACTGCCTATCCTCTGGCTGGTCCAGAGTTTGTCATGAAAAAGCTTAGTAATGTGTATAAAGTCCAACAGCATTGTGTATTTCCCTTGCAGCCAAATAGCAAGATGGGTACATCAAAGCACAATAATAGTTGTGCTATGTGTGTGTGTGTGTGTGTGTGTGTGTGTGTGTGTGTGTGGTAGTAAGTGAGGGAAAGCAAAAGTGAGTTAGCATGAGAGAGAACATAAAGGCTGCAAAGGCGCAAAAGAAAGCGAAAATGAGAGCTGGGGTCTGCAAAGCCTGGGTGCAGTAAGCAGCCTCCGTTTCAATGCTCCAGCGGCATAAAAGCCATGGCTCTAGGCGAGCTTGACTGTTTACTATTTCCCCCTCCCAGCCCCCACCTCCCTGCACATGCAATCTACACTCCATTCAGATGAAATATGAAAAGAGGAAATGTTTCCATAAGACTTCCTGACAAGACATTCAAAATCCCACTGCAGCTAAGAACAGTTTAGGCAAACAACCCTATCTCCCACATGCCAGTCAGACAAGGACATATATATATATATATATATATTTGTGAAAAGTGTTTGCCCCCTTTCTGATTTTTTTTCCATGTTTGTCACAATCAAACAAATTTTAGTAATAGTCAAAGACAACACAAGTATGCATTTTAAGTGAAGGATTTTATTATTAATTGAGAAAAAAATCCAAACCTACATGGCCCTGTGTGACGAAGTGATTGTCCCCCCTGTTAAAACATAACAGTGGTTCATCACACCTGAGTTTAATATCTCTAGCCACACCCAGACCTGATTCCTGCCACACCTGTTCTCAATCAAGAAATCGCTTAAATAGGATCTGCCTGACAAAGTAAAGTAGACCAAAGGATCCTCAAAAGCTAGACATCATGCTGAGATCCAAAGAAATTCAAGAACAAATGGAAAAAGAAAGTTATTGAAATCTATCAGTCTGGAAAAGGTTATAAAGCCATTTCTAAAGCTTTGAGACTCCAGCGAACCACAGTGAGAGACATTTTCCATAAATGGCAAAAACATGGAACAGTGGTGAACCTTCCCAGGAGGAAATTACCCCAAGGGCACTCTGGTGATGACTCATCCAAGAAGTCACAAAAAAACCCCACAACAACATCCAAAGAAATTCAATTCTTGCCTCGTTTAAGGTCAGCGTTCATGACTCCACCATAAGAAAGAGACTGGGCAAAAATGGCCTGCATAGCAGAATGCCAAGACGAAAACCACTGCTGAGTAAAAAGAACATTAGGGCTTAAATAAATTTTGCCAGAAAGACTTTTGGAAAAACTGACTGTAGACTGATGAGATAAAAGTTGAACTTTTTGGAAGGTGTGTCTCTTATTCCATCTGGCATAGATGTAACACCGCATCATATCAACAGTAAAATATGGTGGTGGTAGTTTGCTGCTCTGGGTCTGTTTTGTTGCCTCAGGACCTAGAAGACTTGCTGTGATAAAAGGAATCATAAATTCTGCTGTCTACCAAAAACTCCTGAAAGAGATTTTCCGGCCATATGTTCTTAACTTCATAAGAATAGAATAGAATAGAATAGAATAGAATAGAATAGAATAGAATAGAATAGAATAGAATAGAAAAAACCTTTATTATCCCATGATTGAGAAATTTAGGTGTTACAGAGCTCTTTTATAAACAAAAGGACTATATGAGAAAAAAGCCAACAAGTATGTTCTGGTTTGTATGCACAAAATGAAAATAAGAACAATCTTATATAAATAAACACCAGGAAATCTTTTACAAGATCTACAGAAATATGTACAAAATAAATATGAGTATACAGTAATATGTATAGGTATGAGGAGATGTGGATGATGCAGATGAAATGAAGAAATATAAGAAGAAAATTTAAATGACTTTGAATTGGCCTAGTCAAATCCCTCATCTGAATCCTATTGAGATGCTGTGGCATGACGGAAGAGGAGGAGAAGAAGAATGCGAAGGAGAAGGAGAGGAAGGAGGAGAAGAAGAGATGGAAATTATTAATGAATAAACATGTTTGCTTTCTAACAATGTATACAAATATTTAACGGTTTATACTTATTATTTTTAAAGAAGGTTGTGTTAATTTGTCCTGGCAGAGACCTAATATAATAATAACACATAACAATACATTATAATAAGAATTATATTGTTGACAACCAAATAAATGTATGGACATGACTGTATATAATTTAAAGCCTTTGCCAATATCCATATTTATTTGTATTTTTGAGAATGTACATCAATCTTATGCTTTGCAAGATGACGATTCTTTTTTTCAGAAAGGTCTTTGGTTCACGAGCCTCTTCTCTGAAATCTCTAGGTTGGATTTAGCCTGAGCCCATTCCCCTCACTGGGGATTAGACTTACGTCTGGGCTTTTGGATCGTTAGCCAATTAAGCTAATCATGGCCATGCTTAGGACTCCTGGCGAGAAGAAACTGCATTGATTTCCTGTGGTTTGAGCCAGGCTTCCTTTTCCCCTCAGCTCTCACTCACACAGATGCAATCTGCAGGGCAGACCAGCCACACATCTGGTAAACTCAGCCAGATGTAAGAGTGATGCTAAAAATCTAACCCTGCCAGTTCACTCTGACTTCAGCAGTGGAGCACAGAGTATACCCATGCTAGAGAAAGGCATCAGCAAATAAGCAGCAGGGTGTGTCCTTCCATGTTCATTTTTGAAAATAAAGAATCCCCAAAAGGTTCTTTGGATCAATGCCATAGATAAACCACTTTTGGCTGCATATTTTAGGAAACATCTATTGAAATGTTCTATATGGAATGAAAAGTGGTTCTACAGTAGCTTTGCTGAAAAAATGCACCCAAAACCTAGGAAGATGAAGTTAGAATATTAATAAAAATCTGAAATATATTTTTGTCATATCAGTCCAATCAAATCTACACAGAAAATGATATTAAATGTCCATTAAGAATCCAAGAGTAGTTTCTAAAACGTTGTTAAATCAGATCTCTGGGTGGTTGCCTATGAAGATTTTTTGTACAGTATTGTGTACATATGTACAGTTGTGCTCATAAGTTTACATACCTTCAGAGAATATGAAAAATCTTCTTTCATTCATTGTTAGTGTTTTGCTGAAGCCATTTATTATCAATCAACTGTGTTAACTCCTTTTAAATAATAATAACAACACAAACTACCCAAATGGCATTGATCAAAAGTTTACATACCCCAGTTCTTAATAACATGTATTGCCCCCTTTTACATCAATGACAGCTTGAAGTCTTTTGTGGTATTTGTGGATGTGGCTCTTTATCTTCTCAGATGGTAAAATTGCTCATTTTTGCTGCAAAGGCCTCCAGTTCCTGTAAATTCTTGAGCTGTCCTGCATTAACTGCATGTTTGAGGAGGTCAGGAGACTGAGATGGCCACTTCAGAACCATTTTTACTTTAGTCAATGACAGGTTGACTTGGCCTTGTGTTTTGGATCATTGTCATGTTGGAATGTCCAAGTATGGCCCATGTGCAGCTTCAGTTTTCATACGCTACTGTATTGATCTTGCCAAACATCCTGTGCCTTTGTAGCTCACACATCCCCAAAAAATTAGCAATCCACCACCATGTTTCACAGTAGGAATGGTTTACCTTTCATCATAGACCTTGTTGACTCCTCTCCAAATGTAGCGTTTATGGTTGTGGCCAAAAAGCTCAATTTTAATCTCATTATTCCAAATAACAAGGTTTGAGGCTTGTCTCTGTGCTGTCTGTCAAATTGTAAGTGTGATAATTTATGGCATTTGCATAGTAATGGCTTTCTTCTGGCAACTCCTTATTGTGCATCCTGACACCACATTATTACAGGGGGTTCTGTATTTCACCTGAAGTTATTTGTGGGTTTTTCTTTGAGTTTAAACGCATTCTCAATTTCTTTGATATTTTCTTATATAACTTTCCTGTTTATTAGAGTTCAGCTACCTTTTCCCACAGCTCCTTCGACAATTATTTTGCTTTCCCCATGACTTGAAATCCAACAAATGTCAGTGCAGCACTGGATAAAAGATGCAAGGGTCTGTCAGGAGTCCAGAAACTCATTGACCTTTTATACACACCCATTAATTACAAGCAAACAGATCACAGGTGAAGATGGTTTCCTTTAACAGTTATTCAAACCTGTTTGTGTCAAGTTGTGTGCATATTATCTGGCCAAATCACCAGGGTATGTAAACTTTTGATCAGGGTCATTTGGTTAGTTTCTGTTGTCATTATGATTTAAAAAGAGTAAACACCCTTGTTTGACAATAAATGGCTTCAAGCAAACACTAACCATTAGAGAAAGTAAGGTTTTTGTTTTATCATTCATATTCTATGACAATTGGCCAAGAAATTATACATTCTGTCAGAGTATGTAAACTTGAGCACAACTGTATGTATTTATATATATTTTTTTGTTAGTTTGTTTGTAATTGTTGTTACAAATGCAACAACTGAGATACAGCATATGGCCAATATCCTCCACCACTTTAGAAAATACTCAAAAAGCGTAGTGCAAAGTGAAAATCAACAACACTTGTGTTTCTGTTGTGTAAATACACACTGGGCTTTCATGGACTGAATGAAACACTGACACTCACCCACTTAATGGAAGTTCACAGCTCAATGAGTCTTCAGCAGGAACTTCCAAGCCCACCAGAGACAGGGGATACATTGTTCAAGTGCACAGGGCATACAACACGGAGGAGACATTTCAATATGAATAATTCCACACAGGGTATCTGTTAAAGGAGCCATGTAGGGTTAATGGTATGTTTAGAGAGTAAAAGAGAGAGCAAGAGAGAGGAGAGAGAGAGAGAGAGAGAGAGAGAGAGAGAGTGTGTGTGTGTGTGTGTGTGTGTGTGTGTGTGTGTGTGTGTGTG
>JBBIGC010000125.1:6694102-6709878 GCA_037576955.1 Lepidarchus adonis | reverse complement strand
AGAGAGAAGGAGAGAGAGAGAGAGAGAGAGAGAGAGAGAGAGAGAGAGAGAGAGAGAGAGTTTGTCAGAAAGTCATAAGTTTTTTTTTTTTTTTTAGTGCTACCTGGCCTGTTTACTGGTAGCCAGTCAAAAAGACATTACTTTGAGTGGGAAGGGACTGTGAAAAGGAACCACGGATAAAAAAACACAATCTGTCCTATTTCATATTAATGTAATGGGATTAATTAATGCCAGTGTCCAGTATAACACCACCCAACTTAAATTCAGCAAATTAAGTTTTGCTGAGGAAGCAAAATGTAAGGGAACACAACTGAAATGACCAGCATATGAAGAACAGTCAACATGACTGGTATTGTTTTTTAAGTCAGTCAAATGCTTTCATGCTGCATGCTATAGCTAATAACTTAAACAAACAAAGAAAAATAAAATCAAATGAATAAATAACATTCAACGAGCCATCAATTGTAAGGTTATTCATGAAATCAAAAGTGGTTTGTCTATTGTACAGCTTCAAAGTTGTTTTCTTTGCACCTTTATTTTAGCAGCAGTAAAGGTCAAACATGTGAAACGTGTGAAGTTGTATGAAACAAAACGAGACAACAATAAATGGTGCCTTGCAACTTGGTGGCCAGTATTTATTCTGTAACACAAAAGACTTTAGAACAAACTGAATATGTTATAGTAATACCCTACTACATGTTTGTATTTCTTATTATATTGCAACACAGCTTCAGCAATTAAAAAAAAAAATTAAAAAAAATACAGGAATGGCAGGAATGTAGTGTCCTGTATCCTGACTGTTCTTAAGGTAAAATGAACTTATCAGAAGCACAACATTTAAAGAGAAAACAATTAAATTAAGATGACTAAGTCTACAGTAATGAAAATATAGAGTGTAGGGCCAAGGTTAGTCATTGATTACATGTTCTTCCTGCCACTTGTCTTGCTGTCACTTGCTGATGGCTTGTATTATTATCTTTGTATGCTTTCTGTGCTTCTCCCACTTGTTTACTATAACTGTAAAACTGTATATAAACACGTGTATGAAAGTGTATACTGTGTATAGTGTATGCTACGTATAACTGTACAAACATGATTGTCATGCATATTGTATAATGTACATTGTACTGTACTACTCAAGCATACAGTATATTGTGTACAGTATACTGTTTAATGTGCACGTCATACTCCTCACACCTGTGTGCATCTGTATATTATCTGTATCATATATTGTCTAACATTTTTAACTTGTTTGTAATGTATTTCTTATTCATTCAACTCTTAAGGAGACCACATCAGCAGGAAACAAATTGTTTACGTGTGCAGTGTGCAAATATACTTGTACATACTTGTAATTGTTCAGGGGGTCAAGTTACTTCAAAGTTCTGTTGAGCGCAATGTACGCGATGTATCTCGATTTTCACTGAAAGTCTTTAATGTAATGATGCTGTGAAGGCTTTATTGAACAGTACTGTGCTTTTTTTTAACAGCTGGCAACATGCATTAACAAGTAACACGCATATAGCTAACACCAGTCTCTCTCTGCGTATTACTGTAAAAAATTTAGTTCAGCTGCATTCTACTACCATATGTATGTGCTGCCAACTCGTGTTCTCACCGCTACTCCCAGAAAACAACTCTTTCCACCATTTTTCAGCCCATATTACCAACCTATTTTCCTGTACCACACAGTACATAGTCTACAATGCATTTTTGTTTTGCTTCTGTCCATTCTTAAATTGTGTTTTTGTTCGACCTGTTAAATAAATCTGTAAATCAGTAAAGCTTGCAATCACAAATCCTAAAACAGAAAAAAAAACATATTACATGAAGTAGATTATTTAAAACGTTGTGCTAAGCACAGAGTGATGCACAACAGCAAATTGGTAAGTGATGGTCAGTCTGGGTTGCCTTATTGGACTGGGCATGTACAGTATATACTCAGTCCACGCCAGATCCCCAGAGATGTGGACACTCGAATATTTGTAGCTGCTTACCTTCTCCACTGCCGTCCCAGTGACATTCTTGGGTGGGGGTTGGGATTTAGAACTACCACTAGCTCCTTGGTTTAATTGATGTTCAAGTGGAGGCATGTCTCCTGTAGGTGGACTACTGTAGCTCTGTGTGACCATGCAGTTGTGTGTATAGAGAGAGGAAAGAAGACTGAAGACACAACCTTGAGGAGCTCCTGTATTCAGTGTGACAGTCTTAGAAACTCAACTATTAGCTCTCACCACCTGTTATCTGCCTGTGAGGAACTTTAAAACCCAAGCACACATGCAGTTTTTCTTTCCCTGGACCATCAGCTCTATTGAACAGTCTATGTGGGACTACTGTGTTGAACAGCAATTTCACATAATTCCCATGTTTCTTGTACATATTGCTTAGGATGTGGAAGATGGTGTCCTCCAATGATCTGTTAGGGATGTAGGTGAACTGGAGTGTGTGCGTGGAGCAGGGGATGAAATTACATTTATCATGAGTCTCTTTAACAGCTTCAGGGCTACCAACGGCTCAGCAATCATTCAGGCATGTTTTAAAGCAACTACTGACCTCTGCCTGAGGTTGAGACTTTTTGACAATGGAAATGAGGACTCTGGTCTATTTGACACAGCATTTGCCCGGAGATGCCATTTAGCCCTGGCACTGTACTGGTGTTCATTCACTGATTTAAGACTAAAGATTCAAGAGTTTATTGTCATGTGTACATTGTACAGGTACATGTGCAATGAAATCCTTACTTGAATGCCTTATTGCAGACTATAACATGCAATATACCCACACAGGGGAGGTGGGAGGAGAGAGAAGAAGAATTGGAAATATATATGTATACAATACAAATACTTAACAAAACACAAACTACAACATAAAAACTGTAAATGAGTTGTGCAAAAGGTGCAGGTAAAGTGGCAGTGCAGAGCAGCATTAACATGAGTGTATCTGTTACAGTAAAATGCAGACAGATGCTGAGAAATGTGAAAGACTGTACAGAGAGCAGAATATATGATTAAGTTTAGACTTGGTTTAACACGGTAGCGCCATACACTCTGTGATGTTGACGTTGCTGCCGCTAGCAAGCTAACTATTGCTAGTCTTAAGACAAGAGCTGGCACTGTTGGCTTCAAAGTGGGCAAAGAACATAGAGTCAACAGCATATGGTTGATTACATATTCCACTTGATTAACTAGAGTCTGAGCAGTTCATGACACATTGTGCACGATTTTCCTTCACCTTTTACTGTAAAACCTGGTGTACATTTGCATCAGTGTTTCAAGTGATGGTGAGATCTTCTTTAACAGCAGCACAACATGCTGAAACAATGTATACCATAGAAATAACACTGCACTGTGGATCAGATGTACGTGTGAGAAGACAGCACACATTATGCCATAACGTTGGCGCAATTTGCATGTGGCATCTGTGTCCTCGTTTATTGCACTGTTTTCTATGCAAGAATAAAATGACACCCCTGTTGAATGCTAATTTATTAAAAAAGCTATTTCTCGTGACTGTCAGTGGGCAGGTATGCACAGTTTGCATGGTTAGTAAATGGTTTAGTAAACCATGATGAAGTTCATTTTCCATTTGGTCAAGGCACTTTTAACTTTATACCTGCACATGTATGTATTTACATTTAGGGCTTGTAGAAGATTATAAGACAATAATAGATAGTCAGTCATTCCCTGACTATTTTCTTTCATAAATCTGATTTCACATCTGTTATAATTGGGGCGGTTTATAAGAAGTGCAGATATGGCAGATATCAGCTGTAGCTTTTACCAAGCAGTGCTCAAAATCAATGTATTAACAGTCTATAGTTCAGCATACTTGTTGAGTGGAATGTGATGTAGTACTGTAGCAGGATCTTTTCAATACTTTAATCATGAATGTATTATTTATCCAGTTCAGTTCCAGTTTATTGTATAATGTGTTTGAAGCCCTAAGTCAGCAACTCATACCCTGGCTATGTACTGTAGGCAGTCCTATTAATTAGGTTAATTACTTCAATTATTTCATCATGACATGCAAATCATTTTGACTATAGTTGCTAACATTTGTTACATTAGCAGAGGAATGCGACCGTTAGCTGCATTCTGTGTGAAAGAGAAACCTGGAAATGTAAAAAAGAATAACATCTGGAATCTTGTGTGGTTCTAATCCACGGCTCCTAGTCCCCAGCCTACACACTCTACCTCTGTTTGTTCATTAATGATGAGGGCTACCCCAATGTAAGCAAGGAATGGGAACAAAGTGCAAAACCCTTTGTCAGCTTACCACAACATTGCAAGAGAAATATTTTTAGTAGCTTGGAAGATACAACAAATTTTATTTTTTTGTTACTTTATTTTTTACTTTTTATTTAGTCAAATAATACTTGTGACTATGTACAAAAATTAACATTTTTCACCAAAGAAAAATGACAGACTGTATGTAGCAAAGTTAATTATGGTGTTATCCTGTATATAGTTCAGATGACATGTGTCATCAAGCATCAATTAAAAACAAAGGACAATTGATTTGTTGTTTTGCCTGTGAGAGGTGTTTTTCCTTTGCTCATTCCTTATGTCACTATCACTGCACATGATTATAACACGGCTAAATAAGCAATGCGTCAGTGTGTAGCCATGGTGTCTCCATTGTCCTTCCTGGAGAATGGCAAGGACAACCCCAAAGTTTACCTTCATCATAGTGCCTCCCAAAGCTCTAACGTCACATTGAGTGACACTTCATTATAGAGTGTTAGTAAGCAGGGAAACGCTTGGGGAAAGGGCATAATAGTTACTCTAAGTTCATGTGACCTGTAACATATTCTAATGTATCCATAAATCCAACATGCAAATATTTCTTTTGTGTTTTTCTACAGAGAATTATTTACATCCGACTGGTAGACCTTTACACACCAAACACTATGACTGGTTACGTACCATAACATCGCTTTCCAAAACATACAAGAGAAGGCAAACACATTCTTAATTTCTAATGTGTGTTTTTCAAAAAAGTTCTTTTTGAGTATTGATATTAATCAAAGCAAGGAAAGTTTATTTATACAGCACATTATCATAGAGCGAAATATTATCAGATATAAAAGTAGAGTAATCATCATAATAGTTTCACGCAACGTAAAAACAACTGTAGTCAAACAATGAAAATAAAGAAACTGAATAAAAATTCTGCAGTATGGTGCTATTTTCTTTTTTTTCTGTACAATGATATGAAAAATGTGACTACACTGATACTTTCATTATTAGAATAAAATGTAGACTGCATCAAGCATGTAAGAAGATTCAAATGAAAATCTGAAGCAGATTGAGTGCTGTCCACTGAGCGGGCATGGCTGTAATTTATCTCAAATTAAATTGGATGTTTAATTAGTAGTGGTATATATGCCAGGTCAGCATGTCCAGCAGGAATACTAATGTTAACGCAATAAAAAAATCATATAATTCTACTGCTAAAAGTAAGTTTTCTTGATTTTACTTTTTTTTTTTTACAATACTATGCAATATATCACTTAAAGAAAAAGAACAATATCCTGTTCTCTTTAGCTCTACTAAATAGTAATAGTTTGTGTTGTTCATGCTGTAGCACTTGCAGTCTTATAAGCACATAATGATTAACATAAAATGTGTTATTCTCTTTCTAGTCTCTCAGATAGTAACATTGTAGCACTTGCATTGTATCCTATGACTAAGAGGAAAATGTTGAACTTCTGTCACATCAGTATTGTCATGTCTGAATTAATGCTTGATTGTTCCTGTACCTGGAAGTCGCTTTGGACAAAAGCATCAACCAATTAAATAAATGTAATGTAAATGTAATATCATATACTACCACTCCTCCTCTTCCTACCACTACTACTACTAAAACTAATAGTTCTAACAATATTAATAAAAATATAGTTGTTTTGATAATATATAGTATATAATTGTACTCAGAGAGAAAAGGAACCCTCTTCTCCTACACTTTATCATACCAGCCATGATGGAGTAGACCTCTTGGCTAGTGACCCCCAGGTAATTTGAGTTTGAATTTGAGACTGCTCTAAGAGTTCAGGATGTAACCGTCCATGTGGTGAAATGTCTAGCCGGCCTATTTGCTTCAGGTCAATTTGGTTCAAGGGTTGATCAAGGTGCATGTGTAAGACCACTTATCTCTATACAGTAATGTCGGACTAGACAGCTAGAATATTAACAGACTTTTTCTCTTCACACAGAAAGGCATGAGTGGGATTGAGTGAGTCTCTTCTCCCTAGGGATCCAGTCTCTGACAGTGCCCATTTAAAAAGACTCATTGGCCTTTCTGCACAATATTCATTCTCATTACCACTTAACTGCCTTATTAAGGGCCAGCCCTGAGACCCCTTACATGACATCAAACATGTTCCATTAAGTTGGGACATCTTGCCTTACTTGCAGAGGTCATTGCAATGCAACATAAAAGAAACATTAAACACAAATGTGTGCAAAACCCTGAATTTCTCCCCTAGCCCTCATTTAGATAATTAGCTGGGGCAGCCATAACAGCATGCAACTTACCATACTTAATGTCCCTTGGGATTGCAGGGTCCAAAATGTGCAATCCTTGCACATAGTCTTTAAATACTGCCTGCAAATAAATTATTAATTTAACACTTCTGAAGGCATACAAGTACAATGTGTAGTGTTTTAGCATGTTTGTCTATTCTCTACAGCAGTTTTTCCCACCCTCGTAATGGAGTATTCCCTGCTCAACAAAAAAATGTCCTGGACAAGGGGTTGGGCTGGGAACCTTTGCCCTACAGTACATTGCTATTGGCACAAAGAAATGGCTCGCAAAAATACTGAACCACATACAACAGGTTTTCTATCTAAACACTGAAAGCAAATCTGTGTCTTGATTCTTAGTTTTTTTTACCCATAGAACTTTTTATGAATAGAATTTAACATGAATTTCCTCAACTTACAACGCAGTCAACTTACAATTGTTTGTGGTTACGACGTCCTGTTTTGTTTAGTTTTCATGGTGTGAAAGTGAAAGTGAAAGTAAATATAATAAAACAATATAAGGAAGGGTTAAATAGAGCCTGAGGTGGGTGAGTGTCTCCCTCTTGTGGACTGACAGAGGAATGGCCCCAGGGAATTACACACATAGACGCTTTTGTAAGGGGGGTTCAACGTAAAAGTCTACTTATGACACACGCTGAGCAACGGAACCCATCGTAAATTGAAGACCCCCTATACTGTTAATACAATAATGAAATGAATTGAAATGAGTGTAGGACCAGTTCACTTGCCTGGCTTCCATACTGAGCGCGGATAATTGATAAGGCACTAAAATCTCTCCAAAATTTAAAATTGGAGAGTTGCAGAAGACAATCTCATTTTTGGAGGTCACAAAGCTGCCTCCCTGTCAACAAAGCATTCAGAAAGAGTGCCAGTTCCAGACGATTTTAAATGAAAAGCTGGCTGCCAAAAGTTTTAAAATAAGTCTTGGTCAGATGTTCTACCAGAACAGTCATTCAAAACTCATCCAAATTTAGTCCACAAATGGTTGGGGGTGGTGCATCAAATCAGGCATTTGACTGATCATTTGGCTATCCATGCTCCTGGCCAAAAGAAGGGGAAAGTCAGAAAGTGGAGACCTAGAACCTTGGCAGATCTGTAGAGATTCTGTACTGATAGAAAAAAGATAACTGTTATGGTAGAAAGTGGAAAATTTATCAAGTAAAAATACAGTGGTGTCAATGAGATGTGTGGGGGTTTTTTTTCTTAGAATACATTTACAATAAATTAAAGATGAGATGTTTTCAGATAGTTTGATGTGTAAAATATAATTAAATCCATATTAAAGCCAATTAACAATTAACAATATAACAAAAACCTTGCTATATACATTATATTCTGTTAATTTAGTTCATATAGAAGTAGTATATAAATAGTAGTATATAAATTACACATGTAATCACACATTACACTTTACAGTACTGACACAAATACTATGAAAGTATTACTTCTTAGCATGGGCAGAAGGGCTTTGAGTAATAGCAACAGGGCTTTGGTGTCAGCTCTCCTATGGAGATAAGTGCTCCCTACATCCCCCACCATCATTTAGACTTATAATGACTGACATGACTCCAACTCCACCACTTACCCAGTCTGCCTTTAGTGAATAGAGGCTTGAAGGCTTTTTTACCTGTACTGGCTAAAAGTTCAGCTTTAAAGTGCTGTGATAAAAGAGCATGTGGATGTTGAAAGAATCTCAGTGAATTCAACTGGAAGCTCATAATATGCCATTTACTTGTGAAGCTTATGACGGTCACAAGTTAAATTTAGTAACCCCCTGAACCCCCAATTCGCAATCTGTTCACATGAGTGTGTACCACCAATCTGGAAGGCCAAAGGCTGCACATGCTTCCCCCAGCAGCCATGAATGCTAATCATGCACTCTTTTTACACAACAACTGAATCGGCATTTCACTTTTTGAAGACATAAAAGTATCTCATGAATTTTCTGTTAGAAATGAATCCATGCTGCCCTACAGCCTCTTCCTTACGGGGACAGTGGCTAGTTGCATTTCTCTAAAGATTGGATTTAATTTCAGCTGCCAAATATACCTCTGCATTTCATTACATTTGTTTTTTTAGGTTATAATACATGCAAAAATATATCAACTTGAAGCCCTGTTTCCCAACTTTACTGTTATATACCCACTGCATATCTGAGTTTTTCCACTGCTCCCAAAACACCTGAACAAAAAGATTCAGGACCTGGGACAGGAAACACTCATATACAGTATTTCAATATTAGTCTTCTTTGATTTTGCTGATATTATTCATCTGTTTATATTCGCAGTATCAGTTTTGTTTGGGCTATTTATTTGACTAAGTCTCCCAAAATGTTTGAATAGAAATATGCTTAAAAACAAAGCATTCGTTACACATATAGCTATCGTTATAAATTAATATATTTACACCAAAAGGGAAAAAAACTAGAATAAAATGAGCAGATGCTGTGTGAATGTGTGAGTAGTTTTTATTTTGATTCAGGTTAGGAATAAAATACAAGGCGAACAAGAGGATCTATCTATTTATCTTTTTAAAAAGCATGCACAGGAGAACTAGTGGCAAAGTCCCGTGAGCACCACTGCCTCATTTCTGAGGGTTTCATTACTGTCTGGATTATTTGGGAGTTAACTCACCTGTTTCTCAACCCACGTTCTGGATTGTCCTTGTACACTGTTTGTACTGTGTTCTGTTGACTGTTTACTGTGGAATTTCCAGTAAAAGACTCTCTGACTTGCATTTGTGTCCCTCTCTCCTTGGAAAGCCTTACAGTAGCACCCGCACCTTGATGTAGCCACAGCAGTTCTGACTGTGATACTATAAGGTCCGGTCACTTGACCACACTTTGTGTTTTGATGCGTTTGAGGTATATTTGGGGTAATTTTGTGTGTTTGAGGTGTGTTTGGGGTGTTTTGTTGTATTTGAGGTGTGTTTGGGGTGTTAAGGGTGTGTTAAGGGTGTGTTTGGGGTGCTTTGGTGTTTTTGAGGCGTGTTTGGGGTGTTTTGATGTTTTTTAGGTGTGTTTGGGGTGTTTTGATGTATTTTAAGTGTGTTTGGGGTGTTTTGGTGTGTTTGGGGTGATTTGATGTTTTTAGCTGTGTTTGGGGTGTTTTGATGTGTTTGGGGTGTTTTGATGCCTTTTTAGGTGTGATTGGGGTGTTTGATGTGTTTGGTGTGTTTGAAGTGTGTTTGGGGTGTTTTGATGTGTTTGAGGTTTGTTTGGGGTGTTTTGATGCCTTTTTAGGTGTGATTGGGGTGTTTTGATGTGTTTGGTGTGTTTGATGTGTGTTTGGGGTGTTTTTATATGTTTGAGGTTTGTTTGGGGTGTTTTGATGTGTTTGGGGTGTTTTGATGTGTTTGAGTGATGTTTGGGGTGTTTTTATGTCTTTTTAGGTGTGATTGGGGTGTTTTGATGTGTTTGAGGTGTGTTTGGGGTGTTTTGATGTGTTTGAGTGGTGTTTGGGGTGTTTTGATGTGTTTGTGTGGTGTTTGGAGTGTTTTGATGTGTTTGAGTGATGTCTGGGGTGTTTGAGTGGTGTTTGGGGTCTCGTTTTGTCTCTCAGTCCTTCACAGGTCTTGTCCACATTCCATTGTGTATGTATATCAGGTTGTTGATTTAGTCTTGGTCGTTTCATGTTGTGCACAAGTTCATTCTTTGCACCTGTCAACCTTGCATTTATTTCTAATGCTGAACTGCAAATGATGACAGAAACATTGTGTGTTCTGTCACATTTCTATAATAGAAGGATATTTTATACAAAATAAGTTCAATTGTTCTGCTTCATATTATGTGATAAATAAATAAATGAAGAGAGAAAAGAATGATGTTACAAGTTTTAATGTGACAGTGATGATTATAATAATAGATTTTACATCACATTATGCAGATGTATTCTTTTTTTGCCAAAATAGATGACTGTTTGACACACTTAGATGTGGTATCTGAAAATGACCATTTTGTTCACTGATGGCATGACATTTAAATGTCAAATGGGAACAGGCTGCCTGTGTCTGCCACACCTGCAGCTTTTGCACCGGCCATGCCAAGCGACAGAAGTGTTTTAGTGGCGTTTCTATTAAGTGAGCAGGTCAGAATGTTATTGAACGGAGCATGCGGTTGCTCTGTCGCGCACTGCAGCCTGCCCCCCTGCGTGCATGGCTCCCTCTCTCAGAGAGCGATTTGGAGAGGGAGACGAGCAAGTTGTGCCAAGCCCTAGTTATCTGGCAGCGGATCACACAGATGGGCCGGGCTGAGCCGGCTGAACCCTTGGGCAGCTGGAGGGAGATCATGCATAGCATTCGCCATCCACTGGGGAGGCTCAGGCTTGACTTTTTGGGCAAACATTTCCCTTTATGACTGCTATCTCTCACTTCTAAGTGTGCACCAAAGCCCAACTCTCACCGCAACCAACAGTTCAGTCACAAACGCTAGCTGGGAAAATTTAATGCAAAATGTCTCAGCCAGAAGTCCGTTTTAATTTTCCACCATCAGTGGCACAAACGGGCAAGGACGGGTTGACTGGTCCACAAGGCCCTAGGATAGAGCATGTGTTTGGGTGTAAAACATATCCAAAGCCTGGAAGGTAAGACTGGGGGCAATTACAGAGATCTCTGTAATGGTTGTAAATGCAATTAAAGCCAAAGTATGGTGATAATGGTCTCTTGTTAGGCACAGGGAAATGGTCATGTGTTATTATAATGACACAGAGTTTACTGTCTAGTAAGGTGAAGCATCACATATAATTTACCTATAGGATGTGGCATTGAGAGGCATGTTATAAAAACATGGTGTCTGTCTCTTGATCAGGATCTTTTGTTAACAGCTAGAGTAAGTGGTAAAAAGGCCCAGATTGAGAGTTAAAAGTTAATGGTTTGTAAAGGAGAACGAAACATGTTTCAGTCATACTTTGGGCTGTCTGATTATTAATGTTCATTGTATACATCAAATGGTGAATGAGGTGTCAAAAAAGCATTATACGTATACTGTACTAAAGGTACACAACACAGCTGTTGATCCTGTGGGAGAGAAACTCTACTATGCAACGGTTCCAATAGAAACACCAAGAGTGTACAAAAGTTATATACTAAAAATATAAATTATATAATAAAAAACATGACATTTTATGTAAAATAATAACTAGTATTTTCATGTTAAAATCCACTTTGTGGACAAAGTTATGAAATCTTAGGTCAGTCTGATCAGATTAATGACATTTTTTAGACATAAACCTTTTAATTTGGTCAAATTTGACCAGAACACATATATAGTGATATGTACCTATGCATGGTGTAGTGTGTAGATATTACATAAAACTACAATATATCAAATGCAAAATAGACACAAAACATAATAAGTTTTCATAATTTCTGAGAACAATATGCGTTATAATTTTGCCAGTTCTATTTTGCATGCAGTCAAAATATTTAGCAAAATAGCACCCTGGTAAAATCTTTTGGTGAAAAATAACTTGCCTTAAGCTTGCCTAAAACATTATTTCATATATGTTAAACCTTGCACCTCGCAAGAGCACAGTGGGTGGAACTATGCAGTTTGCATAAGAGGTCTTAGTAAACAGTTTTTTTATATTTAGGCCCTTTGGGACCCTGTGGAATAAATGCTGCATTAAATCCCTCAGTCCCTACCTTCATCATTTAGATTCTCTTATTCCATTCTCTTATTCCAGTCTTTCCTATGTGTTTGTCACCTCACTCCACTTCCTTGTCTGAGTTTTTTTTATCTCAGTCAAGTCTTCATTATCTGGATTCTACGTCATGCTAAGTTTTAGCTATAATTAACTTACCTTTGTTAATTAGCTGGCTCTAAAGTCTAAAGTCACGCCTTCACTGTGTTGCTCATTTTCCACCTGTTCTGATTGAATCATGCGTGAAAATATATACAGTATCCAAGTCTTTGTCATATAGTAGATATGGCAGAACTTTAATTTGTTATGTAAAGTCACTTCCACTCATCCCAAAACCTCAATGTTTTTTTTGATAGAACACTTGATGTTAAAATTTGATGAAGACCATTCTTTGTCCAGTCTAGACAATATACTGAAAACAAGGACAAGCTACTCAAACAATTTCAGGAAAAAAAGTTTTGTATTTATGTGGTTGTCCTGTAAGTTACATCTCCCATGCATGTGATCAAGTTTTTTTTTTGTTTTTTGTTTTTTGTCCTTACTGCTTTTAGAACATGTGCTGAACATTACAGAAAAAAAAAAAAAAACATTCAAACAGATGTTATTTAAATATAGTTCCAGATGGAACTAATTGACCTCTATTTTTTCTTTCCTTGCATACTTTGAAATTACTGTTTGCTTTTTACAATGTCAAACATTCAATAAATTGACAAATAATTTACAATAGAATGTAGTTACGTTAACTTGATTAAATTATGTTTCTTATGTAAAGCTGCCTTTTTTTAGAATTTGTTAAAACAGCAAAATTGCGATAAAAAAGGTAACAAAAACAGGTTATGGAAACTCAAAAAATTACATTACAACTGCAATCATTTTAACTGCAGATATCATACAGGTATCTCATGGGGAAATAAAATACATGAGAAACAAACTATTCCTCCTAGAGAAAGGGGGAATGAAATCAGGCATTTTTTTAATTAATTGCTTTTGTGATGCATATTTTAAAAGTACTATGGTTGTTGATTAGGTCACTTGGCACAGTTCATTTCATTTAATTAGCGAAGTAGAGCACCAGTAGAGGAAATATATATATAATATTGGTGCCAGTTTGATTTCTCTCCTGCAACTGTGTGTTTGTAGATTTGTTGCTTAAATTAAATCAATTTGCTTCTTCACAGTGTGCGCACAGCTATTTCTTAAGCTATGCCCTTACTTAATGAGAATTTAAAAAGTTCTCCACAGCTGTTAACAATGAGAGATGAACAAAAAGGGATTGGAAGAAGCAGAATAACTGCTGTGTTGCACTTTTCTGATCTCAAATGAGGTAATCAATTATTTAATCAACGGGACATCCTTACTTGTTTCTGCCAGATAAATGAAAAATAAAACATAGGTTTTCTGTTGGGCAGTTGGATTGTCCTTTCCTAACAGTGCTGACACATACATGTATACATGCATTTGCTTGAGTGCTTTCCTTTACTAGAGCAGATAACCAACTAAACAAAAACTAAAAATTGGAATCAGTTCTAACAATTTTGCGTAAGAAAGATAAATGACATCAAACTCTTTAAATGAATATAAATGGAATGAATTCATTAAATTACAAGAAAAGTCACAAATTGAATGCATTCAAATATTTGTAATAGCTCCAAAATTGCAGAAATTATATTTCTCACTACTTTTCCAACCAGTCGATTTGGAAAGCTCTTCATGTAATTGAATACATTAAGTATAATAAAGATGTAACAAGGCTTGGCTATTAAGTGGGTAAAAAAGAAAATTTCACAATAGCGTTTTTTCTGTTGCATTAATAATTAAATTTTAAACCCATTTAAAAGTGAATCAGTGTTTTCCTGATGTTTGTAAATATCATGAATATATGATTTTGTGTGATGCTTCCATGTTGCCATCCATGTTTTATTCCAGGTGGCTTAAAAAGTGCCATGAAATGTCTTGTGTTTTGTCACCTAATAGAGTGCTTTCACTACAAATGTCAGGAGAGATTGAAAGTGACATTCAGACAGCCAAGCCCCCTGAAGACACTGCATATTAAAGGCCCAGAAAAGGTTAGGAGTCAACCAGGGAATAAAAAATACTAATATTTCCATCAGAAGGGACAAGTACTGGAGAGAGAGCACAAACAGGAACAGAATTATAAAGAAATGTTGAAACTGATGTCAGATTTGTGAGGTGCCATGAGTATAGACTCATGGCACCTCATGGCTGGTTCTGGTCAGTCTGCTTGCAGAGCAGTTCAACTTGATTTGAATAAGGCGATTAATAAAATAATTAATCAAAACAGAAGTGTTTTATTTCGATTTCGTTTTTGTAATGGATCTGTAATCACGTCTGCCTGGGGCAAGTATCGTTCATTGATGATTAGGACAAGCTGGTTATAATAGATATTAAAATGAGCTTAGAAAATACTTTTTTGTTATGTAATTTTTGTTGAAAAACTATATTTAATCAACACTCTGTGGGCCACACTCATAATCAAAGATCAGAGCCTCAGTCTGCAAAATATCAGTGATGAATACTGATTCCCCTAAAGAGTAAGCGTGATTAACCACACAGTATAAATGTACTGCCTGTGTTACAGCTATAAAAGCACAGTTGATGTTTTTTTTTGTTTTTTTTTTACCATACCTGCATTATTCTGTGGACCATAGGTTGCTAAGTAACAACGGCAGATGCTTAAGCTGAGCTTCTGCTTTATAGATAGAGAAACGTGTGTATTTAAAAATGTACAGTTAGACTAATCCTTTAGCCTGATGCTCAAGTGGTTTGCGTTTCAAACATTTTGCTGCTCATAAGTCAACTTTCCAGTCTGCATGTGATGGTGGTGGTTTACCTGAACAAAATGATGTAGACACCCCTCTTTTACTGAGACACTCATTGGTAAAAGGTGTACAAAATCAAGCACGTAGACATGCAGTCTCTACAGGCACAATCTGACAGTGGACCGAGTCCTACTGAAGAGCTCTGTAGGATTCCACCTTTGCCATAAGTCAGTTGATGAAATATTTGCCCTCCTGATCTGCCCTGGTCAGCTGGAAATGCTATTATTGTTCAATTTAAGAACATAGTCACAACAACAGCTTAGTCGCAAAACAATAGACAACAAAAAGTCACAGAAAAAGGCTTTCTTGTGTTGAATTATATAGCACAAAAAAAACACTCAAGCTCTGTTTTATCACTGCTACATCTGAAACGACAAGGAGAAGGAGAAGGATGCAAATGTGAGCTGAGGTTTTATTAAAGAGGATGCAATAAATGCTGATAAATTCAAAGCAAATAACCAGAGAAAATGCTGGCACAAGAAACATGGAGTATTACAATACAAGACAGAATGAGACACACCTGGCAGGTAATTATATATGTAGGGACACTAGCAAGGGGACAAAGCCAGAGAAGGAGGTTTAGGATGAATTTATGTGCACATGGTTCAGACAGGATGAGGGTGGAGACAGTAGCAGCATGTGGGGAAGTAATCAAACAGCTTTGGTTAGGCATGGGAGTGTGTGTGTGTGTGTGTGTGTGTGTGTGTGTGTGTGTGTGTGTGTGTGTGAGAGAGAGAGAGAGAGAGAGAGAG
>JBBIGC010000125.1:6666440-6684535 GCA_037576955.1 Lepidarchus adonis | reverse complement strand
CACTCACAGCGTGCAGCAGTAACGAGCCGCACCTGCAACCACTCTGACATGCGCAGATTGGCCACACAGAGCGTCACCATGTGAGTGCATACATTATTTCCATGTGGAAAAAAACCCCTCAGATGCTCAACAAAAGCTTAAACGCACCACAAACCTTCAGGCAAGTTACATCTGCATCTACGGTGTTGAACAGGTGTCAGTGATAAGCGGTGATTGCAGTTATTACTGATCACAAATGTTTGAGATGTAGAATGGTGCTTGACAGTTTGTGGAAAAAATATGTTTAATGTTAATGTGACCTAAAACATCAAATTATTATATCATGCAATTACTGATAAAATAGCATATTTGTGTGGCAAAGGTAACCTGTGCTTTAGGTATGTTGTATGACCTTACACAATGCAATGAAATGGTATGTTAATCAGTCATACACACAAAAAAACATTACTCCATACAGAACAGCTTCAGCTCTTTAATGTTGGTAAGTTTTCTCATATGAACCACTTGCTTTACATCTTTTCACAATATTAAGATTGGATTAAGACTTTCTGGCAGACTGGATATGATCATTCCAGAACATTCACTTTACTCTTCTTTAACCATTCTTCAGTTAAAAAGTTCTTCTTTTGTCTTTTGTTGTCTTATTGTGTGATGAACTATCTTCTAAGATTTATTTTATGGACTGATGTGACATTTTCCGTTACATTCATGACTGCTAGCCATCCAGACCCAGATGCAGCAAAACATGCCCAAAGCAGAACATCTCCACCACTATGTTTCAGAGGTGGGACAAGGTTCTTATGCTGAAATGCAGCACACCTGATTGTTATTGACTGAAAACACCAGGCTCTGATTTCACCTTCAAATAATATAATAATCTTTAAGGTTCACTAACTTTCGTCACATGCAGACATGATTTTTTCCCCATAAATACATGACCAAATATATCTTTTGTATCATTTGCTTAACTAGGTTTTCTTACACTGCTTTTAGGCCTTTGAAAATTAGATGTTTCAGGTCATATTCATATCAAAATATAGAAAAATGTAGACTTCACATACTTTTAAGCACCACTCTAGTCTGATAATTTCAGAATAGAATATACGCAAATGCATTGTCTAGGGGTATTTATTGTTTATTTTATTAGTATTTGAGCAGAAAAAATGATATTTTATTTTGACAACTAATCAAAATGTCATATACATGAAAGTTATAAGAGCAAACATTTCAATTTACTTCACACATACAACATTCATACATGTGGAACGCATACAATTGTGAGAACTTGCAAGTATGTTTTTCTTCTTTCAGTGATGCACATGAAAGTGATTTAAATGCTTACACAGCAATAGCACAGAACTGTGGTTCTCAGTGCTGGCCATAGAGATTTAATTATCAAGTCCTACTAGACAAACTGTGTGAGTTTGAGCAAATAAATATGACAATAAAGGGCAGTGGTACTTAGAACCACTTCTATAGACAAACCACTATTTCCTATTATGAATGTGTGAATGTGAAAGTCCTTTCAGTTTAATTTCACATAGCATAAAGGTTCTTTACCAATTTATAGTTTGTCCAGAACTGCACAACCAAGGAGCTACTACTGAACCTTTATTTTTAAGAGTGTAGGCAAAACATCTTGCTTTCCACCCAGTAGCATTGCATGCATATGAGGTCAATACTTCTGAATAGGCTACTTCTATCACTTTGACCTGAATGAGCTTTAACTAATTGACATACATGCAGACATGTTCAAACACAACCACAGACCTTACTAATTTTAACCACATATCTATAACATATCTAAGCAATTTCCTCCAGGATAATAAAGTTTTTTCTGATTCGGATTCTTCTTCTCACTTACGCCTTGTGTATGCTAAGGGCTGGTACACAGTAAAACAGGGGTAGCATTAAATTAGGGGATTTACTTGCTTTTGTCACACCTGTAGAGGAATGTCTGGACTTCAGAGATGGAAGAGGATTTTGCCACAGGCTAACAAAATCACGTGCAGAAGTCTGGGCATGCTCAGTACGTGTGGGTTTGATGCTCACCCTACTCTGGCAAGCCCAAGAACCTGCATACCTCAGGCTAGTGCTCCAGCATGCCCAATTCATTGTGTGTGTGTGTGTGTGCGTGTGTGTGTGTGTGTGTGTGTGTGTGTGTTGACTGTTCAGGCTCTTACTTGTAGCTTCATTAATTTAACTAAATGTTTGGTACAGTCATTTCCCAAACTGAGTTTCTAAACCTCACCCTCAAGCTTTATAGAAACTTTAATTAAAGTTAATGCAACGTTTGTCAAAATGAAACTAGCTGATGAAACCAAAATGTAACCACTACTTCAAATACAAAACAAAAGACAATCCTCAATCTATCTTTGTAGTTTATTTTTCCAGTTTCTCTATATTTTGCATAGGATTATTACTAAAATTAGGTAACGCTTGTCCAGCTTCACCACAGTGAAGCTACTAAAGAATGCATTCGTGGGTGGAGTGCAAATAAATCAACCGTCAACGCACCTGTACATTCACAACTAGTGAAAACTTCTTGTCTCGTGCTTATGAATGTATCTATGCTGCTCCCAGAATAGAGTGAGTGCAGCCCTGGAGGCAGCAGCCAGGGAATGATGAGCAATGATCTCATCTTAATGAGGCTAAGGATCCTTGCTCATACTGGCCTTTCTGCTCTGTTGACTTTCTAACTTTAGCTTCACCCCCAGAGATCACAGTCCCAGCCCACTGTCCATCATACTGCAGAGTCAGAATACTGTATGAGACACACAGGGAAAGCTGCTGACAAATGGTTAAATCTTCTGCAATGTACGAAAAATACATTGTGTTAAAAATATGGTAAATAAAAACAGCATTCAATAATTTCCCTTTAAAGTGAATCTTCTTCAAAATACTGACAATTTAGCAAGAAAGCGCTACAAGGAGGCTCCTTAAACCTGCGGTTCGAGACTGTCACACTCTCAGTAGACTCAGCCACAGCTATTGGGATTTTGTCATGTGCATTCTGAATAGCGATCCGAGAGTATTGTGTTTAATCTGTCCATCCACACATCTATTATCCAACATTATCTTATCTTACATTATCTTAACAGGTTAATCTATTTCAGGTCACGGGGTGTTTATTCTGTACAACAGAAAAAAGAAGTAAATAGTTAATAGTAACTTCCTGCCATGATAGAACAAGCTATAGCTGCTAGACTGAAAGAAGCGACAGTATCACTTCATTAAATTATTTTCTTAAAGGAATTGAATTATAAATAAATCACTTAAGCTTGTGTGTTTTCCATTCTTAACTCATTTGATAAAGCACTGAATTACGCCACCAACCTTTACACAATCAATAGTTCGAGGTTGAGTGTTGTGCATGTCAGTCAATTGACCCTTTACTGACAAATTAGACAGATCCTGATTGTAAAAATAATTGTGATCAGCTCATATAATTGCAATTGTGTAGATCAAGGAGGTATGTAATAATTCATAGTAGTAACTGAATATTACGCTTTGAAAGAATAATGAATAAAAGAATGCAGTGCAATCCATAAGTAATTAGATAGTGGGACAACTGTTGTTAAATTTGGTTTGTACTTATATTGAAAGTGAAATAACTTTATTATTTACTATTATTTAATATTTACTATTATCTTAATCCATATTCACAGCTCAAAAAACAGGACATTGTGCATGAACTGTACACTGTTTGGTCTGTCAGAGACAACATGGTCATCGGTTTTTGGTTTAGTACTGTGGAGAACACATACCAGAAGGCCACTGCCAGTTTGAACATTACCTACTTATGCTCAATCTCACTGATGAAAGGCGAAGCACAGTCCTTTCCACTCAAGACTATAATTACCAGCACTAAGTGGCGTAGCATTAATAACGCTGTTTGAAGTGAAGAGACCAACCCAGGGGAAGTAAAACCCCTCCAAAAGGGACACACATCAACAATAGCAAGGTTGCCAGGTGTCCATTTTTGACCCTTTGGAGAACATTTTCAATGATACATAAAGTTATGACATTTAGTAAGTTTAAATTGTTTAACTGGTGCTCATAACTGAGTCCATTCTGTTATGTTTGAGTTCAGTTCACTATGACAACAACTTTACTGTTTAAGGAACCAAAAGGGGCTCTTTGGAAAATGTTTCCACAAAAAAATCATTGGGTAGTTGTGTAAAGAACAATGTTTGATATGCAAGTGAGGAAAAAAAACACTTAAAAGTAAAGGTTGTGGATGTACACTAAAGGTCTTAGATTTAAAGGTTCTATATATTTATAAATTAACACTGGAGGTCCTGAGAAAGACAAGAACAATTTCACAACATTAGAAGAATGTATAACTTAGAGACAAACTTCAATTTGCCATTTTTGTTTACAGAGCTAAGCCCTGAGGATGGCTGTAAATGCAGATTTCTAGGAAATATCCCTCAATTGCTTTGCATGTTCGGAGGAATATAGCTCTTAAGAAGTTGATTTATATCTATAAATTGGCCCAATTGTGCACAAATTATTATTATTATTATTATTATTATTATTATTATTATTATTATTATATACTGGTTCATCATTTCTCTTTGGGGAAAAATATAATGCAAAATAATCATGCTTATACAGAAGTCAACTGATGGATTAAAACAGCTTTCCACAGTACCCACATTAAGGAGAAAAAAGAATGTTTTATTTTGCACACATTCAGATGACCAAATGACTGTGTGATGCTGCGCAATCATTCCAGCAGCTATAAACTTTGCAGTAATTGTTTTTGAATTACAGTGGGCATAGAAAAGAATCACAAATTCAATATATATATATATATTTTGCTTTACTGTAGGGTGTGTTGTGAGCTGCATTGGATTTCCACCAAAGATTTTGGTCTCATCTGACCATAAGACCTTTTCCCACTTGTCATTCGAATCTTTAAGGTCCATTAATGAGGCCTTTCTTGAGAAGTGGCTTTTTCATTGCGTCTCCTGAACAAGTCAAATTTCTGGAGTACTTGTAAAACTGTGATGTCTTTCACTTTGATGTTTTAGATTGCATTGAGAAAGTAAAGCAGGGAAAATATTGTTGGTGTGTCTTCTTTTAAGGGTGTAAACCAAAAAAAGGGAATATTTCAAAGGGGGTGAATTTTTCTTTATATTTTCTATAGCCAATATATATGTACTCGAGTCTCAGGATTGTGATTGAGCTTATGTGTCTGGGCCACTGGATTCCAACTGAGCTTATATGCACAGGCCACAAGGTTTGGATCAAGATTAAACATTCACAGGTCATGGTATGGAATTCCAAGCACAAACAATTTTAGTTTGACACGCAAAAGACGTATGCAGAAACAAAGGCAAAACCCTATTAAGAGTATGGTTCACACATACAGTTAACTGGTAGTATGACATGTAATTGGATTTTTAAAACAACGTTTTACAAGATTTGTTATAGTATCAGCACAATACATGACTGAGGGGGATATATAGATGCGTAGTTCTCCAGACACATCCCATTTATGCAATACAACTGGCCGAAGTGCTCAAAGAAAAGGCTGCTAAATGAAAATTATATTGCAAGAAACTTTATTAATGCAGTGCACATACAGTCTTATGCAAAGATTTGGCGACCCCTCGATAAATAATATATTTTGGTCATTTTTTTCTCTAGGAAATGGAAAAAATTCTAAATATCTTTCAGCAAACATTGATGCATTCATTTTTATACCATTAATTGAACAATGTTTAAAAATATATATTGTGGAAAACTTTGGGCACCCTAAATAATCAGTACTTTGTCACACCTCCTCTGGCAAAAATCACAGATTTTTTTCTAGCAGCTAAAAGTCTTTCAATTGTTGTATTTGGGATTTTCTCCACATCTTATTTTGACCTCCACAGTTCCCCTGAACTGCCATTTCTTAATTACATTGCTCACTGTGGAAACTGCAAACACTTTGCTATCTTCTTGTAGCTTCTCCTGCATTGTGTGCATCAATAACTTTCATTTTCAGAGTCTTACACAGCTACTTAGAGGAACCCATGGTTGTTGAGTGTCCACAAGTGTGTGCACAAGGTTTGAAGAGTCAGAGTATTTGTAAATCTTTGAAAATGGCACCAGCTGATATTTACTAATGACAGCTGTTGTCATGTATCAGATTTAACAAGCTGATTAAGGTTAGAAACCTTGTAAAAAGTGAATTTGTAACTCTTACGGTTGCCAAACTTTTGCACAGTGCCATAATAATATTGTTATTTTTGTTCAATTTATGGCATAAAAAGTAACTATGCATCGATGTTTGCTGAAAATAATGTGCAATTTCCTCCATGTCCTAGAGATCTTCTTTTTAATTACCAAATCACCAAAATCTGTTATTTATCATGGGGTGGCCAAACGTTTGCAGCTGGCCAAACTTCTGTAGCTGGATTTTCATTACACACGAGAAATACATTTTAAAAGAGAAAAAACTTGTTTTAAAATTTTTTGAAGTTGGCTAAGTTTTTCCCAATCTGAACATGACAGAAAATAAAAGATTGAGAGTTGTAAACTGTTACAGATGTTAAATTGGTCACAAAAGAGTTATGTATTTGCATTAACACTATACTTGTGCATGTGAAGAATATCCTAACAAGAATATTTGGTGCCTATTAATTGAGTGTAGTGTGTGTCAGTGGGCTTTGCATGGCAACTCTTTCTCTCTCTCTCTCTGTCTCACACACACATTCTCACTCTCTCTCCCTGTGTTGGCTGTGCTACCGCTAGCACAGCTATTAATAGTAAGCGGATGTCTCACCACTCAGTGATCTGTTTTTGGCAGGTGAACCGAGCCAATGGTGAAAATGAGGGAGGTTGGTCGGACACTCAGAAACTGGGTTAGGGAGGTTATTGGTACATTTGTGTGAAAGTATGAGAACTATGTATACAAATACAGTAGGTACAGTATGTACACGAAGTTGTGAGTTTGCACAGGACCATTTGGGAGCATGTGTGTGCATGTGTGGTGGGCATGTGTGTATCTGTACTCATTTACAAAACTGTATGTAGATAAATTGACAAATTCCTCATCTAGTCTAAAACAAATAGAGATTTGGTATACACTCCCTCTCTTTTTCTCTGTCCCCCTTTCTTTTTTTCTTTCTTTTTTTCTTTCTTTCTTTCTCTTTCTTTCTTTCTTTCTTTCTTTCTTTCTTTCTTTCTTTCTTTCTTTCTTTCTTTCTTTCTTTCTACAGCCTTATATTAGGTTCATCCTTTACCCCAAATTTCTACACACAATACCCCAGTATGACAGTGAAAAAATGTTTGAACCTTTTTGCAAATGTATGAAAAATGAAGAAACAAATGTAAAACATTTAAAAGTGAGCTTAGGTGCATCATGCTTTCACTGATCATCCTTCAAAAGTTTCTTCAACTTGGTTGTAGTCCACCTGTGGTAAATGTAGTTAATTGGTCATGATTTGGATTTTTTTCTATAAAAGATCCCATTGTTAACAGAGCACAATCCAAATGAAAAACTGCTGCAGCATTGAAGATCCCAATGAGCACATTGGCCTCTATCATCTGTAAAAGGAAGAAGTTTGGAACCACCAGGATTCTTCCTAGAGCTGGCCACCCATCCACTCTGAGTAATAAGGGTAGAAGGACCTTAGTCAGAGAGGTGACCAAGAACCCAATGAACACTCTGACAGAGCTCCAGCATTGCTTTAGGGAGAGAGGAGAACCTTCCAGGTGGTCAACAAGTTCTGCAGCACTCCAACAATGAGGCCTGTATTTTAGAGTGGCCGGACAGAAGCCACTCCTCAGTAAAAGGCACATGACAGCCTACCTGGAGTTTGCCAAAAGGCACTTGAAAGACTCTCAGACCATGAGAAATAAAGATTGAACTTTGGCCTGAATGCCAGGCATTATGCACTGGTCATCATCTGGGTAATACCATTCCTATAGTGAAGCATGGTGGTGGCAGAATCATCCTGTGGGGATAATGTGGGAAACTGCCCAAAATACAGTAGGTGTACCAAGCTTGTAGCATCATACTCAAAGACTTGAGGCTGTAATTGCTGCCAAAGGCGCTTCAACAAAGTATTGAGCAAATGCTGTGAAATTCTTATGTAAATGTTTTTTTTAATTAATTTGTTTGTTTCAAACAAACCTTCTTCACTTTGTCATTATTATTATGTCGAATTTTGAGGTAAAAGACATTTAATCTATTTGGGAATAAGGCTGTAACATAGAATATTATGGAAAAGTACTGTGAATAATTTCCGGATGCACTGTATCTACTTCATACAGGACAGAAACAACTACCTTGGTACAAGGACACAGGCACTTTCATACAGTAAATGCCCTGTTACCAGGTAGATAAAAAATTGTATACCATGGAGGGCTGCCAATTCATAAAGAATAAATGCATGTGCAGTGGATGATAATACCACAGTAGAAACATGCTCGGGTCTTTACACTGTAAACCTAGTTTTGTCCCTTTAAATTTGAACATGTATGTGTTGTGTAAAACTAAATAAATAAATAATACAGTCAATAAATGAAAGCAATGGCAATTACACTCATTTGTATTCTAGTTATGTTAATTGAAACAGTGCATGTCTTCTGTTCCCTTAAGGCCTTGTGTAGCTGATGTAATAAAGCACTTTATATAATGAAAGGACAAGCAGTGCAATTCAAACTGAACAAATGAGTGTAAATCACATTATTACTGTAATATGAGGTACTTTGGGCACCAAACATGAATATATACACACAATGCAGAGTTCAGTCCCACATTAATGGTGACGATTCACAAAACTAACAGGATTTCTAAAAAGATTCTCCAGAAGCGTCTTGAACTTAATGTCATTCTATTCTCTATAGCACAAGTCAAGCAGAGCAGAGAGATTGCGCGGTATAATTCATTCCTTTGTCGCTCACTCTTCTTTCCCAAGTGCTTTGTGCTCACATCGTTTTAATAGCACAGACAGCGACCACGCGCGTTCTTGATGAGGTCCGTGTGGAGAATTTCACAGAAACACTTTCAGCAAACTTTTCTTTTGGAATTACTTGTTTTTTCATGCTCCAACAGGTGCATGGGTTTGAAATGTGACTGGGAAGCTAAATTATCATCAGCTAAAGCAATGGTTTGCTTTCATTTATTACAAATGAAACAAATCTTTTTGAATGGTACTTTATGGAATTGGCTTTTCCATCAATCCATAAATCTGCCCTCAGGTGTTGCCAGTTTGGACAAGTTATGCAGAAGGCTGACCAATGAGAAACTGTGCAATTATGATCTTAAATAATATCCAGTCTGTTTTCCATGAAATGTTACACTGTTGCGAGGCAGTCATGGCCTAATGGTTAGAGTAATGGGTTTGTTACCAAAGGGAAAGGTACCTAACCTGGTTCCCTGGTGGCTGGCCCACTGCTCCAGGTGTGTGTCTTTACTGCCTTGAATGGGTAAAATGTGGAGAATAATTTCCCCTCAGTGGGATTAATACAACATGATAAATAAATTAGGGTCAATTAGACATTTTGGGGGGTTTTTGTCATATAGATACAAATCCATATCCATTCCAATTTGTTGAGTGCAGCTCAGAAACATAGCATTTATTTAGCAATGTTTAACTCAACACTATGTATTGACTCAAAATATTTATTAATATCTTTTTTATTTAGGTTGAATGGAGTATTTGCTGGACTTCCCATACAATGGAAGAAGACATTTACACTGTAGATGGCCTCTTATACTCCTACTTGGGATTCGCAGCAGTGTTTATACTAAAAGAAAGATTCCAGTCCTTTTTTTAAGACCAGAATGGATGCTCTACATCAAACAGATTATTGACTGCATTATTGACTGGGATCCTCAGATAATATTATTTGCTGTGTGTTCAATAATATATAACCACTGGCAGATGTGCTAGTTAGAGATAGGGCGGTTTTTGTGGAGTGTATTATTTTCTCTTAGTAGAGATGGCCTGTAGGCATCTACAATACCTGGGCCCAGATCTCAGTCCTCGCTCATAAAGGCTAAGGTCCTCAGGGCAAGGGGCTGTAATGGAGGTGGAGTGGTACTGTATGGCTGGAATAAGCCATCTTTGTCCTTCCTGTCCTCATGTCCTTTAACAGACATTTTGATAGCTTTATTAAGTAGGTTCTGATTAACGACGGTTAAAGAACTGCGTCACTGCACTAAAGGCAAGAAGGGACTAAATGAGCTGTTTGTGAAGTGTGTGTCGGTGTGTGTACATGTGTGTGTGTGTGTGTAGGACAGACTGATGGACTGTGAGAATCTGTGGGGAGGTGTGGTGTTCACATAATGTCCTGTCCCTGTCCATCATGAAGATAAATTACACCCTATGATAAATCACAAATGCTTAGTGTGTTTATGATGCATTGTCTAGTATTCTAGTAGTGGCCATGCTTAAATTACCTAATTGAAATTTTATTACATTTCAATTTAATAAAATTACTATATTAATGAAAGCAATCAAATACATTCTTATCATTTGCTTTCATTTAGTCAAACAATTATCTGTAATCTCTAAAATATATCTAATCTGATCTAATCTGATACACACACACACACACACTGGTGCAAAAAAGTATTTGGCAGTCACCGATTCTGCAAGTTATCCTATTTTAAAAGATGATAGAGGTCTGTAATGTTCATCATAGGTTCACTTCAACAATAAAGCTGCTTTGTGACAATGTCAGTTGTAAAAAAGTGCTGTATAAATAAAATTGACTTGACTTGACTTGAATATAAAAAAAATCATTATATATATATATACATACATACATACATACATACATACATACATTCAGTCCTAAACATAAAGAAAACAGCATGACTCAATATCTCTTGAGAGTCACTTCACAAACAGATGTCTTGATATTTTCCTTTATAATTCTTTCGTATAGTTCAGAAATCAGCATTTAAATGATGATGGCAAGCCGTTCTGGCCCAAATGCAGGAAACAGGTCCTAACCCAAACTCGACCACTAGATGGGATAATGTCTGACCCATTGACGGTGGTTCAACCCATTTCCCCCAAAAACCCCAAAACAATTACCCCAAATGAGTCCCACAACACATACACACAAAATAACCCCCAAACACACAGTAAACACAAACATAGTCCCCAAAACACACCAAATATCCAACAAAAAGTGCTGTACTTGAACAAAACCAGAAGCAAACATTTCTCTTTCAATCATTTCTTGTATATTGTTCTTTCAATAGGCCTTGTGTATATTTAACTTCTTTATGGCCTGTGTAAGGATGGGTTTTCTCAGGGCAGACTAAACCTTTCCATAACAGCTTTTGTCATGGGGCTCATTACAGTTAAAATCAGTAGCCCAGTTCTTCAGTAGTCAGTTTGTAGTAGACTCTGTCTTTCTGAAGTCTAACCTCACTGACTCCATCAATCATTGGTGCTCTGGGGTCTAGCGGTGATGATGCAAGTAGTAAGTCTATGGTTATATCTAAGCTTCCAGCCCCCCTCAGTCTTACTCACAGATTCCTCTACCATTACAGTGGCTTACAATAGTTAAAATCAAGCTATTATCTAAGTCATTGTACTCTTAGGACATTACACAAAACAGGAATATCCAAAGACAACGTTAATAGACTGATAACAACAGGTAACTATCATTTTGATTTGAAGCATGAAAATACACAAAAACAGTATTAGTTAAAGGATTTAATGGATTGACACTGTGTTGTATACAGTATGGATGGTGTGGATTATAGTACAAATATAAATATAATGTCAAGCTAAATTGGGAACTGCCATGAAAGCTGGCAAAAAAGAAAGGTAAAATATTAAAATTGGAAGATGGCAGGAAAGACAACTACACAAAACGAGAGGGTTGACAGTTGTTTGCAGATTACACAGCTATTGTGACAGTTTGCCCACTTTAAATAAATAAATAAATAAATAAATAAATAAATAAACCTGACTTGACACCACCTATGATCATGTATATGTAGTCTGAGCACATATCAGTGTGGTGTATCGTTCCTTATATAAAAAATATTAAACTAATACTTGAAGTTGCACTGCTTCTCATTTGGGTAATAATAATAATAATAATAATAATAATAATAATAATAATAATAATAATAATAATAGTAATAGCAGCAACAACAACACAACAACAATAATAACATTACAAATAATAATGATAATTATTATTATTATTATTATTATTATTATTATTATTATTAGTAGTAGTAGTAGTAGTAGTAGTAGTAGTAGTAGTAGTAGTAGTAGTATTACAAACAACAACAAATATGATAAAAACAATATTGAGTGTATTGAATAGAAATATGTTCATGTGAATGCAGTGTGTAAATCTGATTGTGAGTTCTCCTCTCAGACTGATGGGGACTCAAACTATGTTTAGAATTTGCTCTTGTCAGCTGGTGTGATTGATCTGCTATAAAAGCCTGCGAATGCTGTCATAAACATTTTCAGCCGTTCATGTCATATTACATTGCTTCAGCTCTCAGATGAAAGTGAGCAGTGTACCTGCCCTGACAGGGAGGCTACAGCACCAACCATCACACACCCAGACACACGCATACGCACGCAGAATGGGTCTTTTACTGGGCCTAGCATCAGTGTGATGCCACACTGTGATGCCACGTCAAAGTGTGTAGAGCAAAAGGGACACACCTGGTCCTCCTCATGCTCAACCAAGCCTCTTCAAATAAGGACTCAGCTGTAATGCTGTCTTATCTGCCTCATCACTACCCTGCTTGGCTCGCACGCATGAGCACACACCTCACTTTGTTGACCTCCTGTGCCTCTTGCTGCTGATTTATGTACGAAGGAATTTAATGGTCTGAATCACAGCTAGGAGTGGCACCATGAGGAAATTCTTGATGGATATCTGGAAGCACTGATGGAAAGATTTCTTGGAATTGAATACTAAAGTTGAACTACCATGTGGTGACTGATCCAGAAGAAATGGGAGAGAATCAGGCCCAGCCAGTAAGCTGACCTGTTGACCTGTTGGTTCCATATGCATTGAACATGACTGAAATTAACTGCTGTTTCATCAAAATTGGGTCTGCTCATTTGTCTCAATTATATTTTTATGCAATTTGTTAAATCAGCTGTGCTTATACTGTGTCAAAATTACATGATGTATGAACCAATAGAAATGCTTCAAATTGACTAAGAAAAACATCTTATTGCTTTAACTCACAGTGAAAGTCTAGAAGATTGTTTCTTTTAAAGTAAAGCATTAAAGTAAAGCATCAATTTTGGACAATGACAATGTATGCACACTGACACACCCTGTGTGAAAATGCTCAAATTGTAAACTGTTATTTCCTCTGCAAGTTAAAATGCATGTTTAAAAAAATGAAACGCTTCATTTTATAACAGGGACATGTTCCCCTTATCATTTCTAATCCAGGATGGATAAAGTCCTGGAGCTTGAGAGCCAAATTAGCATTCTCGCTAATCACTAACTCGCAGAAACTCAGAGAAGGACAAATATCAACAAGTCCATGAGCAGGCTTTTCTCTTTTCTCATTAGCCAGATAGATGACAGATAACAGCTATAGGGAGAGAAAGAGAGAGAGAGAGAGACGAGGGCAGAAACAGATTAGTCTCTCTTCACAAACAGCAACATATCCTTGACTTTTAATTAAAAATGCCATCACAATTAGACATGGTAGTTTAAAGGGACTGCAATACTGAACCAAGAGAGTTGAGATAGAGCTATAAAGCTGACCAGGCACTGCTCCAGGAGAATAAAGCCCTCCACTTTTCTCAATGTGGAATCTTTTTTTTTCTTTTTTCAAATCCTCTTATATGTTTCAAATACACACAAAAACCAAGCTGCTGCTGAAGATGGAGGCAGAAAGGAGAAAGAGCTCAAAGTCATGACGCTGCTACTAAAGGACAATCTGCGATTGGGGTCAGAGAAAAAGAGTAGAGTATTTTGCACACTACAAATGAGATCAATTAATCAGCTCCTAATGGGAGCCCTACCATTTACTCATCTGATCAATTGAATTTTATTAAGCAGGGAAAAAGAATAGATGAACATGTTCAGATGTGATCCTGATAGGCTGTGAACACAACCAGCATTCTTAACTTATGTGCTCTTTCAATCCTGATATAAGCCCATAAGTCCATAGTAGAGATTCCCAGCCTCAAGGCTGCGGACTAGTGCTGGGTAGCTCATTTAATACCAGGTTACAATGCAGCAGTGGGAGGGAGGGAAATTATGCTCTTCAATACACTATATTATCATCTTTCTTTTGGTCATTTTATTATAATACATATTAAAAAATATTATTTTATATTAACATTTAATTTATTATTTTAAAAGAAAATAAGTAAATGAAACATTTATTTAAAAAATAAGGTTATTTAGAATTTTATAGCAGCAATGTTGGCAGAGGGCAATGTTAATCACTGTGTAGAATCCTTTTCTTTTAAACAACAGTGTGTTTAAAAGTGTGCAATTCAACTTTGTGTTGCTGAAATATATAAGGCCCTCTCTGAAAAAGACATTGTCTGGATGGGAGCATCTGTTGCTCTAAAACCTGTATATACCTTTCAGGATTGATGGTGCCTTTCCAGATGTGAAATGATTTTTGGGAGTTTTCCTGAGCAGATGCAGGTTCTGCAGACTTGTGAAAATCTGCCCTCTGATAAACCTTTCCCATTCCTCCACTCACATTTTTGAAAATATTTTTCATGTTTTTTTTTTTTTAAACTTTTCATGGAACAACGTTGAAGATATGACACTTTGGTAAAATGTAAAGTAGTCAGTGTACAGCTTTTATATAAGTATAAATTTGCTGTCCCCTCAACATAACGCCACACACAGCCTTTAATGTCTAAACCACTGTGCAATAAAAGTGAACACATCCCTAAGTGAAAATGCCTAAATTGTGCCCAAAATGTCAATATTTTGTGTCGCCATCATTATTTTTCACTGCTTTAACTCTCTTGAGCATGGAGTTCAATAGAGCTTCACAGGTTGGATCCTTAGCTGCTGGATGTTAGAGACCTTGCACTTTTCCACCTTTCATTTGAGGATGCCTCACAGATGTCTAGTCCCACACTTTTACCTTCAGTTTCTTTAGCAAAGCAGTGGTCATCTTGGAGGTGTGTTTGGGGTCATTAATATGTTGGAATACTGCCCTGCGGCCCAGTTTCCAAAAGGAGGGTATCATGCTCTGCTTCAATTTGTCACAGCACAAGCTGGCGTTCATGGTTCCTTCAATGAACTGTAGCTCCCCAGTGCCGGCAGCAATTATGAAGCCCCAAACCATGACACTTCCACCACCATGCTTGACTGTAGACCTCCTCTACAACCTCCACAGCACTCATATGTGTCCTTTCAAAAGACGACCTATGGATATGAAGCTGGGCATGTGCTCTCAGCTTCTTTGGCCAACCATGGCAAGGCCTGTTCTGAGTGGAATCTGTCCTGTTAAACTGCTGTATGGTATTGGCCACTGTGCTGCAGCTCAGTTTCTGGGTGTTTGCAATCTTCTTATTGCCTAGGCCATATTTTTAATGTAGAGTAACACTTTTTTGCCAAGTTGAACTTCCAGTGACCAGCATAAGAGAGTGTGAGAAAGATAACACAAAAAACACCTGAGACCTTGTAACACTAACAAGTCATATGACATTAAAGAGGGAAAATGACTAATTGGGCACACTCTTATACAAGCTGTACTGTACACTGACTACATTGTATCAAAGTATTATATTTTCAGTGTTGTCCCGTATAATAAAATATTTACAAAAATGTGAGGGGTGCACTCACTTTTGTGAAATTATATATATAAAAAAGCAAAATAAGAAAACAATGGAGCCAAAAATCTATAATAGATTAGTTTAGAGTGTGTACAATAGAAGTGTGCCCAAACACAGACCAATCATAACTCATCATTACTCTCTTAACCCTCCATTAAAGCCTTTGTGCACCTAGGTCCACTCTGTTGAAAAGGGCAGGAACTCCTGCAATAGTCCAATAATAAATGCAAATAGCTACTTAGTAAATTTGATATTAATAAAAAAAAGTGGCAAAATAAAAACACATTTAATGATGCATTGCTGATTAAACCACAGTAGTGACTTAAAACAATTACAGTCTGGGTGTTTCTTGTTATCTTGCATTAATTTTTGTTAGCTGCTCATTAAATGTGCCATTGACTAGCTTATTGCATTCCACATTTCAATAACCTCTTTTGGAGATCCATTATAAAGATGTAAATTTCGTCCTGATTTTTCCTTCTTAATTACTTAGAACACAGAGGCATATGTATTGTGCTGATAACAATGAGCATCAGAAAGATTGTGTGTGAGAGACTAAAATTACTACACCATTGTTACAGAGTGTTCTTTTGGCTTTTACAGAGAACAACAGCACGTCACACACGGTGATGCAGTGTTCCCCTCAAGGTAATTGGTTTTCTGGAATGGTGGCCATGTGAAGATGAAAAACAATTGGCAAGCCTCTTAACAGATGCTGTAATTACCTGAGCAATGTACGAATGCTTGAGCACAACAGTGTCCTTTACACTTTTTTGTGTTTAACAGATACAAAGAACCCTCCGATGAGTATGTATGCTGGAAGCCTGGCCATAGGCCTGTCCACATCTGGTCATGGCCATCCAGTTTCTAGATACACCTACTAACTTAAGAGAGAGTCCGACTTAACAGAGTGGCCTCGATTCCACAGTTTAGCACTTGGCAACTCTGCACTATGAATAACTTTGTAAATCCGAAGCACTGGGTCATTGGTGCTCGGCTTTAAGATTCAGAATAGAGGATGAAATTTAGATCTTCATATTAAAAAAAATCACCACTCCAGCTTTTGAGATCGCTCAGCCTCACAGCAGGGTGACCAGCTCCCAACTTCAGAAGTGCAACCAACCCCGAATCAACACTGCAGCACACTGACATCAGCTTTTATTCCCCGCTTTCCACTCCATTTTCTATTATACTGCCAGCAGAGCAGCATCGGTGGCTCTCAGATTGTATTAGCGCAGTCCATTTCTGAGTGTTTGCCATAATGCCTAAGGTTTTAAATAGCATTCATAAATATAGTAATTGTGAGTGGATGATGACTTTGAGATGTTGTTTGGTCCTAAATTTTGTACTTCATTACCCCATCTTCACAACCATCAGTGGGTTTGCAATGGGGTGCGTTGTCATGGAGACAGCAGCACTGTCTTATTTAAGTAATGTGGATTTGTGCGCCGCACATGTTCATGGATCAGTAACACTAAGACGTTGGAGCTTTCTGAGAGACTGATAAGCTCTACTTTCAGCAGGATATCAGAGTAAACACTGACAATTACTAATACGTGCAGCAGCACCAACGTCTTCAAAACATTAAAGCGCAGAAGGAACCTTTTTGCTTCTGTCTAGAACAACTCTAAGCACAGCTCCCACACCTGCAAAATATTTTGAACTTCAAAAACTTCACAACAGATGGAGCAGGAGATTTCCATGTAACCGTGACTGCCTTCCACCGTGGATTTTTATTTCATGGTTTGTTATGTTCAATTACCAAAACAATGATCTTTGCTATATGCCTCTTGAGATTGCACACTTCGAGCTAATCTTTTTATGAACTTTCTCTCAAGAAGGAAGTGGCTTCCCAAGAAATAATTGCTGGCTTTGGTTGTAGAAAAAAACATCAAATTGATAGGCCTCATTTACACATTGTGTAGGTTCTTTAAAGAAGTGGTTCTCATACAGATCTTTGAGACCCTCATATGTTCTGGATATTTTATTTCTATTTAATTTTTTCCCCAGTTTAACACCTGTGGTTCCCTGAGAACCAGATTCAGAGTCACTGCTTTAAAGGGGTTCTTTCAGTTCATTTTAAAGTGTTCTTTAAAAAGCCATTCAATGAAATGTTATTTAAGGAACCAAAATTTATTCACCTGTAGCAGGGTTGTTCACTTTCTGTCTTAGAATAACAGATTCCAGCACAGTGGGGTCACTTCCCGATTTCTCAAAAATTCACATTAATATAAATTGACAGGTTTAGCGTGTGTGTGTGTGTGTGTGTGTGTGTGTGTGTGTGTGTGTGTGTGTGTGTGTGTGTGTGTGTGTGTGTGTGTG
>JBBIGC010000125.1:6630635-6650984 GCA_037576955.1 Lepidarchus adonis | reverse complement strand
ATTTATTTATTTATTTATTTATTTATTTATTTATTTATTTATTTATTTATTTATTTATTTATTTATTTATTTATTACTGTCCGGTGTCGACCATAGAAGGATGGGTTCCCCTTCTGTGCCTTGGTTCCTCCCAAGGTTTCTTCTTACAGTTTAGGGAGTTTTTCCTCACCTCTGCCACCTTTGGCTTTCTCAGTTCAGGCTCATCCCCAGATTAACTAAAGCTGCTTTGGGACAACATCTTGACTTGACATAAGGCATGGTGACTTTTAAATATATTTATATGTACTTATTTAATAAATAAGTATATTAAATACAATATATAAGTTAATATATAAGTATATATTACATACCTTTGTCACTGAGTTGTAAATTTGGATTTTAGAAGGACAAATTATGTCATTAATGTTATATATTATTTTGGAAAAACAGTGGTTATTTCAGAAAGACAATGCCAAGCCTCATTCTGCATGTGTTACAGCAGTGTGGCTTCACTGTTACAGAGTACAGATGCTAGACTGACTTGCCAGAGGTCTAGATCTGTCTCTTACTGAAAATGCATGGTGCATTGGGAAGAGGCAAACCAGACAATGGCCACAGACTGTTGAGTAGCTGAAGTCTTGTATTAGGCAAAAACTTGCAAAACTAAAAACAAAGGTGATGTAATATAGTAGTAAACAAGACTCTGTCACCAACTTTTTATGAGCGTGTTGTAAGCATTGAATTCTAACTTTGTTTTTATGTACAAACCCCATTTTCAGAAATTTGGAATATTTTCCAAAACTGATGTAGACTAATTGCTAGAAGGTGAGGTGACTGGGTGTGAAAGTATCATTCATCAAATGCGTATGCATTTCAAGCAAGGATGGGCAATGGTTCCCACTCATGTTGTATAGTCAAATGAATAAGTAATTATTTGGTTATGTAATGTGCTAGTTATGTAGTAACGTATTAGTTAAATTAACATTGTCTTTACATCAAGCATCAACAGGCACAGTGACATTTTTGCAGTTTATCCTTAAGTAAAAAATAAATGAGAAAAATCAAAAGAATTTTTATTTCTATATAAAGCATAAGAAACAACATTATGCCATATATCATTTCATGTGCTCTTGTTCAGCTTATTTCTCCAGCTTATCTCCACCAAACTATCATATTGTCTCTGTCATTTTTGAATGAGCTTGTAATGAATCTATTTAAGCTTGATTAAAACTCCTAAATCATCCTTGATTAGCATTGCATTAACCGTGGCTTTAAAGTTCTGCTAGATATGCTGTTTCTATCAGGGAAAGATAAACAATGGGTGAGACATTGTTGTACAGCCTTATCTCCCATAACATTATATGGTGGAAAGTGTTGTATTTCCCAAGTCCGGAATTTATTTGATCTCTGCTGGAGTGACGGAGGTCTTTACCTCCAGGACACCCAGCCAGCAGAACGAGAAAAGGCCAAGCCAATCAGATTGGATTATGCCAGACAGCTAGATTGCAAAAAAGGGGGGAGAAAGAGAGCTCATCAACACAAAAGCAACAATGAGAGTTGCGTAATAGACCTCGCCGAACAGAGAGGGCGAGTTAGCTGATTAGGCTACAAGGGGAGAGCAGCCTTTCTCCTGCTTTGTCATGAATAGAGAGATCGATTTAATGGCATAACTGAGAAGGAATTTAGACTTTGATTCCTTTATGATCAAATACAATGAGGCCAAGACCTTAGACAGCATATCAGTTACTGTATCAGGAAAAATTGCCTGCTGCTTTCAGATTATTGCATGGCTGCGATTCCAGAGATGAACCTTCATTGTTCTTTTACAGAAAGTGTTAAACTCTTGTAAACAAAATGCATTGAATATAAAATACAAGTCCTGTGAATTCATATACTCTTTTACGTATTTTGGAATATACACTGGGATTCAGATTGAATGGCTGACATGCATGTATTCAACTGATTGTTCATTTAAAGGAGCAAAAACAATATTCAACAATGGATATTCACAGGAGGAAATGCAGTTAGTGGTTCAGTAAGTGACACTCAGACATGATTCATTGAGATCTTGTGGGTATGTGCTGGGAAATGTGTGCAGAAGAAAAATCTGACCACTATGCAAAAAAGAATGTGTGAAAAGCAGTTTCTTTAAAGGAAAACATTAATAAAGTATGACAAAGCAGTTGCATTAAGGCGTTTTTGGCTGGATTACCTTGACCTAAGGTGGCGTTTTATTATGAATGATTACTTATGGCATCTGTGATTTATAATCCAACACAAATATACATTGTATGTAGTTTTGACAAGTCTGCAAAGTATGGTAATATAATGGTAATATAATTTCACACCCCATTTCCAAAAAAATATATTTTTATAAAATGCAATTAAAACAAGAATGTGAGCACTGTTAACTCTCTTTTAAGTTAAAACTCACAGATCAGCATCAATTTATTATCTAAATAAACCAATTTTGAATTCAACACCTGCAAAATGCTAAAAAAAAAAAAAAAAGTTGGGACAGAGGCACCTCTACTATTTACCACTGTATCACTTCTTCTTTTAAGTTCACTGTTTAATCATTTGGGAATGGAGGAGATCAACTGTTGCAGTTGTGCAAGTGTCTTTTTTTGCTTTATGCATGACTTCACCTGTCCGGTGTTACTGCCATTATCTGATTCTTCTTCTCATGAAGTTTTATATTTTTTTAAGAGGAGACAGAACTGGACAGATCTGGACAGTCTTAAAATTAAAGATATTGTTTTGAAACATTTTTTTTACTGTCAACAAAACTTACCAAGAGGTTTAGCACAGAGTGATGATCTAGGACCCATCTTTGCTTGCAGAAACTGAGCCTTTGGTGGATGCTCCTTTCATACACACTCATGTTCCCCTGACATTCTATACAAATCAACCATTCAAATTCTATTCCTATGGCACTAAACCAGCATGAATATGATTTTAGAGGAGAAACAAAATGCTAATAAACAATACACAGCAAAATGGGAAAAGGGAAAGTTTAGAAATAGGACCATTGAATGTTATAAGCATTTTGTCTCCACTGTGCAGCCATAGCATTAGGATATTTTTCTTCTCTACACATTTCCTAGCCTATCTCCACAAGATCTCAATGGGTTTTAAATTAGGTTTGAATGTCAGTAAATGAACTGTGTGGCATCTCACATGGTCCTGCTGTTGTTTATTGTACTTCTCTTTAAGTGAATAGATAAGATAAACACATACATGCACAGGAGCAATTCAGATTGACAGCCAGTATATTATCAACATAAAACAAAATGGTTCATTTTGTTGGGGGTGGAGTTAGTCAGCTTAGTAAATTGCATGTCTTGTTTCTTTTACAAATCTTCACTGTATGCATTTTTTGCTTAGCTTATTTGTGTGGGAGTGGTTTCTTGATTTCTCAGTTTCTGTACCCTCTGGCTGACAGAGCTAATAAGCTATCTCAGCATTATAATTGTGTTTGAATATTTCCTAATGGATGATATAATAAAAAAAATTCAGCAGGCAGTTTTGTACCAGTATATTTCTATAATTCTATTAGCATTCAATTGCAAACAGAGGAAAACTGCACTTTTCATCATGAAGCAGAGAGAGGAAGTGAGGCTAAAGTACTCTAATGGTGTACTGATTGTCCAATATATCTAGAGTGCACCATGCAAACAAAAAGGTATGACCTTATTTACTCACAGAGTGTTAGTGAAAAATCAGTGTGAAGATACTGAGTGTGTGAAGCAGCCTGTCTCTCCTCTTTCTCACCTTGAGACTTGAGAGCGAATGACTGAGATTGGTGATGAGGAAGTTTCTGGCCCAGCATTTGCATTTACGGAAAAAGCGGCACGATAAAGCACTCTGACAGTCTGGTGCACTTACCCAGCACAGGCCATAAAACATCTGCTGAAAGTCAAAGATAACTCACCTCAAACCCCCAAACACTCTCACGCACATGGACTCACTGCTTACATACAGACACACACGCATACGGGTACATATGCACATGTGCAGCGATACATGTTCATCTTTACATGTACAGTTTTTCACTTAAAGTCATTTACATTATAAATTACTTTTTTACACTTTACTTAACTGAATCCTAGCTTTTGCACATGGCAATATACATTGTGTGTGTTTGTTTGTGTGTTGGTTTGGAAAAAAAATCAACAAAAGTCACAAATATCAACAAATCTCTGTGCAATTGGTCCCCAAGACCTAATGCTTGGTTTATGTATATAGGAGCGATTTCTGGATTCGTCAGCTTCTCACTGCACAGCCAATCCTAGATCCAACAGGTCATTTCCCTGTTTTTCTTTTTGTTTGTTTGTTTTGATTTTGTTGTTTTTTTGTTTATATGAAATAAAGTCAATCTCTATAGTAAATATAAGAATGTAAAATGACTTACACTATGCAATGAGGATGTAAAGATGCCTTACATTGTGAAGTGGTTGTGAAAAGATGGCTCACACATATTCAGAAACAGCTTGCAGTTAAAGACTCAGAGCACTTAAGATGAAATTTTTTTTTCCACTTATCAATATGGCTGTATACAATATCTATCATATGTTAATGAATCACTTCAACACGGGGCTGTTTTGCATGAAGAGATGAGCTATCAGCATCTTATAAAGACATCTAAAGAATTTGATAAATGATTTAATGAATAAGGGATTTAAATATATTTAGGGAAATCATGACATTAGAACTTTATACTTCTTAATGTTCTCCTTTTTTAATGTATCTGCTTATTTTTATGGGAATCAGATTAGGATTCTAATTTCCCAGTTTTGCTCTGTTGTCTTCCTATTACCATGATGTGCAAAACATAAACAAAATATACAAGAAAGTATAAAAGCTCCTTCTGTGAGATGGCCATACAAAGCTTTGAACTGATCTGGTGTTTAAAATCTGGTGATCTGAATATAAAATGCTATAAAATAATTTAATATTTAAGCTTTTTTAATTAGATCAGTTTCTTGAATGATTTATGTCAGCAAACAGTAATCAGCTAAGCAGAAAACCTTTCTCACATTCTGAAAAAATGAAATCTACAGAAAAACCAAAATGCAGCTAGTCTAAAGCAAATGTTTCCTACCATCAATATATATTTTTTGGGCAATATTTACCTCACAAGCTCATACCAACAACAAGACAGTGATGACACTCATTAGATCCTGTTGCATCACAGACTTAAATCTAGTTCAAAAAGATGTTTTCAGCCAAGAAATAAAGTCAATTTCTCCTCACAAACATCTTAAGTAGATGTCTGGGGATGAAATTACAAGGAATATGTATTTGTGTATCCCTTGAAATTCAACTTGAAATTAAAAATATTAGCAGATGATGTAAAATATATAGGTAGCACAAACATGTTTCTAAATTAAAACTGAATCATAGTCCACTTCAATTAATTAATTGGATTATCATATCTGTAAGATAATTTTCAAATTTTATCATCATCAGACTGAAGAGGTTTTATTGTCTCTAAAATATCTTATAATTTTCCCTTTTGTCATCAGTGGACAGGAATTTGTTTTCAACCAATAATCATTTGTTTCACCCATCTCCCACCACCCCACCCAATATTGAGAGAAAGCACTAAGCTAGCTCAGAGACCCTCATGGAGACGGTGTTTCACTTAGAAAGCACAGTATGACAAAATGATTTCTGACCCATTTTGACATTATGACATTATTTATGTACATTACATATCTTACACTAAACATGATACATTATGTCTCACTTGTGGTGTTGACTAGAAGTGCATGCTCTAAACATGAACATATCAGGACTATAGTCGCATAAAAATATTGTGACGGAGCTGGGGATTGGTCGGTCTGGGTGCCATTTTGTATCCCATTTGCATACAGACAGTGACTGTGGGTTTGGGACTGTTTTATGGTGTTTATTATGTTTTGCCATGGGGGAATGTGTTTTTATGTGTTTTGTGGGACTCATTTGGGTAGTTTGGGGTTATTCTGTGTGGGTTTTAGAAATGTAAATGGCTGGGCTACCATTGCCATGTGTGTTGCCTTTTTACAATAACTCGGTAACTCAGCCATCCAGCCATATGATTGAATGTGGTTGTGTTCTGATGATCTGTGTGTGAACTCTCCTGGAGAGGGTGCACTTTTCCAGAAGCTCTTTTAAGAGCTTGAGCAAATAAACCGAAAGCGGCTCTTTCCGTATTGAAGCTCAAACCCTTGTGTCAGCCCTCCCTTCTTCCCATCTTCTTCTTCTTCCTGGTTTCCATCATCTGGAAAAATTTCACAAATATATAAACCATCTACGGACAAAGAGCCATTGCAATAGTACACTTTAAAAAGGTAATTGTGTATTGCGTTTATATTTTTGTTTGGGTAAATACATACATGAGAAAACACTGAGGTTTGTAACCACTACTAGTACAATCCATGTGTAATATGTAAATATATCACCATTTGTTACATTGTTTTTGCATTCATTGTTCAGAACACAGCATAATGAATCATTTTCTTTCCTTAAAAACTGCATGGAATTAATCAAGATCTTTTCTTAGGTCTTTGTTAACAATAGTAAGATCATATGGAGAGCTTCAAATCCTTAACACTAATGTATAAATGCTTCAATAATAACATTTAAAAGCATAAGTGTAAGTGAGTGGACCTACATTTTTAATACAAACCCCCAATCTAGCTCTCAAATGCTAATCCTGTGTGCACCCATTAATCACTGTAGTGTAGAACTGACCTGTGGACAGCAATTGAAGAATATTAATAACAGAATGATTCAGATTCAGAAGTAGGGTAATTGCAGGGGGGGTCATTAAAAAATGTTAGTAGAAGTTACTCTTTCACACCAAGCTGGGATCAGTTCATGTCTGTTTCTGTTGTAATGGATTGGGGTAGGATTTGGGTAGGTCAGTGTAAAAGGGAAACAGGCACCGAGAGCATAATTAGAACAGCTATAGCTCCACCTAAGGCCTCTTGGGATTGGCTGCCTCTATATATCCTCCAGAAATGAGGGGCGGCCTTGGATTGGCCCTGGTGTCACCTCCATATTCTAGATCACACCCATTTACTAGAGCTTCGATTTGTCACCAGCTCCCTCCCTCCCTTCCTTTTTCTGCTCTCTCTTTCCCTCGCCTCAGTGGACAGACAAGGCCACAGTGCTGAAGAGAGAAGCCATGGATTATGTGTGCAGTTCTCATTCTCTTCTCCTCCCATTCCCCCTTTTTTCAAATGGCAGCTATGAATCTTCATTGCATCCGGTGCCGTGGAAAGCATCTCTGCTCTAAATGACTATTGATGACAGCACTACACTGTAAGGAAAGTGAATGCTGCATTGAAATGATCCGCTGGAGAGAGCATAGCCTTTCCACCGCAGTCAAAATTTCTAAACCTCTGCTAAAGGCATTGACAATACTGCATAATTTAGAGCTTTCCCCTTAATAGATGTTTGTGGATGAGTATATGTGGTTAGCTTGTGCACATAATATAATAGGCTCTCTCTCTAGAACATTATCTGGTTAAGTATTTCTATGTAAGTACGCAAAAATGGGAAAAAAAAAAGGGAAACCGGCTGACATCTGCACAGATACATGCATATGTGCATATGTGCTGGAAAGGAAGTGAAGGTCAGCCTTGTCTAAGCTAAATAATTGCAACCAAACAAAATAAACAGAAAGCTGAACGCATCATATGTAACCTAACATACAGTAGACTGTATGGTGTTACGTATAGTATAATGCTAATGAAAAGGTAAATATCATTTTTTAAAAAAACAAAAACAGCTCATTGTAAATGTAAAAAAAGAAAAATTCACCTACATACAGGTACATCTAAAAAATTTAATATCATAAAAGGTTCAATATTTCTTGACATTCCTTTCAGAAAGTGAAATCCATGTATTATATAGATTCATTAAAACATACAGTGAAATATGTCAAGCCTTTATTTCTTAGTATTTTTGATGGTTATAACTTTCAGATAATTAAACCTAAAATTCACTGTCTCAGAACATTCTACTATTGTAAAAAAAAAAGTTCAAACTTGATAAGTCATGGTATCACACCCTAATCAGTTAATTAACTCTGCAAAAAAAATATCTGCAAAGGTTTCCTGAGCTTTTAAATGGTCTGGGTCAGGAGGTTACACAATCATGTGGAAGACTGCTGACTTCAAAGATGTCCAGAAGACAGTCACTGACACCCTGCACAAGGAGGGTAAGCCACAAAAGGTCATTGCAAAAGAAGCTGGTAGTTCACAGACGAAAAAGTGCACCAGCAACAGGGACAACCACAGCCTTGAAAGGATTGCCAAGCAAAATACATTTAAGAATTTTGAGGAGCTTTACAAGGAGTGGACTGAGGCTGGAATCAGTGCATCACGAGTCACTATGCACAGACGAATCCTAGACCTGGGCTACAAATGTCACATTCCTTGTGTCGAGCCACTTCTGAACCAGAGACAACATCAGAAGTGTCTTACCTGGACTAAGGAGAAAAAACACTGGACTGTTGCTCAGTGTCCAAAGTCCACTTTTCAGATGAATGTAAATTTTGCATTTAATTTGGAAATTGAGGTCCCAGACTCTGAAGGAAGAGTGGAGAGGCACAGAATCCACGTTGCTTGAAGTCCAGTGTAAAGTTTCAGAATTCAGTGAAGATTTGGGGGCCATGTCATCTGCTGGTGTTGGTCCATTGTGTTTTCTGAAGTCCACAATGAATAAAAACTTTTTATGTGATAATCCAGTTTTCTGAGACAGTGAATTTTGGGTTTAATTATCTGAAAGTCATAATCATTGACATTCCAAGAAAGTTTGAGGTTTGGCAAAGTTAAAAGTTTTGCATATTTAATTCTATGTGTAATGAATCTATATAATATAAGAATTTAACTTTCTGAAAAGAATGTCAAGGAATATTAAAATTTATCATAATATTAAATTTTTTAGGTGTACCTGTATACATACATATGTATACATATGTATATATATATATATATATGTGTGTGTGTATGCTAATGTAAATGTAAATGTAAACTTGGTGCATTGACAGAAAGTGCATGCTCTCATTATCCTATCAGGACTGCATGAAAATATTAAACCATCAATGGACAAAGAGCCATTGCAATAGTACACTTTAATTTTTACATCCGTTTGTGTTCCACATGGAAGCTTATGGGAGGCAATTTTCAAAAACGTTAATAATATAAAAACTAAAAAAAAACTCTTCAAATAATGCCAAATGGACAGAAAATAAATGATTTTAGAGTGAGTTATTAGACTTCCATAGAAAATACAGCTGACTAAACTCTCCTTTTCACATCTTTTCCTCTCCAAGAAAATCTAAAAAAGGGAGCTTTTGGGAATGAAAAGAAGGAACAGTATCAGCACAGAAAATGAATAAATGGCTTTCAGGGTCTTCTTGAAACCATAAACATTTCCTCTTCCCCCCAGTCATATTCCACTGCAGCTCAAGCTACCAGCTGAAGGGGCTAACATGTGCCAGGGAAATAAATATGCTACACACTATGTGCTGGATTAAAACACAGCAAATATCCTTGACTACTGGAGTTTAGAGACAATAAAGCAGCTTAAGTTTGAGTGTTATTTAGCAATTTAAAGCTCACACATGGAATGATGTATCTGCAAAAGACTTGCCTAACAATGTTCTTTGCTTTTTAATGAATAAACTGAATTAAAAATGCACTTTTTTCTGCATTGAGGTTATCAGGTGTTGGGAAATTCTATTAGTTAGATGAGAACTTTCAGAACTGGTCCCAGTTCTGTTAAGTAGCACAACAGTTTGGTGACAGCTGTGGGTTTATGAGTGAGAGAGCTGACTAAGAGGGAAGCACAGTCACACAGTCTAGTCATTCCTGTCAGAATCTCATTTTAGCACAACAAATACGTGCAGTAAAAAAGGTGACGTATTACAAACGCAAACGTCTGTATAAAAGTGCCATAATTTCTCAAATAATCGTGAGTCTCCATTATTTTAACAATTGCTTAGATGTCAAGCACTATTACTATGTTTGGTTTTCTGTTCTGATGAGTAGTTTACTACAGATAAATGTGATCAGACGATTAAGCACACCGTAAAAAGTGTATTGCTTGTTTCATCATTAGAATATTAGATTGGTGAATATATTTACATCAGTCTCAACTGTATGCACATAGCTAATGGGTAGAATCAGACATGAAAAAATAGAGCAAAACACCAGGAAATCCTATTTTCACACAAGATGTCAAGAACCTGGTTAAACAAAATGAGAAAAATACTATACATTGTCATTTATTCAGTGAAATTAGAAGTTCATTTAAAGATGACATTAGTGTCAGTGTGTTCAAATATTGGAGTGATAATTAGGGATGGGTTATTAGTGGGATTATTATGGGATATTAGTAAAGAACAGGGATCTATCAAAGTCTGATTTTCACAACATGCAAAGTGAAAGTGATTATTTTTCATTGTGAACACATCATTAAACATATTGCACCTAAATGGAATCTGCATTTAATATATCACACATGCACATGTGGAGCAGAGACGTGGGGACTCAAGGGAACCTCAGTGGTGACCGGGTCAGGACTTGAACCTGAGAACTTCGAGGTCCAGATCCTAACCACTACACTACCACTGCCTCTTCACGTGTATCATGATATCGACAAAGGAGGTTTAAGAACCACAGAAAGATTTGTCAATGCCCATTAGACTTGAAAAAGTTACAAAGCCATGTCTGGAATCCTCTGATCCACAGTCAGACAGACCCTCTCTCCAGCAAACTTGTGAGATCACAAAGGAACCCAGGCTAAATGAGGGCCTCTCTTAAATTGGTTCATATTAGTCCACCATCAGGATAATATTTTTGCCCATGTACAGATCACATGGACAAGCCTTAAGGTCACAAGTTATTTTTTGAGGAAGGATGGGACCAAAGTAAAAAAACATTTTCTTCAGTCCAAAAAAGTTGGGACACCGTTTAAGTGAAAACAGAATGCAATGATTTGCAAATCTCAGCCATATTTTATTTACAACAGAACATCAAAAACATATCAAATGTTATAGTTTCATCAAATTACTATTGAAAAATGCATGATAGCAACACATCTCAAAAATGTTGGGTCAATTTGATGACAACCTCAATTCTTTATAATCTTGTGTTAAGAAACTTTGGAACTGACTTACAATTCGTCCCAACTTTTTATGAATGTGCTGCTGGCATCAAATTCTAAATTTGTTGATATTAACTCAATACATTGAAGTTGATCATTGAAACCATTGGATTTTTTCATTGAACATTTAGCAGTTAAATAAAAATTATAATATCAAAATACAAATTATTTTTTTTATGTGTTTTATGAAAAATTACAGCTTGTAGCTGGGTGCTCTTCAGGATTGGTGTAAAACTATTATGTTTTAGGTTATATTTATGCACAATTATAGAACATTCTATAACTTGTTCTACTGACTAACAACTGTAAGTATTGCTTGTTGAAAACAGTCTGTAAAACTAAATTAAACAGAATATCAAATATGTGCAAGAGCTATGAGTGAAAAATCATAAACATAAAAATTGAAATTATGGTGTAAAATTGAAACTCCTGTTCTGAAGGCATCTTATAGTTGCTGAACTGGGCTGGAACCACATCTCAGTCCTTTATGTTTTCACCTATAATGTCTAGCTTTGTGAAAATACTGACCAGGGCTTATAGGCTATTTCAGCCATGGCAAAAACACTGTCAGTGTGAGGAAACTTCATGGAGTCTGACGGCAGATTCCAGTCCTAATCAAGACCTTATTACTGTACCAAACGCACAAATCTTCCACAGCTATTCAGCCAACCACTCACCTGGCACCTGTTTCTCTCTTTTTTTTTTTTCATGTTGCCTCTTTTTCTCTCACCTGCTCTCCTTCCCCTCCTTTCCTCCCTTCATCCGACAGCTCTAAGCGAGCAGGGAGAGAGGAAGGCAATCGTGTCAGAAGAGATTTTCAGAAACCTTGACAGGACGGATGGCTCTCCATTTAGGTAATGAGGCTCTAGAAATGGCCACGGCGGTTCCCTCATTTAGGCCATCTCAACCCTGCCGCCTCCTCATGAGGATACACTCCCCGCTCCATAATGGCCTACTCAGTCTTGCTTTTCTACCTCTTTTTTCCCCCTTCTCTCGCTGCTGCCTTCCTCAAATGCTACATGGCAGAAAAGAAGGGAGGGGGCGAGAATGAAGATGGGATCGTGTGGCAAAATCCATTGCATGAATTTTAATCTGTCTGAACATATACAGAAACGGGCTTGGGATTGCATCAGAGCAAACCCATATGAAAACAGTCTCTGTTGCCCAGAGTCCTAAAGGTGACCCCTAGTATCACTTTATGAAGTGTTAATTTAGTAATGCCAATAGAAGCTCTTCTCACTCTTCTTCAGCCAAACAGCCGTCAGCAGTATCAATCGATCAGAACACGGCTCGTGTCGTATATCACTTGGCCTGCTTAAAATGCACACTTGTTGCTGGAAAGCATGGGTGGCCATTGCCAAATGGAGCTTGAACACAGTTGGCTCTGAAACGTTCACAACCGCCTTGAAGGATACAAGACAGGCAGCTAAGCTAAGAGAGAAATATCTCATGGAGAATTAGCAACAAATTGGCAAGCATAATCAAAGAACAGCACAATTCAAAAGGTTTACTGTATGCTTCACATTACACTCCATGTTACAACATCATTTATCCTTGTAGCATTGTGGTCAATGTATGGTCATTACTTTTGTATAATGGCCTCTGATTAATAACAGCTGTTTCAGACCTAATCATATTGCACAGCAGGAAATGTCGCCCTCATTTTAGAGCCAAGGTCTTTATCACCCTGTTGGGGCCTGCATTGGAGCACTGTCAACATTTTGTCTGCAGTACATTATCCCTTACATAACGCTGTCTCTACAATGATAGTAGGGTCTAGAGAGGGCCATCGGTGGTGATTTATTGTGTTTATCTTTAAAAAATGTGGCACTCTTGCCGAGGTCATTTTAGCAATAGAAAAAACATGTTTCAAAAAAGGATATAAACAAGATCCCAAATGCCTTCACTTGCATGAACACATTTTTTGACAGTTATATGCTTTAATGGGGCTTTAGGGGAACTGATACCAAATGGCCTATTTGTGAAGTCTGCACAGCACACTGCACAGTTTCCTGATCAACTCTGTTGCACAGCAACCATTACAGCATGCCCGCTTCGCCACCCACTGACCAGCTCACAGTCAACACTGACAAATGTCCTTTCAACAATCTGCAGAGGACAGCAGGCAATAGAGTGAGAATTAAACTTCACACTGGCTGACCAGTCTTCAACATACAAAAAAAGAAAGAAAAAGCCCTGACTAGCCGCCACTGCCACAATTTGGATCAGCTGGCAGTGTTTTTGGGCTGGCTGCAGAACAAATTGATCTGCTGTGGTGCGTGTGTATGTATGTGTCCGTAAACGTGGGTATGTGTTTGTGTGTGTGTGCATGTGGTGATGGTGGTTGGTGGCAAGAGTTCAAATGCTATTGATTTCTTAAAGGATGGGGGAAGTGGCAAGTCGGAAGAGGAGCTGGATCAGCACTTTATGCTCTAGCAGCAGCATCAGAGCCATTCTAAAACACAGCTCAGCTCCAGTCCACCAAGCTAGACTTTCATCCAGCTTCGCAAATTATATTACCATATATCTTCCAATAGTAGCCCCAGTGTTTATTCAAAAAGTTATTCTGACAGCCCGGCGTATAATAGAGACAGGAGTTTGTTGGAGACAGGCTATTACTTGCCTCGCAGGCGGAATAGTGATGGGTATTTACAGCCACAAAATGTTGTGAGTTTGAACGCTAAATCAAATGACCGTTTCCATCACTCAGACTACTTCACCTTGTGGGATTACAATTGACAACGTTACGGGATGAGGTGTGTTTCTCATGGAGAGCATGGAAAACGGATGTGCAGCGCGGGTGGAAGAGTTAGTTTGTTTTGGGTGGAAGTAAAAGAGAGTTAGCAGTTGTTGAGAGAGAGAATGATTGTAGGGCAACTCGTTTAAGCAGTAGAAGAGCGCTAACGTTACAGAGAGAGTCAGGAAAATGCTGAGACTGTCATTTTGAGCTGAATGTAACTAATCAATCCCGAGTCCCAACAACATTGCGCTCCATGTGAGCTCTTTGATCGAGATCGGCTTTTACTACAGATGGGTGTTTACTACAGATGGGTGTTTACTACAGATCGGGTTTATTGGAAATTGGCGTCAATAAGAGACGGGCTAATATTAGAAGATATACGGTAATTATATTAATTACGCTGTGAATATGTATTTAGACATTTTTAAACTTTAAGTTTGTTCCCATGCTTAAAGTCCACCTATTTGGCTTCCAGCACGGAAACTGAGAGGCCAGCATGGCCATAATGGCAACAGAGAATATATCAGTATGTGAAATTAAAGCTATATGTACCCATGCATCACCACATAAAAAAAGCACGATGATGACTTTGTTGTCTGAGATTAAAGACACACATGGGTAAGAGCACATACAGATTTCAAATTGCTAACAAAATGTGTTTTCTTGATTTGTTAAGTGAGAGTAATAAGCCTGAAGTGTGTTCCTATTAATGTGTAATATTATTTGCTGAAAAAGCAAATGACACTATTTCTGGATTTGTTGCCTTTTTATCAAAATAAATACTTTTTTAATAAAATTTTTCTGCAGCACAGTGTCGCCCTCAGGCAACAGAAAGTTTTTACATCCATTACATCCAAACCCCATTTCCAGAAAATGGATATTTCCCAAAATGAAATAAACATGAAAATCTGTGATATGTTAATTTACATGAACCTTCATTTAACATAAGTATTAAGAAAATGTTTGAATAATTTTACTGGTATTTGTATTTTGAAAAAAATAAACAAATGTAGAATTTGATGGCTGCAACACACACAACAAAGGCTGAAACCAAAGATTATTTACCATTGCGTTACAATACCTTTTCTTTAAATAAAATCATTTTGGACCTGAGGATGGTGGTAGTTTTGCCATTAGAAACTCTTGCTTGATAGATGACATCAGTCTGTACTCATCGTTCTCTGATTCTCCTCTTGATGTAGCACTTTACATTGTCAATAAGAGATAGATATGAACTAGCAGCACACCAGTGAAGCTCACATACTCAGTGTCTATGAAGCCATGCAGAATGTGGTCTGGCATTGTACTGCTGAAATAAGCATGGCCATCCTGGGAAGAGACATCGCCTTCATGACAACATATGTCTCTCTAAAATCTCTCTCTCTAAAAATGTACATGTCAGAGTCTATGGTGCCACATACATGCAACACACCTGTAGATGTTGAAAGATCTCAATTCTACAATGCTGCATTGAAAAATGCTTCTTTGAAACTGACTGAATTTTGGATCATAATACAGCATCTGCTAATTAGCCTGCAGGTGTTGCTAGAATATTCTGTGATTTGTTAATCCTATTTTAACTGTTCCAACTTTTGTTGTGTGAGTTGCAGCCGTCAAATTATATATTGGAGTATATTTTCAAAACACAATGGTCAGTAAATATATTGGGAATTTTTGCTTTTTTGTTGGTTAAACAAAGGTTTGTGTGAATAAACATATCACAGATTTTTTGTAAGGATTTAAATTCATTAGAATGTTCAAAAAGTAATTACTATGCATTATGTGATGGTGAGACTCCCTTTTCTGACATAAGGTCACATGAGCAGAAAGTGTAAGATGAAAGTAAGAATATCCGCTTTATTAAATTAAATTAAATATTTATTACAATTATATAAGGTATTAACAACAATGTGAGTGTGGAGGTGTGGAGAGGCCTGCTCAGAAATTTGTTGCCTCAGAGTAAAAGTTTGTTTGGATGTCATATTATCATATTACCTTCTTGATCAAAATCATCATATATTTTTTTATTTATTATTACAAACACATATTCACAAACACGCTTCATACCATGTGCATGGTTTTCTCTTTTTCTAAATGATTTGTTGAATTTTTGTACTATATTAATCATTTTCTCTATGACCCTGTACTGTTGCAGGACAACATCAAACAATATTCTGAAGTTCAAGAATGTCCCAAAAATATATGCCATCAAAATACATGCATAAGGTTAACACCAGCATTTAAAACACAATCTTGCTGGAATTACTAGTTGCCTCATAAAAAGTTTTTTTTTAAAACATTTAAATCTCAGAATTAATTTAAATTTCAGTAATTTTCACTTACACAGAATTTAAAGAGATAAAGGTTTCTCTAAGAGACTCTTGTACGCTACACAATTCCATCGAATTTCTATGAATAAGCCACTTCTACAATGGCTCTGAAAAATAATTCTGTAATTTCACTCCACCCAAATTACAAAACTCTTTTCTTTCTGTAAAGTGTGAAGGGTCACTGACAAGTACTTGACATACAAGCAGTCTATGATGATGCACACTTTAGGCAATACTTTTAAAGCTAAAAGTCCAAGAGCACTGAGAAGTACCTCAATATTCTTGGATAAGAGCCCTTGAGTTGTAGATATCTTATTGAACTCGTCCATTGCTCCATTATCATTGACCCAGAAATGAATCCAGTTCCATTCTCACTATGCAGAAAATGGCTGGATTTCTTCATGTACACTGCCTCTGTATGCTAGCTTGTTCTGGTATGATGGCACTGCTAGAAAGCCCACAAAAATGTAAAAATAAAATCCATGAAATATTAATACTTCAGAGCCTTAAACAGTGAGAGTCATGGCGAGCGTGCTTCCTCATCAACATAATGAATGCTGATAGCATAAAAAACATATTACAATCTCAACACATATAGTGTCTGAGAAGAGGTAGTCAAAAGGGTAAACTGATAATCTTTCATAATCTTTTAAAAGGATATATTTAGTGAATTAATTAATGACTTAAATCAATAGCTCTTAATAATTACTTTCTGGGGGAAAGGGTCTCTTGTGTATACATTTAACTAATTAACTCAATTCTACTGAGATCATGAAGCATAATCTGGCTCCTTTTCATAACTTTTCTTGCAGCAAAAATGAACAACCATCTTCTGGGGTACGAGTGCTTTTGATGAAAGCTATCACTTAGTCCCTAAGCAGAGTGCACAAAAAGAAAAGGAAAATTCATAAAGATAGATAAAAAGAAAACCTGAATATTGGTCCCTGTTCTGAATGGAACACAGAATTAAAATGTTTCTAAAAACCGCCTTTTCGTCTAGTGAGCCTTTTTACTTTTTGACAAATAGGGTCATTGCTGGGTCATGGTACTTTTTCAAACGGCCTGTTTATATCACCTTTAGCTAAGTGATATATGACGTGCAGTCATTTTTGTTTGTGAGTAGATGTTAATCACTTTTATCGGGCTAAGTAAGCTCAGAGGCAGATATATAACCCACACTCTAGATCTCAGTGAATGGAGCAGAGTGAAGATCAGTGTATTGGCAAAGCTATATGTCACATTTTATATGCATTTTATGTGTGGGGGGTCATTAAAGGCCTTATCTGACCAATTAATTGTGGTGTAACTTGTTTGAACTGTGTGATAGCGTGACTTTAACAAAGACTATGGAAAGTTCAGAAACAAATGCGAGTGAAGGAAAAATAATGTATATAATTATATAACTTATCAACATTTTTCATGTGGGCAGCCTGGGTTAAATTAGCCTTTGATGATGTTCTAAATGAAAATAAGTGCATGTCTTCTAAAGAGAACACACTTTTATTTACTGAATTTAACTATCACAAAATTCGAGAGCATGCAAACCCCTCTTCTAAAAAAGTTTTTCCTCAAATGCAATAATCAAATGTGATTTGTATTGTATTAGGGATTGACATTTACTTACTTAATAAGGTTAATAAAAAGATTTCCAGTGTTTTCTCAACTTAAATGTTTTTTTTTATGTAATTTTAGAAGTTATTGCCTTCAACACTTTGAGTCTTGAAGAAGAGCAGGAGACACAGGCAGGTAATTGTGCTTTCCTGGGGCAAAAACAGATCCAATAAAGAGACAAGACAGACAACTTTGTTATACTGTTACCTGTCTTGTCTTTTTATACAATAAAAAACAATAAACAAACAGAAAGTTCAAAAATTGAGCATACAAAGACAAAATACAAGCAAATCCAAAATCAAAGCTGAGAAATAAAACTAGGCAAATATCGGAATATATTTTAATAATACACTCTTCTCTTAAAGTCTCAGTGATTGCTCTGCTAAATCGTTGCCACCTGGGAGGGGGTGTTAGTACAGTGGGTCCTCGACTTACGTTGTACTCAACATATGGACTTTTGTGGTTATGTCACTGCCCCCCAACCCCACCTCTTTAAAAAAAAAATGTAATTAAAAGTGAAAATGAAAGTAACAGCCATTACCGAGTCTCGGATGTGTGAATGTCTCCCTCTGGTGGACTAACAGAGGAATGGCCCCATTGCATTACACACGTTGGTGCGCATTTAAACGAGTTTCGTCTTCCATCTCATCTGGAGGAACAGGACCCCGACGTAAGTCGAGGACCCCCAGTACTCCAGAGATCAGAGATAGTACTCCGGCGATGCAGACTGGCTCTAGTGCCTCTAACAACATAACCTTTTTCTTTTACTATTTTCACACTATTACACTATATCAGTGGTCCCCAACCCCCAGGCTGCGGACCGGTACTGGGCTGTGGAGCATATTGTACCAGGCCTTACCAAAAATGTAAACTTTTTTTTAAAAATATGATCTCAATCCATAGCATCTTAGTGTGTTAGAGACTCAACTTTGCCAGTATTCTGGATAAAAGTCATGGCAGAAAACCCTGAGATTGCCACAACAGCACTGAAAACTTATTTTTAAAGTAAAGTTTATGTGTTACCATAGCGACCAGAGCACATTAGGGGCAGAGAGGAGGAAATTATTGCCACATTTTAGGAGGACGCTGCTAATAAAGTTAGATAATTACACAGTGGATTCATGTTTATTATTATATTTACAAAATAGCACAGTTTTGTGTTGGTCGTATTTTGTTGTATTTATCCGTGACATCTTAAATGCCAGTCCGTGAAATATTGTCTGACATTAAACTGGTCCGTGGTGCCAAAAAGGTTGGGGACCACTGCACTATATAACTACACTTTAAACATTCAGGTACTGAGGACACTGCTACAGTTCTGCAAATAAAACTATGTCCATTTTTCCAAATGCCCAAGAGTCCGTGGTCACCATCTGATTCTCTTCATCATGAAGCTCCAGAAATTTTCAACAGAAGACAAATCTGGACTGCAGCCAATCTAGTCAAGCACACATGCTCTATGTCTACAAACCCATGCTGCTTTAGCACGTCTTGCTGAAATAACCATGGACTTCCTGAGAAAAGATGCCAATTTGATGGCAAAATGTGGCTCTAATAAATGAGAAAATTGCTTCCAAGTCAATGAGAAAATCCATACCCATACAGTACCATGTGCACTAATACCTTTAACTTCCATGCCAGATGTTTCACCTTTCACTAATACAAATCTGGATGGTCCATTTCTTCTTAAAAAAAGAGTGACAGAAGTTCAGTGATGGCAGTTATCCTGAGACAGAAGTCCTGTTGAGGCCATATCACATAGACATGACTTTCTTATTTCTTATACAATACCTTTCCAGGCTTGTCTTACATGGACTGAGATTTTCCTGAATCTTTTTACAATATCATGTACTGTAGATGGTGCAAACCCTCAGGCTGTAGTAGTGTTGTGTTGAAAAAGTTTCTTTTTTAATTGGAACCATCAAATCCCTGGTTTGGGCTCAATCACTGGTTAATTAAAGTGCTGCTGCTGAGAAAGTTTCACACGTCCCTGTAAAGGCTGATGGCACTGAAGGGGAATCACCAAACCTGCACTGACCTAACAGCTCCCAACACGTCAACTTCTTTTTACACACAATATGATTTCGATTTTTTCTACTTTATTTACTGCTTTTTTAGTTTGTTTGCATTTTTTCTTATGGTAATTAATTTTTGCCGCAGAATGACACTCACTGCTGACATAAATATGAACAAACAATTTATTCATTTATATATATTCAAATAAGTGTGGCGAAAGTAAGTGAACCTGCACTTTAAATGTGGTGAACCCTTTGTTGTGCAGCAATAACTTCAGAAAAAACTGGATGCTGATAGGTATTTTCTCACATGAGCTGCTTGCTTTAGGTTTCCACAGCATTTCAGTTGGATTAATGTCAGGATATGATATAGCCATTCTCATCCTCAGACACCTCCTTTGTTGGAGCTACATCTACGTTTTTTTTCTTCATTTTTTTAAATAAACCAGATTCTCCCACTCATGTAATTGTCATCTTTTTGATATGTGAGACCCCTTAAGGTATATGTATA
>JBBIGC010000125.1:6600727-6622393 GCA_037576955.1 Lepidarchus adonis | reverse complement strand
GTGTGTGTGTGTGTGTGCGTGTGCGTGTGCGTGTGCGTGTGTGTGTGTGTGTGTGTGTGTGTGTGTGTGTGTGTGTGCGTGTGTGTGTTTGTGAGTGTGGGTGGGTGGGTGAGTGGTCCCTGGCAGCTCCAGCCATTGGCAGTGACTGAGACACCATGGCGACCCTGCTAGAGGGTAAGCCATGCAGAAAAACATGGAAATTGCCTCTTGAAGCCTTCCGTGGGCTGGCATGTCGCATGCAGTGTGCGCACTCATTGTCTGCCTGACACGTCTGTTCGCCTGCTTGCCTATGGACGCTGCTGGGCCTGGTTCAGCTTTCTGTGTAGCAGTGCAGGCAGTCACTATGGCTTTGCAGAGACTTCAGATAAGATTAGTGCAGTGGCCTTCCACGAGAAAAAAGTCTGCAGGCATATCAAACAGGTGCAGGTAGAGAGAATCTAGGCAGGAAGGACTTGATACTTGTTAATTCAAGCTTTTTTGGACTACAAAAAACCTGCAGATAGGAATCAGCTAAGTAAACTAACTATCAAGTCTGTTGGCCCTGTCCACACGTAGCCTGTTATTTTGGTTTTTCGGTCTGCCGCCCAGAAACCCCCCTCAAAAACACTTCCATTTTAATTTTTAAAAATACAAAAAACAAATGTTTTCTTCCAAACTGTGTGACTTCATCATCACAAGACTCTCTGAGTGACCTCAGTGCTGAGGTCTGGTTATCAGATATATTTTTATAGTGAAAGACCATATTACACTACACGTTTAATTAAACAAGGTGATATCAAGCCAGTTCTTGCAGGCCAATGGCAGAAAAAGCTATAAAACAAAACGTCTCTACAGAAAAGACTAACATTATTATTTTTCAGCAAAACCTGAAGATTTTAGACATGGGATTTACAGGGCAATTATCATAGAAAACACATATCACAGAATTCCCTTACTATTTTGGAATAAGAAGAGCCCATGCGGACAGAAAGATGCACCACTTACCTGATCTTAACTCAGAGGCTCACCTGAACACAAGGAACCGCAGACGCATCTTTAAACTGAAACTTTAGAGCCTTGGTTCTTCCCAAGGTTTTTTCTTACAGTTTAGGGAATTTTTTTCCTGCTTCTGTCACCTTTGGCTTATTAGGGACTCTGACCCGAATTCTGTAATTTCTGTAAAGCTGCTTTGTGACAACATCAGCTATACAAATAAAATTGACTTGACTTGTCTTTTTTGACATCCTTGCAGAATGGAATATATATATTTATATCTCAAGCTATAAAAACTGTAATGCTGTATTTTTGGTAAAATGTGTGCAGAATTGTATTTTTTAGATGTGTGTATATGTGGGTATTTGAAACCTAAGGAGTGCTGCTGGGCCAGTCCAACACTAATATGTGAAAGTGATTTTTGGCAGTAGGATATAGCAGATGTTTTTTAAGGTTAAAGTGTTAAGAGGCATTTCACTTTCTCTCATGTCTGAACCCAAGTCTATGTTGGTGCCTATTTTCAGTAACAAAGATTACACCCCAAAATGCCAAACTTGTAACAGCCACCCAAACCAATCCTGAGTTATTTTGGCCTTGAGAATCAATTAAGATAAAAGAGCAGTTGGCAATAGTGTTCTCAGTTTCTTTAGATGAAAACAGTTTGTCACACTTAAACTGAGAGAGTAAAGACAATAGCATTACTCACAATTCTCTCCAAGGTTGAGCTGCAGTGCAAAACGGCACAATAAAAGAACTGTTTTCCGATAAATCTCATCAGCATCTGTACCGGTTTGTTAGTTACAGCACAGACTATGAAAAAACAGAGAAATGCCTGTGCATGCTTCCAGTCAGCAGCATGGCACGCTAAAGCCTGGGTGATTTTTATATTCTGCAGTGTGTGATATCAGTCTCGATTATAAGACATTTACCCTGAGCGCATTTCAGAATCTGGTGGCTGGCAGGAGCTGTTAAGTAAAAAACTGTCATCATGGGTCTGCAAAAAACAGGCACATGTCAGGGTACAACAGTTGCAAGAACTTGTTGCCATGAAATTTGTAATGACAAGCAAAGTACAGACCATGTCGCTGTTATGATATAAAGTTCAAGTAAAGTGTTATGCATAATGGGCCAAATTCAATCAATCTTGCACGGTAGATGTGAAATTATGGCATTGCATGTCTGACTGCTTAGTATTGGCACACGATACCATATGAGACCCATATGGTCTCAGAGCTCACAACGTCTGTCCAAGCGTGTTCTTCAGGGGGCAGATATTGATGTTCATAATAGGTTTCAGTGTAATTACTATAAGCACGCCCCATTGCTCTGTACTGGTCATCCAAAACACAATTTGCCTGTACTGTGACATGAAAATAATTTTGATAAAGCACAAGGAATAAACTGGATGAGTAAGAGGGGGGAGGGGTGGAAACACTGAGAAACCAGGAGACAAACAGAGAGAGATGGGAAAAATGTATGTGAAACAAAGATATATATATACAGTAAAGGCCAAAAGTTTGGACACACCTTCCCATTGAATGTGTTTTCTTTATTTTCATGACCATTTACATTGGTAGATTCTCACTGAAGTCATCAAAACTATGAATGAACACATGAGGAGTTATGTACTTAACAAAAAAGGGGAAATAACTGAAAACATGTTTTAATAAAATAAAAAAAACCCTACAGAAGAGATTCAACTCAAATTCAAAAATAGGAGAATAATAAAAAAGGGGATAAAAACACATAATAAACAATCAAAACCTCAACCCCCTTCAGTGCAACAGTCCCTATTAACTGAACCCTGAGGAAAACACCAGCTCCCGCTCTGTAACCCAACACACAGCCTCCCCAACACGGCCTCAAACTTCTCCAGATCATTCATACTCTTATAAAATAGGAAATCTATTAAACCCCTTGCCTTCACCAACCTCGCCAGGGTCCTGTTCACATCCCAGTCGGCCCTCTGTGCAACCTTGTTCCTCCTAGTGACATAAACCGCCATCTTAGCCTGAACCAGGATAAAAGTCTGTAAAACATGAAATAAAGGGCAGAGCCTAAAACTATCAGAGATAGAGAGACAGAGACAAAGAGCAGGAAACAAAGAAAACCAAAGAGAGAAACCAGGAGATGTAAACAGAGAAAGAGATGATAAAAAATGTATGTGAAATGAGAGAGAGACATCGAGAGAGAGAAGGGAGAAATAGAGAGACAGTGCTATGCATGTCTCAGCGTTAACAGCGGAGACAAACAAACAGAGAACATAATGGCAGGAAGCCGGCTATGAAAAGGTCCCTTATGTTTGTAATGCAATCTTATAATTAGGGCCAAATTCCATTAACAGAAGCCTGTCTTCAGCAAAAATTCTGCTTCATTAAGAAGGCTAGGGACCCTAGACATCTTGCCAGCACACACACATACCAAATTTAGCTCTGGTTCCTATTTTATCCCAGCCCTCGAAATTCACAGAGCAGGGAGTAATTCATTTACTTTTTACCTCCTGCATCCCCCCAACAACCTAATTATAATGCTAATGTTAGGGTAAAAGCAGAAAATTGGGAGGGGAATAGCAGTTGGAGTTCAGCTTAGCCTGCCACTCTCTTCCTCCCAGCACCACCTTGATGAAATCAGCGCAGAGGCAGAAAGTGCCACATCAGCAGCAGTTTCCCACAGCTGGCACATGGGCTCACTTAGCACTGCTGAGAAGAACACACAGCCCACTGGGAACTTTCTGACCTCACACTCCACCCCCTCATTCATACATCCTCACTTCAATGTAAAAGTTCAACCAAAGTTGGGCAGTGACTTGTATCATAGATTCATCTCCATGCTTTCCTGGGAATTCTAATTGTCCTGGATATTTCAGTTCATTGCACTTTTACTTCTGCTCAGGTGTAGAAATGAAAAAGGCATTCTTTTCAATGCTGTGTTTAGTTGGTATTTAGTTGCTAATTATTTTTTTGTACATTTTCATGTGATTGTAGCATTTGTACTGCTTTACATGTCATCACTCTGATTTTGTATGTTTCTTATTATTCTTAAACAAAAACTGAACACACAGCCAAACGCCTACACTGACAGTCACCTGGTGTACAAAGTTTTGCAGTTCTATGTGCTTTTTGAACCGCTACTTCTGAACCTTAACTTATTTTTTTAATTGGTACTTTACCTTTTAGTCATTATTTCACAGAAGTAACCATTCCTTTTCTTAGGTATGGTTGCAGGCCAGTCTGGTCATCTCTAAAAGCAACTTTAGCTCTGTATCGTCAGACTAGTGAGCTAAAGATTGGATGAAATAAGAAAGTGGTTGAATTTACTTTATTCAAATGCATTTCCAAATGAATAAAACACAGTGTATTATACCAAGACAGTTTTGTCCTTGTACACTCAGACTCACCTTCTCATACTCTCCTGGGCTCAGCACCAGTGGCCTATTGGGCATTGACCCCCACTCCAAGCTCCTGGCTTAGTTTCTCACACCTGACATTTTTTTCAATGCTCATTAATTTCCCAACTTCAGTTTTCTGGTTACATTTGCAATATTTATTCCATTTCTGCATCTAGCCCAGCAATTCTGGGTTAAGGAGAGTGAGTTAGAGTGAGGAAATGTTAAAATATGAAGGGCTGGGGTGTGGGGAGGTGCTCAATGTTTGGAATCACTGAGCTCTCTATTATTTATTATTGTTTATTTCCTAAACAATATTTATTATTAATGATGTTCTTCAAAACATGAAATTAAGGAAAAGAGTACACAAATTGCATCAAGACCACCATTTTTCTCTGGAAGGAACTGAAGTTCAATGAAATGCCTCTGGAGTAGGAGCAAGTTTCAGAGTTTTGTCCTTCTCCTGCTGAACAGTTATGTGAGACATTTCCATATCCTACCTAATGAATGCTGCAGAGTTACAATTGATAAGGCAATAACCTCAGTTTTATACACTGATTCCTTTTTTCACTGAGAGGACAAAGCGTGATTCAATTGCATTAGGAGTGTAATTATTCTCCATGTGATAGATCATGACATACAATTACTGTCTTTCCAGGTGTGAAAGAAATCGATTAGCAAAATAACTGTGTTAAATGTTCTAGCAGTACAGGTCTATGCTGCCACACAAACACACACTCTCTCTTGCACACTGGCAAAAAAAACTTTCAACCACCCATGTATTTACCCTTAATGTGAGAAAATGTAACTTTGTTCGCCAATTGGTCCGTTTTTCATATGATGCTGAAGATAATTTCACAGCTCTCCACTTTATTAGCAGAAAATGCCAAATATGCTTACATGTGTAACTTCTCACACTGCACATTTTTGGGGGAGTGTGAATGCCTTCCTTTTAGAAGTCTAGCTTCCCCGTGCAGTCAGCTCAGTAATGCCTGGTACCCCTGGAAAATTCATTATTAAAATTTAGCTAATTAGTTCAGCCACATACTGAAAATTACTATCACAATACATAAACTTATTTAGAAAAAAATAAAATACCTTTAAATATTTGTTTCTTTTAACTAAATGTGAGGGTGTAGGCAGTGGGGAATTCCCAGTTGAAGTATTAAAGGGTTTAATGAAAAGGTCCTTACGCACAAATAAGTATATCAATGTAATCACAGCAATAAGCAATAAGTATTAAAATAATAACACAAGAATAACAAATAACCAATTATGAGTGAGATGCACACAAGGAATATATTCTATACGTAACATGGAACACCTGGATATGAGGGTGGAGTTATAAACAAGGTGCAGGTGAACAGAGACAGCATGGAAAAACATCAGATGAATGACTACCAGGGTTAATACACCCAGACACAAGACAGGAAACCACATATGTCACTCCTGTGTCCTCCAATATAGATTTAGAGGAAACTGAAGCATGTTGCCATTTATTTCACTTTTTCACTTCAAGCCCATTTGAGCGTTCAGGAACTCTTAAGCAATCGTCCATGACGTCCTGTTTTAGTGAAAGTGAAACTGAAAGTGATCATTTGTCATTGTGAACAAACCTCATCACACAAAGCGCACAACAATGAAATATGACCCCTGCATTTAACCCATCCACACATGGAACAGCAAGCGGCTATCAACTGCAACCAGGGAGCAGTGTAGCAGAGTGGTACCTTGGTAACTTAGCAATGTGACCCTTAAACCTGTTCTTTGGTTCTAACCACTAGACCACCACTTTAATATTGTAGCAGTTCTCTTAGAGAGAGAGAGAGAGAGAGAGACACTAAATGACACACTCGCACACAGTTATGCTGTTGAATTGGCCAGGTTTTATTGCATGTGAACTCCTCCTGAGCTGCCACTGGGAAGTCGGGAAAGCCTCTCCTCGCCAGATGCCTCAGATCGCTCGTGAACGCCCTCAGTAGCTTGTTCGGTCGACGCTGCCTTGCTAGGTCCACCTGTGCGAACTTCTGCCCACACGAACCTCTCCTCCTCGCACAATCCCCCAGAATGGCGAGGGCCGCACCTTCCAACACGATCGCAATGTGAACTGCCGTTTCTCGCAAACTCCACCCGTTCAGACTCGCCACCATCTCCACTTGGACGAGAAACTCATCTGGTGAGCTCAGGCCTTTGTAGGGTGGAAGCTTGACCCCCGCGCTAGTGCTCTGCCGGGTTTACCCATGTGAACAGGCTGTCACCGCCATCTTGAAGTACTGATCTTTGTCCTCTTTTGCCGCCATCTCGGGATACTGGTTCTTGCTTGCTAGCTTTTTGCACTCTCGCCACCATTTTGTGCACTTTTGTCGCCCTCTCGAAATACTAGATCTTGCGTGTTGGCTTTCAACGCTATCTCGTTGACTTTTGTGGTGGCCGAGCGACGTTCATCGGCGAAAAGATCTGCACTGAACGCCTGGAAGCTGCTCGCCATTCTAAAACTGTTTGCCGCCTCCCTCTTTGCACTCTGTTCCCGCTGTCCCCTGGAGGCACTGTTCTCTTCTGGCACCTCACATTCCCAGAAGCTCAGTTCCACCGCCACCTCTTCACCACTCTTCTCCCGCCATCCTTCGGCTCCAGATCGCCACCAGCTTCCAATTTCCTACTGTGTTTTCTTCCTGTCTCCCTTCCAGTTCGGCGATCAGCCAGCAACCTCCCAAAGCATGTAGAGATCCATACCAATGCTTCTGACACCAGTGTAGCAGTTCTCTTAGAGAGAGAGAGAGAGAGAGAGAGAGAGAGAGAGAGAGAGAGAGAGAGAGAGAGAGTTATGCTGTTGAACTAGTCCAAGAACTGGCCAGGTTTTATTGCATGTTACCAGTCCTTAAAAAGGCCAACCTGTACCGGTGCATCCCCTACAGGCTAGGATTCACACAAGCATGAACCCATGAGCGAGGCATTATGGTGAATGGCCAGTCTGACCGAGTTTTAATTTACCATACTTGTTACATCCATGGTGAGTCTGGACATCCACCATCAGCTCGCTCACACAAGAACACACATCACATTAATTCAACCCTAATGCTGCTCTTCTCCCTGTAACACACAGAACGAACACATTTGTGCACAAAACCCAGCATTTCCCACACTCCCATGATGCACCTCTACTCCCAGGACCATTACACTATGAATGTATTGTGATATAAAGGCCAAATTCCATTCATTAACAAGGAGAAGATGAATTAAATTAAACAAAAGTGTAGACCTTCTTAAATCAGCCAACTGCCATTTCCACTGTTAGAGCAGTAATTAAGAAGTTAAAATGAGAAGAGCTTTTTTTAACCTGACAGGCAGAGGATGCTTGCTTATCCTAGCCCCCATTCCTTCAAAGTAATGAGTATGGTCACAAAAGCAAAAATAAAATTCTCAAAGGATCACAGTTGGAGATTTGCAGAAGCTGGCTGCATTTTGGGGTTGCAAAAATTAGGTACCACCCCCCTGCCAACATGCTACCCAAAAGGCAAGTCTTTTTGCCATCTAATCACACGTATGCATATGGAGTTTTGTAGAAATTATCAGTACTTTTGTCAGTTGGCACAAAATAGAGCTTCAAAAAGCACTGAAGGTTAGTTTGGCATAGAAAAGAGAAACTATGTTGGAGGATCTTTCTTGTCTTTCTGGGTTTTTTTTTCATCCTCACTCATGATCAAAATTGACATATTATTTCACTACAAATGAAAGTAATTTTTTTTATTTGAGGAATATTGGAGTATTTACTTTTTTAAATACTTAAGTATTGTGATACCTATTTCTTCTGTGATTAACACAATATGACATTGAATTTTAGAGTAGCAAGCAAGTAACAAGAATAATCAAAGACATGTAATGGACTCGTTCAAATGTAATGAATCAAAAAGTCATAATTCCCCCCAAAAGTCCTCAATAAAGTACACATATTTGACAAGTATGGCACAAGTACTTTGTTACATCCAATACTGAACTAACCCCCCTAGATAATCTGATGGGTAAACTGTTGTTGTTGTGCTGGGAGGTTACACCACATGGTTTTTTGTTCAAATGCTTTGACATAAATGTTTAAAAAAAGTTTTAGTATAAGTCTCAGGAATTTGACTTCTAAGACATCTTTCTGTGACCTTTCCTACCCCTCTTCAGGGGTGCCGATATTTATGGGTCTGACTTTACTTAGCAAGTCAATATTTGTTGCAGGAGACTAAATGTTCAGTTTAAAAAGACTAGGTGAGATCTCTCTTGCTCTCGCTCGCTCTCTCTTTCTGTGACTGGAGGCACCTTTAACAAGATTCCCCTTCTAATAATACAATAAGAGCCACTCAGAGAAGCACGGAGAGCATTTCTGCTCCTAATTCACCTGGAACAGGGCACAGCGGGTCTGGTGCCTCACTGGCAAATGGAATTATCTTTGCCAACACTGAAACACAAGAACAACTAACTACCACAGTCCACTGAACAAACTTAATCATTGCAAGCCTAGTTTGTTAGAGCTCTTGGCTTCACTCTTCTATCAGCACCACCATTTACCTGCACTTAAGCTTGATTTAAATAGAGCCCAAGTTTAAAGCATACAGATGGAAATACACATGTCCACATGCACACACAAGACACACAAGGTAAACCACATCAAATGTACTTAGAGTTGTCTGTGAATCAATAAAACTCTGTCCCACTATCAACCCATGTTAGTTAACACTCAGCCAAGTGTAGAAGTCACCTAATGATAGTGATTTGAATTAGATTATGTCTGATTGTCCACACAGAATAGTGTAGGGTTGGGCGTTGGGTTTTTCTTGTAACCACTAGAATCCATTATAACTAAGGGGACCATTAAATCAGACACCACTGGCTTTAGTGGTGGCAAACAGCTAAAGACTGCCATTATCTTCAACATTCCCCTAAAGATAGTGAGCAGCTCACTGTGCATCTGTTCCAGACTAGCCACTCCATGGGGAGGGTCACTGCCCCCACTGCGGCAGCTTATTGTGTCTTCTTAATTAAATTTGTTCATTGATTAGCTTACTGGTATAAGCCTAGGGTGCTGCTCCTTGAGTCTATACTGCTGCAAAAAACAGTGGTGTAGTACTCTAGACCAGCCATAGCAGAGCTTCAGCATCTCATATAGACCTTAATTTAAATTATTTCAAATACAATTCCTTTGAACTACTGATTGTGATGAATTTAAGAAAGGTTATCTGAGAAATAACCTCCGAATGTTACATGTTCTTGCACCCCACTCATTCATTTGTGTTTTTAGTTTGTTTGTTTGCATGTTTGGTTTTTTGCAAAATTACAAAAATATTACAAAATATGGAGCCTGATGATACAAAATGTTCTAATGAGAATAAAATATAGGTTTATGAGATTTACAGATAATTGCATTCAATTTTTATTTACACTCTTTTTTGAAACAGGGGTTGCAAGTAGTTTTGTATAGTAGTATGTGGTATGTCTTCATATAAGTGATTGTGGGTTCCACTGAGCTGCTTCATGATATTTTAAGTTGTTAATTGGATTTGTAATTAGAAATTATTTATGACTGTGCAGCTAAGTTTGTGTAGCATGAGTAGTAAACTACACCAAAAATGACAAAATTGTGATCTGAGACCTCCTATGGTAGGATTCGTTTAGTGTAGCCTTTGGCTGGATGCATTTGGAGTAAGCTTTGGTGTAATGGGCTTCAGATGGATTGATTGGATCAATTCAGAGTTGCCTTTGGTTTAATGAATTTGGAGTAAAAGTAAGAAATAATTTATTTAGTGTAAACTTTTGTTGGATTGGTCAGACTCCATTAAAATAGTCTTGACTCAATCTCAGTCTTGGATCCGAAAAAAGTAGTCTTGACGACAGCCCTAGGAAATAATACATTCATAAACATAATATGACAAATATCATTGTTTCTTAGATGTTTCAATGATGACAAACCCAGAGGAACAACATGCACAGACTTGGCCCTAGGGAAAAGAAGTCGTCAGGGAAAGTGTGTCATTGGCACATCATCATTCATGGGTAAGTGTAATTATAACTGACAAGCAAAACACACCTTCTGATTATAATGGCAACATCATTCTGGGTTGCTTTCAGTGTAAACAGAAAGTATAACAGAGATGCCCCTAAAAGGAAGTCTTCACATATTTACATGTTGGTGCTAATATAATCACACTTCAAAACATATGCAATAATCTTTAAGAAAAAAGTTATTCAGAATGATATATTCTCTTGGCATGTGAAACAAACACAAATCAGGCATGAAACATTATATCTGCTAAAGACAGGTTGACCATCCTCAAGACTGCTGACATGTATTATCAGCATATAAATGGCAAATGATTGCGCTAAGTAATTAAGCACAGAATATTGATTGTTAAATTATAATGCAATATATGGCTTTTACAATATTGGTGTCACAGAGAGTTGCAATATGTAAACAAGGTCTCAAACCATGTATCATTTATACTATAAGCAAATTTCTTCAAATCGTCAGTGTTTTGTGGGGGTTCTAGTGAAAGTATTCTTTATCCAGCAAATAGACTTTTCTTAAAATAATACAGACTTTAACAATCAAACAAACAAACAAAATGTGTTTTTAAATGCACTGCAATTGCATTCATAGTATGTAACAATGTAATAGCAATACGGTGAGTGCTGATGTGGTTACATGTTGAGGGGGAAGCCTTCAGAGATGTGTGCAGCTCACCAGCCTGCAAAGCATTTTATAAAGGACAGTGGTCTGTGAGCAAGACACTAGAACCGAATACCAAATTGCCAACGGGCTCTGGGCATGACCAGTGAGACAGTCTGCAGCCATGCCAGTTAAAACAGTCTGGAAGGAGCCCACAAAAAATGAGCCTGGGAGCAACCACGCTGATATAGAAGCTGACCCAGCTGATTCATATCAGCCACTGATTACTCCCGCAAATGTCAGCCAGCGAGGGGAAACCACACCTACTCCTACAGTAGTGAGTTTTAATAGAAAAATTAGCCATTTAGAGCTAGAGTTTGATCCCCCTGATTTATATCCTGCACCTCTATATTAAAGTAACTTTTTTTTTAAATTGCTATTCCTGCACACCCATCACACTCTGCTCAGGTAGCTCTTGTAAAAGAGATTTCTAATCTCAATGAGTTCCTTATCCTGGTTACATAAAGGTTAAATAAACATTTTTCCATCATTTACACCTCTTACATTAAAGTTTTAATTCAATTTTAATTTCTAAATTACACTTTTAATTTGCATACATTTTAGCCTCACCATATAGAGATTACAATCATTTCTTTACCATTCCAGGGCACCGTAATGTTTGGAACAAAGGTATATTACATTAGTCATGTTTAGTACTTTGTGGAATATCCCTTGCATGCAAAGATTGCTTGGTCTGTGATTCATAGACATCACCAGGTGCTGAGTTTATTCTATGGGGATGCTCCTCTGCCAAACATCTACTGCAGTCATCTTCAACTCCTGCTTGTCCCAGGGGCCTTGTCTCTTTAAGTTTCTTCTTCAGCATATGGAAGGCATGCTCAGTTGAATTTAAATTACGTGACTGGATTGACATTTTCTGAGACTTGGCCATATAAGATGTCTCTACACACCTCAGAATTAATTGTGCAACTGCAACCAGCAGTTACATCATCATTGACAACACCTTGCGCACCACCATGTTTTACAGATGAGTTAGCATGCCTTGGATCAAAGGCAGTTCCTCACTGCAGTACTTTTTTGCAAATTGTAATTGTGCCATCCTGCTTTTGTGGTTGTGTCATGCAGTTTAGCCTCTGTATTTCTGTTCATTAAATCTTCTGTGTATAGTAATCTCTGACATACCTGCCACCTGTTTCTGATCTTAGTGAAGCATAGTGAAGATTCTTCCGTTATCAGCAATGGAGGTCTTTGTGATTACAGAGTTTACCTGTGTATTCCTTCTTCTTAATTATATCTCACACAGTCGATCCTGGTAATCTTATTTTTGTTTTTCAGCTTCATAATAGCTTCCTTGACTTTCATTGGCACAACTTTTCTCCTCGTATTGACTCCAAATGGCAGAAGCAAATCTAGGTATCTTGTTACTGCACTAATGAAGCAATGAACCACATCTGAGTAATCACAATCACTTGTGACACCACTATAGTGCCCTGAAATGAGGGTGATCGTGTATAAAAAGTGTTGCAATTTCTATATGGTGAAACTAAAATGTATATAGATAACTTTAAATTAAAGTCTAAAATGTGCACTTTAACCATGCCTGAATTGTTTAATTTATAATTTCACACTGAGAAGCAGAGGGGTAAATTAAAGAAAAATGTGTATTTGTGCTTAACATTATAGAGGACACTGTACATCATATTCATGATTCTATATTGTGCACAACTTTTTTTTTGAAGTGCAGCACTTTATCTTACAGTGAAGACATTTCTAAAGACCAGAGGTCAGTGTACCATAGACCCATTGTTCTCTGCAGTCTGCTCTATCCACATTGCTGTGCTATGGCTACAGGGGGCTATGGGTTCAATTCATGGGTCAAAGAATTGTATTTTATTTTTAAGTACATGGCTGTACATTCAAGACCTCCTGGTAAGCAAGATATCAAAACAATCTAAACTTACAATAATGTACATTTCTTCCCCGACATAATCCACAATGTTTGAACACTACAAATACAACACTTTACACTTGTCACTTCTGGGAAAATGCACATAAACATGCACTCTGTTTCTGTTGTTGCTTCTGAAGTTCAGATGACCTTATCTTCTGTTACACAAGTAATATACTTTATTCCGAACAAGAAGAGCCATAATAATGTAAAAATAATTGTGTAATAATGCTGGATTTCCTAGATCTTAGGATAGCTTTGTACATTTGCAAAGAATGGCGTGATGAATGCTGACATGCAGGTGTGCCTGTCAGTCTGACTTATTGAGGTATTTAACAAGATCCACAATGGAAAGAACAAAATAAAGTGTGCTTCTCAGCAGACATGAAGTCAGCTAAGTGTGCATGTTCCAAGGCAGCTGTGGTCATGATCATGTATATTCTAGCATGCCTGGAAGCACATATGTTTTTAAAATGACTTCATCAGGCTCCATTTTCAAAGGGGCTGCTGTACATTACATCAGCTAATGGCTGTGCCGGTGGCAGTAAAAGCCATTAGAAAGGAAGATCTGGACATTAAATTTCCAGGTTATGGTTCTGTGTGCTTAATCGAGATTTTTGCATTTAGATTCATCAAAATGTTTTATACAGTGCTTTAAATAGTGTACTAGTATGAGGAAGGCTTTAAGATATGAATATTCTAATGCACCAGTCTGACAGCTCTCAGAACCACTGACAGACACACAGCACTTCAGTCTTCCAGTCTGTTAACAACAGTTTTGAGTTCCCCTCAGCCCCCCACAAACACAAATGCTGCCATAGTGTAGATTTACTTCCTATGCTTTCTATGCTATCTTTACTTGATGTACGTTTAGCATGAAGTGATTTAATGTAAGTCCCATATTGAACAGTACTTACCCAGGTAAATCAACTCTTTCAATTGTTGTTTTTAAAGCTGCAAATACATGCACTCATGAGATGTGATTTCATAAATGGTTCTTCTCTGTAAATAAAACCAAAGTGACTTTCATATTCATAACCATTAAAGATTATTGGTTTTATATAGTTTAATTTGACCTCTATCTGACCATGATATTAACACATAATTGGACACCATGTATTTATGCTGTAAATTTAAAATACTGATGCTACTGTACGTTTATTTGATTTTTACAGTACACACTTTTAACAAACACACTGCTTCAATATCATATTTTTGTATGTATGTATGTTTGCATTTTTTATCTTACTTAGGTTAGGGCTGTTTTCCTGGTGCAAAGGTTTCCTCATAAAGGCTTTTAGTTTAAGTTGACAAACTACTCAAAATGAAATGGGTTGTCTCCTTTTCCAGGGTGAATCCGGTCCTCGCCCATAGTTAGCCAGGATCGGTAATATATATATATATATATATATTAGTTTTGTTCCATGTTTATCACACTTCAATATTTCAGATCATCAAACAAATTCAAATATCAGACAAAGGCAACACAAGTAAACACAAAATGCAGTTTTTAAGTGAAGGATTTTATTAATAAGGGAGAAATCCAAACCTGAATGACCCTGTATGACAAAATGATTGCCCCTCCCCACCCCCCACCCCCCACCATCATGGGAAAATTTGACCACATCACGCATTTCCACTATCATTCAAGCCATTTGAAATGAGCTCATCCCAGATAACTCAGCCATGTTTCTGCATGATGTATGGGTTTCCTTTTGCGTAATAATGTTTTAAGTTGCATTTCCTGGATGTCAGTCTATGTCAATGGTTTTCCAGAATACTCCTATGTGACAGCATTAATCACAGTATCAAAATGGTTTATCATGCAGTGCCTTCTTGGGGCTTGAAGGTCACACAGTGGTTTCTTACACAGACTTATCCAGAAATATATCCAGTTTTATCATATATTGTTAAATCATGTAACAATATTTGTAAATGGTGAAAGATCTAAATTCTTTGTAATCTTTGTTGAGAAATTTTTGGGAAATTGTGTTTACAGCAAATAATATTTATATTAAAAAGAAATTTATTTAGCAAGCTACATACATTTAAATTAGTCCTGTCTAGTTTTCTATCAATTCTATTCCCTAATTAATAAGCGCACAGTTATCAGTGATATGACATTGATGAGAAAGTGCAGACCTATGTCATCTGGTGGTTATGATCAAATTCACATAAATTCTGCAATTCACATAAAGGATATTTTGAATTATGGATTAACAGCCGAATATGTTGCTAAGCTGTACAGGTGTAAGGAGCAAAACACCACTGGAAGTCATGACTGCAGTCAGGGTAGGGTGTGTATTGATGTCACTCCTAAGAACGCTTTGTCTATCAACGCTTTCTTTAATCTTTGGAACACTAACATACTGATAAATATAACTGAATAATGGGAGTGACATGAAAAAAGAGAGATGTTAGCTGGTCACTAGCAGTAGCTCCGGTTAGATTAGAGCACAAGATCTTATACAGCTCCTCCAGGGAGCACTCAATTCATCTCTCCAGCGCACTCAATAGCTGGCAGCAGCCTTTCATTGATTATCAGCTTTCTGGAAAGCAGGCAGGGACGTTGTCCAGACAGATCTTTTGTTTTGGACATTTGAAACGAGTTAGCCAAAGCCAGCATGAATGGTGAAGATTCAGCAACAGTTCAAACAGTGAAGGCCTGGGTTGACTGCCAAAGTCACTAATGGAAGTTTCTTTAGAACACACTAAGAGTGCTTTCTCTCTCTCTCTCTCTCTCTCTCTCTCTGATGCAAAATCCTTGCCACTGGATGCCAACATATCATCATTTCTTTCTCATGTGCTATCTGAAGTATTCTTGGTATGACAGAGAATGTACTGCTTTGTTTTCAGAAGATAGGCAAGTGCATTGATGAAGGAAAACGAGCTCGTTCATAGCCCTCTGCTTGGGATCATGGTCTAAATAGGGTAAAGTGGCTGGGTTCAAACCAACAGTCCAGTTGAGTCAGTCAGTCACTCAGCCTTAGCACTATGACTTATGGTCCGTCACCTTTGATTAAGTTCCTCTACCAATAACACTGAGCTTGCTCAAGAAGGGCAGGGCTCTTGGGAGTTTAATTCCCTTTACAGCCTCCAACTTCACCATGAAAATAGAAAAAACATGCTGGACACCAGTTTTCTGGAAAAACAGTCTATCTGAAGTCCAGAGGAGTACACATTTATTCTATTCCACTAAGATTAAGTTGACTTGTCATTTAGTGCTAGGATTCTTTGCAGTAGGCTGGAAATGTTCTGTACCTTGCACCCACGAGTGTGTGAGGGAGAGTTATGTAGGAGATGACGAAGCACATACAGACAACAAAACAGTCCACCTCCTGGGAGGCGTTTTGGGAGCAAACTCAATAAGAATTAGTTCATAGAAACCAAATGTCTAATTATGAAGAAATCTGTTAGGGGGGTTTGTTAACTAATTTTCTCATTGTGATTCAGCTCTAAAGAGACCAATACTTGTGTTTAGAATGAGCCGTACACTTAAAGGGCAAGTGCTTTAAACAAACATCATGCCTAATACGAATGAGAAGGGGGCATCTTGGTGGATGCAAATTTCCTACTTGGACGCTTACTTGGCCTTGTAATCTGTTTGAAAGTGTTGTGCTGCCCCCTAGCAGGTCTGCTGGGTAGTGTAGTGCTAATGCAGTGAACTGCATCATGTGCGCCTGTTCTTTCTAAATGCATGGAACAAAGCATGATCAATTTGTTAGATACCAAAGAAGACACATAGGCACATCACACAGATTGCAAAGCACTTCTTGCAGGGGTGGTAAACATGCAGCATTACTTTTAGTGCACTGGCAAATTGGGTGTTGAGCTGGAGCCAGGTAAGGCACAAATGTGAATTGATCTCTGCAATCATGCTGATGAACGAGGGAAGCCAAAGACCCATTTACAGTGCCAAGTGCTGCAGCCATGATGCTGCCCCTTTTACTGAATCTTCATATCTTTATATGACACAGTAAGGTTGAGGCCAATCAATAATTCATGTAATAGTGCTGAGTGAGGAAGGACATACCACAGTTTTCTGCCAGTGTACTGTCATGACTTTACACATACAGGCTTTGAGGGCAGAAAATATTTCCAGTATAGATGGAGTTATGTTCATGTGAATATTTTAAACAAAATGGTTCAAACATATTTAGTTTCAAATTACAGATCACCCAGATATAACTGCATTCAGTAAAATAAAATATATTATATATAAATAATCTTTGTAAAATGTCTTTATATTGAGGGTGTTTTCTTAACTGGTGTTTTTCTTGTCTTACAATTGAATGTAATTTTATACCATTATAATAGTTTAGAAATATACATGTAATGTTTGCAATAAGATTGCATATATTAGACATATAATCCCATTATATACAATTCCATTCTCTTTTTTTCAGTAGGGCCAGTTCTGTTCTACGTTTCTCTCATTTATCCTATAAAATAAAACTTGCTGTTTTGGCTACTCTGCCTTTAAGATTAATATAAATAAATGATGGTTATTGTTACAGGGTATTCTACATGGTGACCAATTCTGAAAGAAGCTACTACTTATTATACCCTCAACATGAATAGAGTAAAAGCTCTGCTAGTTGAATATGTCAATGTTGTTGTTTTTTGTTTGTTTGTTTGTTTGTTTGTTTGTTTGTTTGATTGTTTGTTTTTTGTTTGTATTTAGTCATTTAAAACTGTACTTGTACGTTGTTCACTGTGGACCCTGAACTTGACCCAGAATTGAGTCTCCCTGTATGCTGTGAATATCACTGAGATGACAATAAAGCTAACATTGATTTTGACTTTACTCTGAAAATACACTAATAATATCACAATAACTAAGACTGTTTTTCAGATTAATTCACATATATGGATTATATAGCATATTTTCCCAACATTATAGGCCGCCCCACTTTATAAGCAGCAAAAAAATGTTAATTTATGTTTTAAAAGTATGTTTCTAAGATAAGCTGCAGCATTACTAAATTTACTGATCTGAAATAGAAGCATCTAATATGACACACCCCTGCAGACCTTTGCAGCTCTATATCGATAGTGACACTGTAGTTGAGCATAAACAATTAAATTGATAAAATTTTGAACTTACAAATATTATGCCAAAAACACAAGAACTACGCTGTGGAATTTAAGCTCCAGTTCGCAAATGATGATGTTTGCAAATCTGATTTTGAAGGATTTGAAGAAAGGTAAGACTCAATTTTTTGCATTTGCATTACTGCACTGTAGTAGCCCCACCCTCCAATCTTTCAAATGAAAATTTAAAATTCATATTTCCAGCCAACAATAAATTTTTGTTCCTTTTATTTTTGTTAAATTGAGCTTTTTCCAGCTTGTATTATATATTAGGATATAACGTAATGGGGCAATGGGCTGAAAGAATTTTAGAGGCTGAATGAAGCAGCGATGATTAAGAGGGAGAACATCATGACTGTTCTGTCTTTGATTTGTGTTGCTTTTCAAACTGTTAATTGCTCCAGTAAACAGTTCATTTAATTTCAACTAATTATTTGGGAATGTCGTCTTTTTGTACTGAATTATACTTTTAGTGAATGTGTTTTCATGTTTTTAGACAGGACGCCCCATTTAAACAAGCCGCACCCAATACCAGGTTTGTAAAATCAATGTATAAGATGCAGCCTATAGTTGGGGAAATATGGTATACACTGTAATGAGCAATATTTTTTTATGCATGTTAACATACTACATGAACACTTTATTACACTAAAAATATTGCTTCTCTGGATATGGGTCCTTCCTACAGCCAGACTGCAGTGCAATAAAACACCTGCACTTAGCTTGATGGTCAGCTCTGAACGCAGTAAGGAAGTAAACCGCAAAATGATATTACATGTCACTCATGGAATACTCAGTGGAATACTCTATTCTTTCCCCCAAAGCACTGGCTGACTACTCTATTGATAAGAAACTCCCAGTCGTGGTAAATTAAAGCTATTCAGTCTGTCTTTTTGCCAAGAATAGAAGATGAGAACAAGCAGTGTGATGCTAGTCAGGATTTTCATTCTTGAAGGCAAATTGAATCCAAAAGTTGCAAAACATGCTATGCATCACAGAAGAACCTTCATATTTTTCTAGTATTCAATGCCGTTGATGAACTTCACAGCAAGTGCAGAAAGAATATCTCTTCAATAAATGCCTAAATGTGAGCCTTTCATGCTGTTTGTCTCTCCTCTCCCTGGGTGAATGTCACTATGTTAAGACCCTTTAGAGTGGATCAATGGTGCCACATGACATGCGTCAAGTGGACAATTATGGTCTATGGCCTCACATCGAGTTTCCTGAGGAGAATGGACAAAAACAGCAGAGATAGAGATGTGAGGCTGGTGCAGAATGCTTGATGTGAATCAATGCATTCAATAAAAGTTGCTTTAATGGGCAGTTACTTGACTTCTGTACATTATTCTAAACTGTTTAAGCTAAAGGTGGCTGAAAAAGTTGTTTGGATTTGTTGCCATAGAGGAACCACTTTTGAGTTATTAAAGAACCTCCAAAGCTACTGTTGCAAGGTTGAAGAAGTTATACAGAGTGGTATTAAACATGCTCTTCCTTTTCTAAAAAACAGTAAAGTATAACACTGTGTTTCCTGTTTAAAATTCAACAATGAGCCAGACTGTGATGTTGTAGCCAATATGACAGCTTAGCCTTTATCTTCTTTTTTCTCTTAAAAATAAAAATGCTATTAAATGATATTTGGAGGGATTCTATATGATTACCTATGACTTTTGGTCCCATAAATAATTGATCAATGTGTGAATAAACATCGTTTAGAAGTTTAAAGAACCTCAAAACAATGTAACATTACTACAAGTTTTTTGCTAGAACTACACAAGAAGGCAAAATAATCAGGGAATAAACAAGCCCAATAATTGCTAAGAAAAACATATTACATAACTTTTTTAGAAGATGTTTTTCCTCCTTTAGCATGAATTTTAAGAGATACAATGTTCTGTCCCAATAGTAAATAATTATACAGCTTTGTTTTACATAACCTGATATACAAACCTAGAAACAAAATTCCCCATAATGCAACTTTATCACAACACTTCTTGCATTGTGAAAATACAAGCTTTTACATTACCCAAACGTGCCTCCAGCTAGTCAGTTCCAAATATGATTCATATGTGGTGAGTAATCAGCAAATCAGCTCAAATACAATAACCAGTTGACTGTGTTTCTTCTTGTTCTATTCAAAAGTAAAGCACCATTTTGCACAGCCCTGCTCATTTCCTTACACCAGCAGTAAATGTTTACAAGAAGACAGCGGGTTAATTAGCCTCTAGTGTGTTCACTAGCATGAACCATGAGTTAAAACACAAGTATCATGTCATGATGGTGAGTAACAAAAAGGAGAGGTAAAGGTAAAACAAACTGGTGCTTTATATAACAAGCTCATCTAAAATAAACTCACATCAGGAGATAAAGTGGAGAGTAGCAGTGGCCATATTTAGTGGCAGCAGTTTGGAGGGCAGTCTCTTCCCCATAAGCAGAACAGCAGGAGGAGGCAATGTCACAGTACTGGGATGTATAAAGGCTAGCTAAACTTAGCTTGGCTTAACTCTACCAATGTACTTTCTTTGCTCTTGGAAACCCACTTTAACTAAAGTAAGACTTATTAATTAAGTAACTGGTTGGATCAAGTGTGTTGTGAACATGGAAAACTTCGTGATCTTGGACCAGAACTAGGAACCGTTAACTAATACACTAATGCAATCAGTTTAAAACATGCTTACATACTCTAGAATCCACAAAAATATCAGACTCTTGGGACTTTCTTTGCTTTCCACACACAAACACTGAATACCTGATACAGGTGTGTTTGTAAGAACAGTCATTACCTGATACAGGTGTGTTTGTAAGAACACTGAATACCTGATACAGATGTGTTTGTAAGAACAGTCATTACCTGATACAGGTGTGTTTGTAAGAACACTGAATACCTGATACAGGTGTGTTTGTAAAAACACTGAATACCTGGTACAGGTGTGTTTGTAAGAACAGTCATTACCTGATACAGGTGTGTTTAAAAGAACACTGAATACCTGATACAGGTGTGTTTGTAAGAACACTGAATACCTGATACAGGTGTGTTTGTAAGAACATTCATTACCTGATACAGGTGTGTTTGTAAGAACACTGAATACAGGTGTGTTGGGAACTGGGTTATGTGCTCTGTGACTACAGGGTAAATGTGAGACACACTGCATTAAATTGTTTATTCTAAGAAACTATGCAAAGCAAAACTATGAATTCGACAGAAACCTGAGGCAGAGATCATTCTCTGTGCTCTGCTGTTGAGTCTGACTATCAGATGTTTGCGCTGGAATTTTTTGGTATTCATCCTTCAGCAAAGGATGTCTTCTTTTCTTAGCACTTTCCATGCAGCCGCTCTTTGTGAGCTTAGAGTGTACACGGAGAGAAATGAGTAAAGAAGGAGTCTGAAGAAGGCAAGTTGAGAAAAAAAGCAAGAGGGGAGAGAGAGCCTCTTCTTATCAGGGTAAAAGCAGACAGATAAAGGAACAGAATTGAGGCATCGTGTGTTTATATTCTAGTCATGGCGACCATGGCTTGTTGAGAGATCAGCAAACAGCAAGAAGATGTAGACTGGAGAGAATGTCACAAATAAGCAAAAAGGGGGGGGGGGGGGGGGGGAAACTT
>JBBIGC010000125.1:6576499-6587580 GCA_037576955.1 Lepidarchus adonis | reverse complement strand
TACAAAAAATAATAAGTAATAATAAGTCACTAGCTGGATTTAACAAAGCAAAAGGGTATAAGCCTAACATTGAATAATTACTGAATCAATGATTATGTTTCAGCTGGCAACAAGTTATTTCAGTGAGTAGCTTCTCATTACTTAAACAACCATGTCAGTAGTCACATCCTGTTGTCATGGAAAATATGTTAATCTGTTTGAGATGGGTCAAATTAAGGAGATTAATGAAACTACTAAAATTGGCTTAAGAAAAAAACTGGAAGGATAGTGGGAATCATCTTTGCGGAAGCAATGTGGTTGGAAAAAATCTTGAATGAAAATTTAAACGTGTGGTGAAATGAAATTGCAAAAAACAACAGCGGAATTCACAGCAATGTTCAATAGTGAATGTAAGAGCATTTGCACAAGCACAATGTGAAGAGAACTTAAAGTATTGGGATTAAACAGTTGTGTAGCCTTAAGAAAACCACTGATCAGTGAGGCAAATCACAAAAAAAGCTTCAATTTGCTAGGGAGCGTAAAGATTGGACTCTGGGGCAATTAAAAAAGGTCAGATTATTCCAGATTGATGGTGCATCAGGGAAAGAAAAGAGGCAGATGAAGTGATACACCCATCATGCATAGTGCCTACCATACAAGCCTTTGGGGGCAGTGCTATGATCTGAGGTTGCTGCAAGTGGTCAGGTCCAGGTTCACCAACATGCCCAAAGACTGAAGTATGCTGACTACCTAAATATATGGAATGACCAGAGCATTCCATCAGTGAATTTCTTCTTCCCTGATGGCATAGGCATTTTCCAAGGTATAATTTTCAGGATTCAGGATTCATGGATTGGCCATCACAGAGTCCAAACCTCAACCCTATTGAGAATCTATGGGAAGTTTTGGAGAACATTTTGCACAGTGGTCGGACTCTCCCATCATCTCTACAAGGTCATGGTGAACAAATAATGCAATTAAATTATTGTTATTGATATGTGTACTGTTACATGAGGCTGAAAAAACAAGCCATTTTTTTCAACTGTAGTTTCACATGGAAGTGTGGAAATTGTGGAAGTGTAAACCAGAAAATTAACAGCAGAGCAGTGCAATGTCTCCCCCCACCGATTAGCCCATCATTATTAATTACTACAGGACTAGCCAGATGAAGGAGTACAAGAGTCCAAGAGTCCTGAGAGCTGCCATCTAGCACTGGACTGCCATCTTGTTTTCACTCAAGTGAGTTAATATGCTTGTAAAATAGTCTGCATTTAAAAACCAAGCAACATTTCACATACTAGGACAGTGAATGTACCAAACGATTGTGTACAATATTTTTACACACAATTGAATGGAGTAGCAGGCAGTTTGGGAAAAGACACAATGCATATTGTTAGCAACTAGCTTTCTCCTGCACAAAAACAAAGACACTCACAAAAAAATACAGATCATGTTGCTGATATCACAGTAAACACAGCTAACTACATCTAACTACATCTGTGACATAACTACCCTGTGGTGGCTTTTGTAGTTGTCTAGCTAAGTCCCATTTGCTAACAAGCTAGTTAACTATAACTGTACAACACCAGCTGCATAACTAACACCTCAGGGTGATAATAATTATGTTGTAATTATAATAAATGTGTCTTATAACTATTATGTTATGTTTCTTTTAATATCACTATGCTGGTCTGTATTTTTGTCAGTTTTAACTAGCTGCGGAGGTAGCAATGTGACTTTAGCCTAAAATACCTTTAATCTGACATTAGCTTTAGTGGTCACTGTACACATGAGCACTGTCAGACTCCTTCAGACATAAGACAGATGTGTTTGATCATGTCTTTTTCATTTCTCTATGTAGTTTTTTATTTTATTTTATTTCTTCCTTTGTATACCACAGTGTAACCAACTGGGCCAGTTGGGGAAAGTGTAGTGATTTGTGACATTATACACAAAGAATTTACAGTATCTGTTTCCTTACATGGTTCAGTAATGTCAGCGTAATATCTGATGAGTAAATTACACCAGTATCGGCATCAAATACCAGCGCTAAATTGAATCAGGCCCAAGTCTAGAATGTCAGAAATTAAAGAAATATACCACATTCTCAGCACATTTTCAGGAAATGGCATATTTCAGTTAAACCATTAATTTAAACCATTAAAAAAAAAAACTTAATTTGTTATACATATAATTAACTAAAATCAGTGGTAACATTCTCAAATTTATGCCATTGTATTGTTACCTCCAATTTGAGGGATTTTTACATCTTTACAACCGACAAACATTTTTCAGTCCTATGCTTATTATTTCAGTGAGTAGAGGAACAGTGCAAGCAATGCTTCTCAATGCAGCCCAGGGGTGGGGGGGTAGCAGAGCCAAATTGTAGAGGGCTCTGGCACTTTAGCAATATGCACCATGACTCATTCCCTGACTGAATCGTCTGATCCAGTCTAAAATCCCACCTCATCCAGCACCCAGACCCTGCCTCAGAACATCTCTGGCTGGCATGATTTCCACCTCAATCTAGCTCCCACTGCAAGTCCTTCTCCCTCTCTCTCTCTCTCTCTCTCTCTCTCTCACACACACACACACACACGCCTGGGCAAGGTGACAGCAAGCACTAAGGAGAATAAGAGAGAATTTGCATAAACAGTGCTTTAGAGATCAACAGCAGTGTCCCCTCTCTCTCTCCCTCCATCTCCCTCCCTTTTCCCTTTTTGCAGCATGATGCTTTATTATCATACACTTTTATTACAGCATCATTTCATCTTGTTGTAAATCAATGAAACCTTAGCGGCATCCACAGGGATATAAATGTGCATGAGAGCGGCGAAATAATCAAATGACACAGAGACACTGTTAACTCCTTCATTCCACAACTCTAACGTGCAAGGAGAAAGGCAGCATAAATCTAAACACCACCAGTCCATTAATCCCAACTCTCTCCTGAAACCTATCAAGGGCTGAGGCATTAGAACCTATTACTGGAATAACATGATGAAAACACACACACACACACACACACACACACACACACACACATACACACACACACACACACACACACACACATCACTGAAAGGTTAATTAAGGCATTGTTCATAGCCCTCAGCCCTGCAGGTTGAAATAGAAAGTTCCCAATCTCAGATCAAGTGTGCTCAGTTTTTACCATCACTTATTAGACTATTTATTCAGAACAGTTAATTGCCTAAAGCATAAAAGTCACAATTGTACATGACTCTTGCTGGTTATCATCCTTTTTACAACGCTCTTCAAAGAGCATCTATTCTATATTTAAATGTTGTGTGTGTTTCTAAAACTGGGAAGCCCTCACTCTTCAGTAGCACAGCAGGGAAAAGCAGGACAAAGACGATAGGCCTGTCTCACCAGTGGTCTCCCTCTTTCTGATCAAATTATCTCACTATACTTGGAAGATTCCTTCTAGTTGCCAGATTTTCTGATTGAATTTCCAGACAAATCGGCTCCATCAAGTGCATTTTTCTAGCAGCATTTTCTATTTGCCTGCGTATTTGAGATGAGTAATAACATGACTCATCAAAGGCACACTGTGTTAAAGCCACACACTGACCTGGTTATTCACCTCAGGGCAACATCAGAAGGCAAACATCAAGCAGAATTTTTTTTTCTGTCACTAATGCAATTCAATTGATGGGTTTAAGGCACATTACAAGAGTTTTCTAAACAACAAATATCAAATTTAATCTTTGCCAGTTGATTAATGATATGCATAAAAATACATTTTTGTGTTGGAAATGTTTTAACATAATAATGTATATGTCCATTTTGCTGCTTCCAGAACATCAACTTTAAGAACTGACTATTCATTTGCTGCCCATATCCCACCCGCCTGACAGGTGCCATCATAATAAAAAGATCAGTGTATGAAAATGAGGAGATATCTGCTTAAAATACAAACATTTGCAAATGTTTAAAAAACTCAGACGTCTTGAAGACACATCCCAGTCCGCCCAAAGGTCTCCAAAAATAAACAGAAGACTGCTTTTGTCCTCTAATTAGAAAACCATGTGCTGTTATACAACTTTTTTCAGCTGATGAACAGAAAAAAATGCAAAAAATGCAGTTATGAGCAATGTACAAGCAAAAACCCTTCAATAACATCCTTTGGAATATGGTTAGAAAACAATTACAATTACAATACTGTAGATATTCTGGTATATTCTGTATATATTCTGGAGATTTTAACTTAACATGCTGAAACATTAGGCTTTGACTTTGTGTGACTTTAAGAATTCAAGAGAATATCAATGCTATTTATTCAAAAATCTGAAAATGTCTTTCCTGTGATGTATTACCATAGATATAGAAATATGATTAAAGATCTGCTGTCATTATTATTATTATTATTGTTGTTGTTGTTGTTGTTGTTGTTGTTGTTGTTGTTAATAATAATAATAATAATAATACATTTTATTTAAGAAAACACTTTTCAAAACACTATTGGACACTGTACACAGCAAAAAATAAAACAACAACAACAACAACAATAATAATAATAATAATAATAATAATAATAATAATAATAATAACATTATTATTGTTTTTATTATTATTAGCAGTACCTTTGCCACAATACCTTATACAATAAATGTTTATGTGTCATTTTTCATTAGTAAAAGCACAGCAGCTCTTAGGTGGTTCAAGAACAAATGTTGATGAGCAAGCAACGACGCAACAGTGACCTCCTCAGGAGAAAGAAAATTCCCTGATAAACACAACAAAATTACAGACTACAACATCAAGCATTTGTCAGACTAAAGCAAGATACACCTTGTAAGTGAACACAGTGACTTACAGTGTGCTAAAATCAAATAAAGTTTGATTTATCCCATAGTATCCCATTATCCCATAATTTGAAGGTGAAATCAGAATCTAATGTGATGTCAATCGGGTATGAGTAAAAGACCATGTTTAATTTAAAGCACAGGGATCCAGCAAAGCCTGATCACACATAAAACACATTCCGGGGTGTGTATCATGGCTTTAACAAAGCAGGTGTGTGAGCACCCAAAAAGATTGCTTGATGTCTAGAAAGCTGGAAACTGTTAGAAGACAATCTCTAAAGAGTTTGGACTCCATCAATCAACAGTCAGACAGTTTATATACAAATAGAGGAAATCCATGTCTACCATAACAAAAAAGCAATGAAAATGGTGTTTATGACAGGGCTGAAAGAAGAAACTGCTCTCTGAAAAGAACATATCTGCCTTTCTATAGTTTACTACTCATGTTGACAGATGTATATTAGAAAAATGTGTTGAGGACGGATAAAGCCAAAAAGGAACTTTATGTCTTAAATGAGGACCATTACATTTGGACAAAGAAAAACACTGCATTCCAGCACAATTTGTTCTGCTTTGGGCCTGTATTGCTATGTCTGTTCATATTGATGGATCAATGAACTCTGAACTATACTAGAGAATCCTGAAGGTCAAGAAATCTGTCTGTGAAGTCAATCTAAAGAGATAGTGGCTCATGCAGCAAGACAGCACTCCTAAACAAGTCGTTCTACCAAAGAATGCTTAAACATGAATGAATGTTTTGCAACAGCCAAGACAAAGCCCTGACCTTTATCCAATTAAAATGTTGTGGAAAGACCTAAGGCAAGCATGAGAAAACCTACTAACATCCAAAAGCTGAAGCTGTTCCAAATTAGGACTGGTGAAACTTGTGCAGATAAACGGTTATCTCAAATGTTTAGTTGAAGTTATTGCTGCACAAAGGGGTCACACCAAACACTAAAAGCACAAACTCACATTGCTGTCACTAGATAATGTTTTTTTCAATACATACATGATCAAATCTAACGTTGGTGTGATTTGTTTAACTAGATTTTTTCATCTACTTTTAGGACTTAAACGTTAGAAGTGATTAGTTACCTAGGAACCAAAAGTCAGTAAGATTCAGCTGTAGCACAGTCACCAGAGACCTCAATGTTCAAGACATAATCTCATTACTCAGTAGGTTTAGGTCTCAGGGCATTAAACCATGTCTTGTTAGAGATCCTCAGTGTTCTAAGTGATAAAAATGGCACTCATAGCAGCATTCATTTGAATCCAAATATTGAATACTTTTGACTTGAATCACCTGGTAAAAGACTGTTAGTGCTTCACAACATGCACAGCCACACACATACACCTGTTTCTGAATGCAGGGGCAGCAGAGGGGGTTGCCCCCTTTACCTCTTTCTTTACCTCTAGCTCGAACTCTTTGGTAATTTGGGTTTAAGCATGAGACAAGACTTTTTATGGTCAGAAAACACACACTGTGAATCACAACTCACAAAGGCAGAGTTGAATCCATTTGTATAAATGTAGGATCTTTTCTACATAGTTATTTCCAACCTTATCACCAGGGCCAGACTGTCAGGGCTCCACTGTTTAAACCACACAAATAAAGACACACCAGTCTTCGAATGCAGAGGAAGAAAGGGGTTGCCCTCTTTATCGCGCTCTGCATCTCTCTCCCAGGAACTGTTCTAACTGAAAGGCCGTGGTTATGACACACATGGGCTAACCAAGCCAAGCACGCTGAGGTTGCCCACCTGGCAAACAGCAACCACCTCCACCTGCTGGGACACCCTTAAGGCACGTTAGAGCTGTCAAATGCGAACACAGACACAAACTCACAATCTGCTCTCAGCACTTATCAACAGAAAATGAGGGCACTGAAAATTGACATTAAAAAGTCTACATAAAATAGTGTAATTTTTATGTATGCTTCAAATAAAAAGAAAGTATTTCAGCCTTTCAGTAAACAGCAACATTGCAATAATTCTTGCATAAATTCCTTCCAAATGCAATTACGCAATGTTGTGTATTTTTCAATGATTTCCAATAGTGAAACAATGTCTCTTTGTACACTGAAAAGGTCTCCTTATTTTCTGGCTTGTTCCAGCCCTTCCACCCACCAATTAAATGTGAGATGACAGAAAAGGGCATTAAAAATGCATGGCTGCAGACAGAGCAGGCAGCTGAAATATGCACACGATCTTCTTAATGTTTTAGCGAGGCAAATGAACAGTAGTGGTTCAGCTACCTTCCTTGAAATCCAGGCACCCCTTGTGACACTGGCGCTCAGTCTCTTACAAATCCTGGAAAAAATGGTTAAAGGAAGAAAAAGGGCATGTAGCAAGCTGGCAGCCATGTATTTAAAGATGGGGGAAAATAACAGAATGCACAGTGTGAAATAACTTACAGTTCTCAATTACAGGCACTTTAAGGTTTTCTTTAAAATGTCAAAAAAGCAAAACCATGAACAAAAGGGCAGAGCTTGGTCAGAGACTAAAATGCAAGGCTTTTATTCAGGTTTTCACATGCTTTCAAAGAGGAAACAAAAAAGTCCTGAAGCATTTTGTTCCGGTGAATAAAGCACAGTGCGATGCAGCTTGTAATGACAAGAACTTAATTGCTCTCCCAAGAGTGTACTCAGTGGGATGCCCAAAAAAAGCGGCATGCAGAAAAGCAATGCTAGTTTTTGATCCCTAGCTGGCTGCAGCGCCACAGGCCTCTTTATGCACGGATGGTTTTTTTGATGGAAATGCCCTGTGCTAACACACCGATTAGAGCAGCACAACATCAAACCACCATTACTGCTGTTTATGGGCTGAACAGATGCTGGGAACAGTCTTTAAAAGAGATATTGTGGAAAAACACACCATAGTTCAGAGGATGCTCAAAAAAACAACACAATGTGTGTTCTCTTTTAGAACGCACTGTAAATAACAATGTCTTTTTTTACCGGTCGCTTATTTCAGATGAACAGATGCAGAAACAGAGTGTTTCCATACTGGGCTTTCTCCAAAGTTCTGTCTGGCTATGGTCACTTCTGGGTCAAGAGGATTTGCTGCTCCTTTTTTGGCTGGGATGTTTGCGAGACAGCAATACATTGTCATAATCAAACATTTCATCCAGCCTGAAAGGCACAACTTCTCCAGTTTCACTCTAGAAAGAAGAAAACAAGTATCTTACCATTCACATTCAACATACAAAGCACAAGTGATACTCTAAATTTCACTGTGTTTATGTAATTAACATAATTACATTGTTTACATCTAATCCAAGCAGTTCAAATCAATTTAGTTGAATTGCCATTTCACTTCTGGGCTATTTAGCATCTAATGAAAGCCCCTTACTGGAGTGAGTTGGGCCCTAGAGTGTGCAACAAAGTGTAAGGAATGTGTGAATGGACATGTAGAGTTGGGGAATGACTGTTGGGAAAATGTGTGATTGTCTGAATGTGTGTTGGTGTGTGTGCATGTACCTGGCACTCAGCAGTAGTCTGGGGAATGTGTGCCCTGTGGCCTGTGGTAGTAGAGGAGAGTTCCAGCAGTGTGTGGTGACAGAAAGAGGGTGTATAGACCGGCAAACACTCCACAACCTCCCCAGGAAGCACACGCACACCTGATAACAAGGGGACAACATTAACCTGCTGTACACACATGCACACACCCAAAAACCACTATAATAATAATAATAATAATAATAATAATAAATAATAATAATAATAATTAAAATTTATATACCGCCTTTCACAAACTCAAGGTCGCTTTACATTGCAAAAAATAAATCAAAACCAAAAATAAAATTGAAACAGTTTAGACACAAAACAGAGACAAACAAACAGCAAAAAAGGAAATTAAGAATGAGTGGTGGAATAGCACAGGTTGAATAGATGGGTTTTGAAGAGAGACAGAGAGGACATTAGGTGCAGGTTTTGAGGGAGGGAGATCCAGAGTTTAGGGGCAGCAACACTATAATACTTACTGTAATACTGTATTATCTCTGTAGGTTTCCATTTAGTAGATAATGATTATGGGCATATTGCAGTTCTACGTATATATTAAGGTGCTATGCTTTTGTTTTTATACTTGCAAGATTCATTTAGTTATTTTTATTCATTATCCTGTATTCATCCCAAGGGGAAATTAATCTCTGCATTTTTCTTATCCAAGGGAGTGAGCACACACCCCCAGAGCAGTGGGTGTACTACTGTAGCAGCGTCCAGGGAGCATCAAGGGCACTTCACCCTGCTGGCAGGGGATCGAACCTACTTCTCTAACCATTAGGCTACAGCTGCCTCAAATATGAATAATAACACATTAATAATAGTTGACTGGTTCATACACTAATACAATACAATACAGTGCCAGTATGATCATCAACTCATTCATTGGGCTTAGAAGAAATATACCTGCAAACTACTTAAAGAAGATATATAAATATATATATATATATTCACTCCCAACTTTCTCCCATAGAAGCAGTATAACGTGTTCCATCTGCTAACAGACAGATGAAAGGTTTTATAGTGATGTTTAATCTCTATTACAAGCATGGGGTGGCTATAATCGCCTCACCGTTTGGTTGATAATTGAGCTGGGGTTGATTAGAGACAGGTGAAAGGCATTGTGAGTGTATGCACAACTACACACAGACTCACACACACACAGACACACACACACACACACACACATGCCTAGATCAACAATGACTAATGATATAGAGCTGCTCAGCTGCTGACAATGAAGCATGGTATTTGTTTCCTAGAAGTACATTTAAAAATACATGCATACACTGCATGAAGAAGGCTATTAGTCTCAAAAATTTAAGTCAGAATTTTATTTTTTCTTTCATTTATAAGTCTAGGGCCCTCTTTTACCCCTCTCCCTTCTAAAACATTTGTCTCTATATCCCTCATTGACATTCTCCAACAAGAGGCATAGTGCTTTTCTATTATGTTACCACTTTTTAGACACTGCAAAAGCAGATAAAAAACCTTAGACAATTCAGAGTGAATAAATACAGATACAGCTATTGTGGCCCTGTTATTATGTTCATGAGCATCACTGCCTTTCAGTGGATGGTTCTTAAAAGAATATTTTTTTGTAAATGACACAAATGTCAGAAATCTTATTAACATTTAAACATCCTTCATATAATATAAATGTTTTAAAAAGAACCAATCAACTGGTACAGAACCTTTATATTATGTACCACAAAAGTGAATGTTCTGGGTAGTAAATGGTTCCTCAGTGGCATTGCTTGATAAAAACCCATTCTGACACCTTTATTTTTAAGAGTGCAGATATCTACTTGTATCATGTAGCATCTTTAGGTGAGACCACTTCTTTCCATCCACTTTGTGCTCTCAGTGTGTCAAATCAAATTTATTTATACAGTGCTTTTTACAACTGACGTTGTCACAAAGCAGCTTTACAGAGTTTATAGAATCCGGGTCCAACCCCCAATGAGCAAAAGCGACAGTGGCAAGAAAAACTCCCTAAATATAGGAAGAAACCTTGAAAGGAACCAAGGCTCAGAAGAGGAACCCATCCTCCTCTGGTCGACACCGGAGAGTGTGTAATCTTCGTTAAACAGCTAATTACTCCCACAGTGGAAAACAATCTTTGAGTAGCCAAGAAAGATCCAAGCATCTGTGTGCGTATGTGTATCAGAAGGTTCACCTCAGTGTGGTATTCAAACAGTCCATGTCCAGTCGCTGGTACTGAGAATGCAGCAGCATGTATCTGTCTCTGCCTTTAATCTTCTTTTCCACTTACTACTCTCTTCCAGACAAACGCCTACTTTTTATACATTTTTAAATATTAAGCATGACATATGAACAGCTATACTGCCACTCCGGTCTCCTTTTAGAGTTTCTGCTAAAATCTGTCAGTAATAAGTATGTCGGGGATAACTATCCAAAACAGCCGTCAAATCAATAAGCAGATTTTATTGTTTTTCTCTTTCTTTTGTATGCACCAGCGTTCTGTGTTTCAGTCCAGGACCTGAAACTCCAGCCCTGGCTTTATTCCACTAACGCACAGAGAGCAATGAGCTGTCCTGTGAGTCTGGGATTGAGTGAATTTCATGGTGGAATTCTGCTACTCAGACAAAGCACCTTTTTGAAGCAGCATTTCCGTTTTTGTGATATCAGTTTAACTTTGAATTTTCATGTCAAGATCAATATCTATTGATTATATATACAGTACAGGCCAAATGTTTGGACACACCTTCTCATTCAATGTGTTTTCTTTATTTTCATGACCATTTACATTG
>JBBIGC010000125.1:6543989-6572659 GCA_037576955.1 Lepidarchus adonis | reverse complement strand
GATTGATTGATTGATTGATTGATTGATTGATTGATTGATTGATTGATTGATTGATTGATTGATTGATTGATTGATTAAGAATCACATCTCGTTCAATGTTGCAAGCAAACACAATACTGCAAAAACATACATAACTACAAAGCTGATTAGAATGTAGCCCTCAGATGCTGGTCAAAATATGTTCAGCACACATGCAGGGCAGAATAACCGCATCTTCATCATCATGGATAATGTAATAAAGACCCAAACTACCAAACCTGAAGTGGATGAACAATGAGACCTGAGCACAGCTGAAAATTCACAATGCTCATTTCAGGACAGGTGACAGAGTTGGTCTCTGAACAGAGGGGAAGGTTCTAATCTCAGCTTGTAATAGGAGCCAACAAAAGCCTACACCATGAGAGTAAAAAAAACAAAAAAATCAATGGAACAACTATAAAGACCCACTGGGCGTGTAGCAGGAATCCAGGCTATCACAGACTACAAGAGCAGGACCAGTTGCTCCACTGGTATTTCCACTGTCTTTCCATTCAGGACACTAAACCACTTCTTTGTAAGATTTAAGGCAGGCGACACAGACAAGAAAGCAACAAAGAAAACCACTCTGTTGGGCCTCCTTGGTTATATTCTTACTACCAAGTGTCAGATGTGCTTATGTTTTCAATGTTTCATTATCTTACAACAAAGGTGTCCAAAGTCACAGTTTGGTAAATCCTCTCCTTAAACACGGTCACTAAACCCGGCAATTAACCGTTGTGTTTGATCAGGGAAATCAGTAAACTATGCTGGATACCAGCTCTCTAGGACTAGAGCTGGACAACTCTGTCATACAAGATCATCAGCAAATACAGAGTGGATGGCACCCATCTAAAAAAAAAGTGCTTTAATCTGGGAATGCTCCCTGCTAGGGTTGGGAAATGTGGAGTATAAATAATAATGCAATATTTGTAGATTGTATCCTATAAATTGGAAAAAAATGTATAGGGGCCAATATGTTGTTTCTGAATCAACTCTCCTCCTATCAAGCATTACATATATAGAAATCTAGTCCGTTAACAGTTCTGTTTAACTCACTCAAACGCACTACTACCACAGCTAAAATGTATGCAGAGAAACAGGCAGACTACAGCAACCAATCAGGCATAACAGTAATGATGTGAACAACATTGAAAATCTTATTGAAATTTCATCTGTCAAAGATCAGTATACTGTATATTAAAGAGTTAACAATCAGTTCTTAAAGTTGATTTTTTTTGTAAAAATGTTTTGTTAAGAAACCTAAGGCTCAGTGATATAAGTGAAGACTAGCCTGCGTTGGCTCTTACCAAAACATTGCTGTACACCACAAACACCCCTTCATGGTAACAGTGTTTACCAATAGCAGCGACTTCATTCAGCAGTATACTGAAGCCGACCTTAGTGCAAAAAGTATTGATGAGGAAAAGGATGAAGACTAGAGTGTAGGCTTGGTGTGTGTATGAAATATAAATACATATATGAAATATATATAAACCTATGGCTGGTCAGTGTATATGGTAAGTGCTGATAAAAAAGATAATTAGTGCAGATATAAGGTATACGTACCTAATCAAGTAAGATCATGCAACGTAAAAACCTAGTGAACCATGAGCCACTGAAAACTCTACAGTACATTATAGGTAGTGTGGGTAAATCGCATGTCATTGAAAAAGGGTTTTAGCCAGTCATCCATTCCTACTGTGGCATTTGGCAGTTGATTGACAATCTGAGATCTCCCATTTATTTCTCCTAAAGAAAGGGTGTAAAATGGGAGTGGGAGACCTGGACCAAGTAAGAAACTAAAATCGGACTGTTCATTTAAAAAGTGACTACCTACTGAAAAGAGCTAAGAGAAACGTGAGGAATGTTCTGACTATGCAACTTTGGCTGATTTCATTCAGTTTTACGACATCATCAGCGTAAGGTAATGGCCAAAAAAATTATATGCTGCTCAAAAACACAAATACTGATATACTGAACACAAAAATAAGACATCCAAGATCTGAATATATCGTATTAAATACTTTGTTCTGTACATAGTTGAATGTGCTGACAACACAATCCCACAAAAATAATGGAAATCAAATTTATCAACCCATGGAGGTCTGGATTTGGAGTCACACTCAAAAATAAAAGTGGAAAAACACACCACAGGCTGATCCAACTTTGATGTAATGTCCTTAAAACAAGTCAAAATGAGGCTCAGTAGTGTGTGTGGCCTCCATGTGCCTGTATGACCTCCCTACAACCCCTGGGCAGGCTCCTGGTGAGGTGGCGGATGGTCTCCTGACTAAAGCATCCGCCAACTCCTGGTCAGTCTGTGGTGCAACGTGGCATTTGGTGGATGGAGCGAGACATGATGTCCCAGATGTCCTCAATTAGATTCAGGTCTGGGGAACGAACTGCCAGTCCATATCATCAATGCCGTCGTCTTGCAGGAACTGCTGACACAGTCCATCCACATGAGGTCTAGCATTGTCTTGCATTAGGAGGAACCCAGGGTCAACTGCACCAGCATATGGTCTCACAAGTGGTCTGAGGATCTCATCTCGGGACCTAAAGGCAGTCAGGCTTCCTCTGGCGAACACATGGAGGGCTGTGCAGCCCCCCAAAGAAATGCCACCCCACACCATTACTGACCCACTGGTCATGCTGGAAGATGTTGCAGGCAGCAGAACGTTTTCCACAGCGTCTCCAGACTCTGTCACGTCTGTCACGTGTGCTCAGTGTGAACATGCTTTTATCTGTGAAGAGAACAGGGCACCAGTGGTGAATTTACCAATCTTGGTTTCTCTGGCAAATGCCAAACGTCCTGCACGGTGTTGGGCTATAAGCACAACCCCCACCTGTGGATGTCGGGCCTCATACCATCCTCATGGACTCTGTATCTGACCGTTTGAGCAGACACATGCACATTTGTGGCCCGCTGGAGGTTATTTTGCGGGGCTCTTGCAGTGTTCCTCCTGTTCCTCCTTGCACAAGGGCGGAGGTAGTGGTCCTCCACGTCTCCTGATGTACTGGCCTGTCTCCTGGTAGCGCCTCCATGCTCTGGACACTACATTGACAGACACAGCTAACCTTCTTGCCACAGCTCAGATTCATGTGCCATCCTGGATGAGCTGCACTACCTGAGCCACTTGTCTTGCTAATTGCCTATAATTTCCACCTATTGTCTATTCCACAATTCCACAATCTATTTGCACAACAGCATGTGAAATTTATTGTCAATCAGTGTATATTTTATTTATTTATTTTTTGGTCAAAAGTAGCTCGCAAGCCAAAAAATTGGGGGCACCCCTGCTCATGAGTTTCCTTCCTGGAAGTTGATAGTGTTAATTCCAGTGTTTTGTTCTGCCTGAATATAAAGCACAAGATGGGCTGAAATTAAAAGAAACTCAGAAGACTGTAACCTTTAACTGTTAATACTTGTACTGTCACTATAATAAGAACACTTCACAAAAAATTAGTAACATAAATTGTGCGTACAAATACTTTGTTGTCCAGGGTACAACAATACACACACTTTCTCCAGAGATGGACTGTTTACCTCAGGACCAAAAGTACTATGACTGTGTGGAAGGTACATCTACTTCCTTAAAAATTTAACCAATCTTCCAGAAATGTTCACAGCTTTGACAGATCCACTGCTGAAAGCATCTTCAACAGAAGCACCATGATTTGCTTTGGCAACTGCAACATATGACATCGCAAAAGCCCTCTGGTGGGTGATAAAAACAGCAGTGTATGACCATGTTATAACTCCCACTTAACTTCAACATCTGTAAGAAAGTCTGCAAGAAGAAAGCACCAGGGACCAGACAATGTCCCAGCTAAGACCACTTCATATTGCTGCCATCTGGCAAAATGTGCTAGAACATCCAGTCCAGTACAACCACCTAAATCAGTTTATACCCCCTTGAAATCATAATCCACCATCTTATTTGCCATTACTATAATTTTAAAAGTTGGTTCATTGTCCCAAACTGTCTACGTTCATTTAACTTGGAATCAGATAAACCATTTTCACATGGCTTCACACTACAATGTATTTCCTGTCATATTTCATATGTAATGTTTAAAAAAAATTCTTAATGTTTATATTATGACTCTTTATCTGTGGCTTGACACCCTTCTATATTGTATGTCATTATTTAATTAATATTCACGCCTTAGGTAAAACATCAGTGTGCTCAACAGACGACAAAAAAGTGAACTGAAAAGGTGGTCACCTCTTCCAGATCTGTAGTGAGCGAATGCTGGTTCTGTTGTCCTCTGGACTGGAAATCTGTCTTATCTGTGTCGACACTCTTTCTTTCTCTTCTGTCCATCTCAACAGAAGTGCTGCGTTCCCCTCTTAGAGCAGGTATTTGCCCCCTTGTCACATTCTCTACAAGATTCAAACAGTAGAGACAAAAAGGAATAAAAATGACTAAGGTAAACTAACAGAATGCATTCTCTTCCTCTTTTTGTATATTGCATATACTGTTCTATACAAAAGGCCTGTTTATTGACATAGATACTAACCTGGGGTAAGATATGTAAAGTTAGTCAGGAACTGCTCATAGGACTGTTCTGGAGAGTTACAGAACTGCTCAAGAGCCTCCTGTATGGCACGATCATGGGAAATATCACCAGGGCTTTTCTGTAAACCTGGCATTTCCATAAATCTGCAAAAAAGGAAAAACACTTTTAGAAAAAGTCTGGTTAGAACAGCTTATTTTGAGTGTGCTCATCAGTTACCTTATACCCTATACAATAAACCGAAGCAGATGACAGGAAGTAAAAAAAGTAGAAAAAATAATAATAATAATTTTAAAAAGTGAGATGATGGGAGAGTAAGTCTGCTCTACTGGTTAGGTCACTTAATCACACTACGATACGCATAATAGCCACATTAGCCCTGATTAAGGTGAAATTATCTTTTTGAAGTTCAGCTCAATTATAATCAGTAAAGAGGGGGGTGATTACAGTGACATTAAAGAGTAATGAACGACCACGGAAAACGATCATCGAAACATCTGAGCTGTCACCTTGTAATTTGTCATGCCCTTCCTTCAGGGGAACCACCATCAGGTAGCATGACATTCCTAGGGACAGAAACAGGTGCTACAGTAGAGTATAATTACCTTGTGCTATCAATTAAACAATGTGATCCCCTTCATGGCCTGGGGCCCATGCTGTACTGCTGCACCGCCTACTCCCTCAGTGTTCCCCCATCTACCTCTGCTGCTCTACTGCAATGGCCACACCGCTTTCAGGGCTGCAGTGTGCCGAGATGCTCTGAGGATAGGGTAGGCTCTCGCTCTACACAGCCAGAGTGAGCAGCTTGAGTGCATGCATTTCAAACACATGGAGAAAAAATAATCCCCACAGCTGATTGAAATGCTGGAGGCATCCCTTTTTTTTTAGTTGGCACTGTGGGAGTCGATTAAGCCCCCTCTCCTGCCCTACGACTTAGCAGCAGAGCTGAGACACAGGTGCTCATCTGTTTGTGTTTTTGAGCTCTAACGTTCTTCCAGGCACTCATGGTTACAGCTCTTTGTTTTGCACATACGCGCAGACACACATGTACACACATTCCCCAAAACACAAAAACATTATGCTAATGAACTCAGAACAGCTGTTACCCAAATTCTCCACCTCTTTTTGTCTCTCTCCATCTAATTGTGCATTTCACCACTTCTTCCTACCTACTGTATTCTGCTCTTTCATAAATGAAATGTTTTGCATAAAAAACATGTCAAATTGAACAAAAAGGCTCACTTGATTAATGTGTACTCTATCAGTAGCAATGCAGCAGATAGGGTTTAGGGTAATGTGGAAGTGTGTGAATAATTCTATCATGAAATTTTTACACAATAGCACATTCAGTAGAGAAGCAGCTTGATCCATTTGTCGATGACACTGCTATGGCAAATATGTAATTAGTAACAATGAGCAGGTGCAAAAATATCATTCAGAATGCAGAAAATTGCAGAATCCAAATTAATTTCATGCAGGATACTGGTTTTGTGAGTGACCAAGTGTTAAAAATGATCATGAGAATTCAGCAATACTAAGATTTATGGTGATTTTCTGTATCAACTACATTTAGGTTTACGTTTATAATTCAGTTGTGTTAAAATCAAATCATTTAAAGAAGGATTTCAAATTCATATTTTTTAAAAAGCATCATCTACCATGATGTGTTTGGTTACTGTAATTAAAAGAATATATATTATGCTATAATATAAATGAATAAACAGCAGTGCGAGTATGAATGCATGGCTAAGAGCTTAACGGGAACTAGTAAGATGCAGTGTGGTTTTATTTTATTTTATTTTTTTCCATTTAAAATAGGTGTATTGTTGTGAATTTGTCTCCAAACCAGCATATGCCATTCCCTTGTGTGCAGTGTTAGCTTCATGTTTGTTTTTATTCACACGTGGCTGTAATGTGCTGTGCTCAGCCACCTGTTGAAGATAACACTTCACAGACGGTTAACCTCGATATGAAACGCTCATCGGCAATCAACCAACCTTCACAAGCCTCAAAGACCTGCTTCGCTCTAAAACTATAGGTAGGTAGCTGTGTAAGAACACTTTTTGAGAAACCTACTGCAAACAACTACCGCACTGCCTTCGGACTGCATACTCTCAGAGGTAAGATTGTGTGAAGAAGTTACAAGACGTTAGCCGGGGAGTTGGGCGTGTGGGCAACAGCTGCTACACTGCTTTAAAGTAGCGAGCTGTTAAATGCTGAAAAGAGTGCGCTGTTTTACTGTTTGACGATGTGCAGAGGCAGCTAGCGTTAGACAGAACACGATTTCTTCATTAAAGTTCTGTTTGGCAGAATATCAACTGCACAAACTGGGCACTGTGCAATTACCGAAGCTAAACAGATTACAATAACTGGCAAAAGTATTGTATAGATATAGTTCTATGCCTGGCAAAACATTATTCGGCTGAATTTGGTGTAAGAGGTCTTTCTCGCTTGCCACCTGACCGGTCGTCCTCGCTGGCGGTTCGTGCTGATGTTGATGATGTTGTTGATGTAGTTGTTAGCTAACATGCTACCTATACTCTGTCTCAAATGATATCTTGTTACGCCGACACGTTCGTTCTCGTTGTTTCTCCTTTTTGCCAAAGAAACACCTTCCGAGGAGTGTGTGACTCATGCAGCGTGAAATAAATAAACGAATAAATCTAAAACGAATGCGGAAAGCGTTAAAAACCTACCAACTACATACACTCCGTTCCTCCGGTAACCGCGTTTCGCGTTGAATCATGGGTAGTGATGCCTCGGAGTTCTGAAATGAGTGAAACCGAACGAAAAAAAAACTACAAACGCTATGGCGCAATATCACGTGAGGCAAGAAATTAAAAGCGTTGAAGCTTAGCCGCGGTTCTGTTCTCAAATGTATTCCCCAGTGCATCTGCTAAAGAGAATGTAAACCTCTGGTGTTACACGTGCGTCATGTTAAGTGAAGTGAAGTTTGTGGAGAAACAAAGTGAAAGGAACCGAACATGCAAAGTTTTCTGACAGGCCCATAGTAAAAGGCGGATAAAATATTATACACACTGGTAATATGTTTTACTACACGTTTAAAGCCAAAATAATTACAATGCTTAACATTGGAGTTTCTCTTTTTATGTATTTGATTTTTTTAATGCAGTTCCTCACACAATGACTATCCAACATCATTTAAAATGTTACTATATTCAGCAAAGCGCATCATAATCTGTGTATGCAGCAATATACAGTTATGTAACTGGCACAGTGCCATCAAAATAAATTTCCCCCTGTACTTAAGTCACAGAATACTCTATCCCAAAAGGTATAGCTGAATGATTAGCTTTATGTTTTTTTTCTCTTTGTAATCTTATAACATAGAACAGTTTAGTGAACTGTTAAATTAACTGTTTTTTTGTTTGTTTTTTCTTTAAACCCTACAGCTACTTTCAGTAAGATGTCCTTGCAGCATCTCACAGCTGTAAACTGTGCTGGACTTCTGCAACCTGGCTGCTCATTATTGTATCTGGAAGATGATGTTTATCTTTTTGGTCAGAAAGGCTGGCCTAAACGCTCCTGTCCAACAGGCGTCTTTGGTGTACGCATCAAGAACGGAGAGCTCAAGCTGCGCGCCATCTCATTCTCTAACAATTCTTGCTATCTCCCACCTCTGCGGTATCCAGCTATTGCTCACCTAAAGCCTCGTGATGGAGGCCCAGAGTGTTACCTTATTCATGGTGGTCGAACACCCAACAATGATCTATCTTCCAGCCTCTATGTGCTTAGCATTGACAGTCACGGATGCAATCGGAAGGTCACGCTGAGATGCCAGGAGAAAGAGCTGGTAGGGGAACCTCCAGGGCCTCGGTATGGCCATACAATCAGTGTAGTCCACAGCAGGGGAAAAACCGCCTGTGTTCTTTTTGGTGGCAGGTCCTACATGCCACCTGCTGAGAGAACCACAGAGAACTGGAATAGCGTGGTGGACTGTCCACCTCAAGTGTACCTCATTGACCTGGAGTTTGGCTGCTGCTCAGCACATACTCTCCCTGAGATCACAGATGGTCAGTCATTCCATCTAGCACTGGCACGGGAGGATTGTGTCTACTTCCTTGGTGGCCACATTCTCTCCACTGACTGCCGACCATCACGTTTGTTAAGGCTACGTGTGGAGCTTCTGTTAGGCAGTCCAGTGCTGTCCTGTGACGTCTTTAACAATGGTCTGTCCATCACAAGTGCCATTGCAAATTCTATAGGCTCTGCTGATGAGTATATTGTCCTAGGAGGGTATCAGTCAGACTCCCAGAAGCGAATGCAATGCACCTACATCACACTGAGTGACGTTGGCATAAACATGGAACCTCGAGAGCCACCACAATGGAGCAGTGAGATAAGCCAAAGCCGCATTTGGTTTGGTGGAAACCTTGGAAAGGGGAGCACACTGATCGCTGTTCCATCAGAGGGAAATCCAGCCCCTCCAGAAAGCTATTACTTCTACCAGGTAATCTTCCAGCAAGAGGAAGATACAAATGATCCAACCCAGACGTGCAGCCAGGAGTCTACAGACTTTGAAGATTCAGCTCCTCTAGAAGATTCAGAAGAGCTGTACTTTGGGCGTGATCCTAATGAGATGGAGTACAGCAGCGATGGCGAAGGAGACATCTACAATGAAGAAGATGAGGAGGACGAATCTCAGACTGGCTACTGGATCAAGTGCTGTCTCACTTGCCAAGTAGATGTCAACACCTGGGAGCCTTTCTACTCCACTGAGTTGACCCGACCTGCCATGATCTTTTGTTCAAGGGGTGAGGGTGGACACTGGGTCCATGCACAGTGTATGGATCTCTCTGAGACTCTACTGCTACAGCTCTCTCAGGACAACAGCAAGTATTACTGCCTGGACCACGGAAGCTTTGCCAAACAAGAGATGACTCCACCACGTCAGACAATTCCTGTGAAGAGACTGCCAATGAAGACAATGCACCGCAAAGCCCCCATCACCCTGAAAATGAATCCAGCCAAGAAAAGCTTCCTCAGGAGACTGTTTGACTGAGCTGTTCTTGCATTGGTGCTTGTGTCAGAACAAAAGAAATGAATGTTCATACAATTATGTGCTATTTGCTGAAGGGTTATAAAAACCTGTGTCTAGAATTCCTATAAATATGTCTGCAGTTAAGTGCTTGAACTTAAGATCTCAGATTAGGCTTACTGTTACATAAGGAGGTTTTCTGTAATGCCAGTGTTATGGAGAATGCAAGCCTTGTAAATGTTTTTTTCTAAAATTGTTTGAAATAAAAATACAAAATAAAAGCACATTATATGTTTCTCGTGTTTTTTTATATTTATAGAGGATCTAAATGTAACACCTGAAATTAAAGACAATAATTAAAGACAAGACTATTTTTTAAATTAAAATACATTTTATTACACTGAATAAGAACAATGAATTTACGTGGAAGCACTCCCATTTACGCTCTCATAAGAAAGAAAACTGGATTAAGAGCAGTATTTGTGTGCAAATCAACAAATCAAGAAAATATTGCAACTGAGAATAAATTGTGCAGGAAACTGTTTTGTTTCCAAATATGAAACAATAATGAAAAAATTCACACACCCATAAACACAGCCGATGCTCTTGGGCAACAGCTATAAAATCTTAGGAATTTACATAAACTATATCCATCTTTTAACAACAGAGAATTGTGTCCAAATGAAAAAGTAAATTACTGATTTCAACTTTCAACATATCAGTCAAAACACATGACAAAAAGACAACATCCTATCAATACAAACAATAGTAAATCATAAATCACTTGGTCATTTTGATTTAGAAGATCATTTTCAATGTTTACATTATAATATATTCTGAAAATAATATCAATACCATACCATACCATACCACTTTATTTTTATAGCACTTATAAAAACAGCCAATGGCTGACCAAAGTGCTGTACAGCATTTAAGAAAATAAAACAATCAATAAGAGTAATAATAGAAGTAAGTAAAACACAAGAGACTTAAGACAGACAAGATAAAAAAATTTTCTCAAAAGCTAGTGAATAAAAATGGGTTTTTAAACGAGATTTAAAAACACCAAGTGTTTGAGCTTGCCTCACATGCAGTGGCAATTTGTTCCAAAGTTTTGGTGCAATTACTGCGAACGCTCTATCACCCCTTAGTTTCCGATTTGCCTTTGGTTCTACAAGAAGCATCTGATCTGCTGATCTCAGTGATCTGGCTGGATCATAAGTGTGCAATCATATAAACAAAGTTACACAAAGTACTGCATAGTGAAACAATGCTGTCAATCAATTAAACAATAAGTACCCAATTTCGTGGGTATTGTGCGACCTAATGTAATCAGCAAATCAAACATACATAAAGTAAATAAAGTAAAAAATGAATCAATCAAGAAATAAATCAACCAATTACAGAGAATTCATGAACAGTAACAATAATATATGAGAAAAAATCACTGTTATATTGCATGGTGATCTTATTGACTACCTGACCATCTCTTCTTAATGAATGTCAAGTGTTCAGTGGAGTGCAAAATGATTTATATTGAGATTATTTGGAGGGATCGAGATGAACAGAGGTAGAATAATAGCCTGTCTTCTGAAACGTGCAAACGTGTAAATATACAATATGGGGTCATTCAAAGTCATTTTTGCTTTGGTGCTATTCTTCAAGAGGTCCCTGATATATGACACTAAAGTAATCCTTTTCACTAGCTCTTTTGAGACTGAGGCAGTTTGAATTTTCCTAATTCCATTTTGTCTTTGCCCTCTGTGATAAATTAATACAGCGATCATAAACGGGGCTCTTTTAAAGCAATTTCCCTTCTGTGACTTACAGTGCTTTCATCTGGTTCCATAAATAATCCTTCTGTATAAATTCATGAATGTGTCATAACCCGGTAATACAATAAACTATCCCATATTTCACCAGCAGCCAAGGATAAAATACGAAAATTTGCCTGCAAACCCTGAGAAGAAAGAATAGCCATTCCCTCCTAATCTTATCTCTGCCATACATAAAACATTTAGTCCAACTTTAAAGACAAGCATAGAAAAAATGATAAAAAGTGACCAGTAAAGTAATTCAGCATGGTGTTGGAGCTTATCTAAAGAAAAAATCAGTTATATGAGAAAGTGTCATATCCAGACTCCCTTTTTTGGGACAAAAAAGTAAAGTGAACAAATGTCCAAGTATATATAAGTCATATTACCCCAAAAACCCTCACATTTTCAAAGGTCTGGTATATCTGCCATATCTAAATCATCTGGAACTTCCTCTGGGTTGATGGTGGCTTGCAGTGCTTTTGCTGAATTCCTGTGAGCCTCCATGAACTTCTGCAGGTATTTAGATGTGTACAGCCAGTGGTGCTTTAATATGTCTTCTAACTCAAAGGTCTTGGACTGCCTGGCATTCATCTTACGAAAGCGCCGGAAAAGCTTGTTACCAGATTCATTGCCCTCACTGGCCCAGGCACCAATCGAGCCATCCCGCTCCACGATTTCAGGCACGTGGGCCAATGTCTTGTGTAGGTAGTTGGTAATCTTGCCATCATAACGGTATTTGAATGTGGTGGACAGGAGTTCGGCGAAGCTTTGAGAGTTGAAGCTGTAACGGCAGAGTTGGTCAGGGCAGTCTCGGGCTGGGCAGGTGGAGCGCCACACTGGCTTCATCTGGAGGTAGAGTTCCATCAGCTCTTTCAGAGCCTTGCGACGCTCCTCAGATGGAACCAGCTCACACACCACCTCCACAGCCTCACGTGTCATCAGTCGCCGGGCGTAGTTCCCATTCATTCTCATAACTGGTTTCAGCTTCATCTTCATCCTCAGCTGCTTGTCAAGGGCTGACCGCCAGCGACGACGCTCCTCTCGAGTTGGGTTGTGTTTCAGGTACATTTCACCAATCTCATCCTGAAATATCTTGTAGAATTCAGTAGCATTGCCAATGTCGCAGTGCAAGGCATCTAGCGTGGGCTGGGTCTCCATGAAAGGCTTAGCTGAGACCCCTTTAACTCTATCTCGAAGCTCGTCTGCAGACTCAGAGAAAGGATTGGTTCTCCATATCTCATAGCGCTCAAGATTTTCTTCGTGGCTTCGGGTAATGGAGTGCAGCACCATGTTCTGAGAGGCATGGGCTCGTGTGGAATCACACAGGGTGCAGATGTAAGTGGAGCCTGAAGCCTCCAATCCTTCCATTTCCCTCACCATCTTCTCGTCATAGCCTGTGCCTCGGAAGTAAACACGAAAAGAGCGAAGAAGTCCACCTATGGACAGGATGAGTCGACTCTCCTTCATAGCTCTACGCTCTGCCACTACGGGACCCAAGATGGCAGTCAGTGTCTCATGATCAGACTCATCAACAAACATAAGGCACAGGGGCCTGCAGGACAGCTCTGAATTGGGCTTTTGCTCCTGGTAGATTGTGACTGCTTCTTCCTCACCTTCAGCCTGAACAGTGATGGACATCACTGTGAAAGAGAATCTTACTGCTTTCTCTGGGACAGCTGGTCCTCCTCCATGCTTCTCACTGACATCTCCCATTCCATCACATGCCTCCTTGATCACCACAGTGAAACCTGATGTGCAGGTGCTGTCATCCAGCCCTCTTTCCTTCAGTCCTTCCATGATGTCCTCCTCCAAGTCTTTTAGAGCTGATACAAGTGCCACATCATAGCGGAATCTTCTAGAGATTGTATCTGCTGGTATGTCTTCCACAGAGGCTGTCCAGCCAGAGAGCCCATCAATGATGCCTACATCCCATGAGCTGGACACATTTTTGAGTGCTGGCTGCCACTCAAACTGATGGAAGCCTGGGAGAAGCTCCTTTTCAGCACTACGGAGGGTGTGCAAGGGTTGGAAGATCTGGCGTCCGCTAGTGGCCTTGACAGTACGGTACATCTTGTGGTACTGACTACAGCTGAGGAAGGTGTTGACGCGTATGGCAAGACACACTGCAGGGTGCAGGCCGAGACCCCTGCCTGGAAAAGCAAACAGAGACACAGCAAAGTCAGATGCAGGCACAGATAATGAGTTCAGGGAACCATATACAGTATACCTGAGGGTAGCGTTAAGATTAACAGTACAAAATTTAATTAACAACATATTAACATTCCTCTATTTAACTATTTTTATTACTATTAATTAACAAATTGATATTATTATTTAACAAATTGACATTCAATGTGAAATGCAAAGTCAAATTTCACAAAAGATGTTTTAAACAAATGCACCTTTTCTTGATAAAACACAATCATTTTTGTTAGTTTACAATTTTCTAATAACTTCTCAGTCCACAACGAGTTTTTGTGCATTCATTTAAGTGTTTCCAGCAGGCAGGCTGTACTTGTCATATATATTAATGTCTACTTATGCATATTGAGTTAAGTGTAAATGGGGCCTGTTTAGTACCTGTATCCATGCCTATACCTGAGGATATGGGTATGAGAGAGGTTTGAATGAAAGGTGGTGGAGGAAAGTGTGAGTATCAGATCTATGTGTATCTAACTCTATCTTTCTCTTTCTCTGTCAGCCACGATAAAACCTTTAGCCAATTTAAAGAGCTCTGCTGATTATTGCAGTGTGAGCTGTATCCTAGGTGCAGCATTAGATTTGTGATCATTATTAATTTCAGAGACAGAGAAGAGGTGATTTGGTAGGGCTGGCAAAAAGATCTACTGTCTGGTGATGAAAACAGACACCAGCTGGCCCCAATTCCCCAGGGGAGCGGACAGCACTGCCAGTGTCATTTACAGATACACGAGCTGCTGATGTTTTCATTCTAACAGGCTCTTGACAAGTGGTGTTACTGTGTGTTAGAGTGACATGCACCGAGCTTGGTGGTGACAATCCCATTTAAATTTAACAATCAGCCACAGTGACAAGTAGTTGATATTTTTTGGGTGCAATCTGCCAGACAACCACATGATAGATGTGTGCGCAGTTAATTTAATGAATTTTTGTAGGTCTGAGTAGTGTTTTTATGTAAAACATTAGTATGAAAGCCCTTTTTGTTATTAAAAACAAAGATTGTCCTAAAAAAAGCACTATTTTAACAGATTGTAGTTTCACCTGTTCAGGTTCAGCATAGCCTTACCTTGCATCATGGCCTCCAGTTCGTCGGCCTGCCTGTGTTCGTTCCCAGCCCTCAGTGCCAGGAGGAACATTGTCAAACACACAGCCTTCACATCCCCACCCTCCTCCTTGTCAGCGAACACCTTCACCTGACTCTTCAGCTCTTTCAACCTGTGCTTCTGCGCCCTTCGTGTTAGCGAGAGCAGGTGCTGTCGAGGACGGCCACCCTTGTTGACAGGCAGGTAGCTCTCTATGCTCTGCTCTGGAGTGTCCTCTGTGTCGTTTGATTCCAGACAGTGATTTAAGCAATGGTCACCAAAGGAGTCTAATCTGACCCACTCCCCACAGCCTTCTCTTGGACAGACCAGAGGAAGAGAGTTGAGAATCGAGAGAAAGGCTTTGGCAGGGCTAATCAGGTCAGGCGGGTTAAAAAGGAGGCCACAAGCTGGACACTGGGGACCCAAGGAGTGGCTGTATTTCTGGATGCAGGTGCGACAGAAGAGGTGAAGGCAAGGCGACTGGACTGGATCAGAGAGCAGGTGCTCGCACACCTGGCAGGTAACACCATTCACAAAGTCTTTTGGGAGCTCACCGGGGAGAAGCTGGTAGCTCAGGTGGTCTTTTTGACAGCGAGTTATATTCTTTACCCAAAGGGTTTTCTGAGCAGCTGCTCTCAAGCCAAACACTTCTGGGCTGTCTGTGGTCTGTCTCCATACTCTGTTGCCCCCCGTGGGTGCTGAAGAGTCTCTCTTGGTTCTCTTGGGCAAGCAGTGTGCACTCCGTAGTGGCTTGCTTCTTTTCCTTCCCCTCCGCTGAAGTATGAGTCTCTTGGGGAAGCACAGCAGGCAGTGCGAGGTATGATGCTTCCACACGGGGACTCGCGTTCTGGTGAAGCTACAGAAGCCACCTCCTCGCATGGCTACACTCCAGCAACGGTGACAAAACATCGAAGGGTGAATGGTTTCCATGTCACCCTTCACATCCACCTTAAACACCTTCAGGATGACCTCAGGCCAGCTGGCAGCCTTGCAGCCCATCCTTCGCAGGGAACATCTGCTGGAATCATCCAGAACTCCCAGGACTTCATGCTCTGGGCCTTTGGCTTTCCTCAGAATCATGCCACACAACCGACATAGAGACCTGAAAAGGTAGAGGATAGCTGGGTCCACTTGAAAGCAATACATTTGTCATGCATGTTCATGTGCTCACTTAACCTTGCCCTTATTCCTACGTAAATATGAGTATTTACCCCTGTCCTAGTCCTGAAGTACCCTACTCACACTATATGTTTCAGCGCTTTTCTTGCCTTAACACACACATTGACATGAAGGGCTGCTCCAATAATGCACTGGAAGCCATTCCATTAAAAGCGCGGGCATGTCAAAATAATACACCGCTTATCCCGGTGGTACCCAAATACAGTTTGGTAGTTCCCCTCCTCTAACACGTTCATTAAACCTGGCTATGGACAAGTGTGTTTGAGCAGGGAGATCACCAAAATGTGCTTGACATCGGTTCTCCAGGACCATCAATTTTGGGTAAGCTGGAACTTATCCCATCTGATTATGTGCACAAGCAAGGATTCATCCTGAACAGGAGGCCAACCCATCACAGGACAACACAGAGACAGACAATCTCTCACACACACACACACACCTATGGGCAATTTAGAGTAACCAGTCAACTTAAACCACAAGCCTTTGCACAGTGGGAGGAAACTGGAGAACCCAAAGGAAAGAGCTTGTAGGACCTTCTTACTGTGACAGCGCTAACCACAGCACCACCATATTGTACATCCTAACTTATATGGCTATCATATATTTCATATTTAGTCAAATAAAGAATGAAATTACAACCATTAACCCAATCGTATAGAAACAATCCAAAACGGACATGTTCAGCTTACCTGAGATGGTTCATGTGTGTGTCAATCTCTTGAAGCTTGAGGTCCACACGCCTGCCAGCCCCCTCCACATTCTCCTTGCTCTTCCCCCCCAGACAGAGTTTCATAACACTACCAGGAAGGCCTCCAGAATCCCCTTGCACATCCACCTTCTGCTGTGCTTCCTTCTCCAAGGGAGGCTCGCTGGGCAGGGGTGCCTTTTCCATGGAGCGCACCCGGAAGAGCTTAAACTTCCAGTCTGAGAATTTGGAGTAAGGATGGCACAGCGTGTCTGGCATGGAGGCTCTTGGCGTATTCGTCGGAATGCTTGGCTCGGTCTCCATGGTATCAGCACGGTCTCAGTTTCTGTGGAGGAGACAAGATCCGAGTGCAGAGAAGGAATGGGAGATTAGTTTTGTGAACTATGAGACTATGAGATTAGCTGGGCTGCTGTGGAATATTCATTCATTTATTTACTGCACGTTATTAAAAAGGGGTTCAGGCTCATAAACCCTCCGATGGTTCAAACACAGCTTTACCCTGAGTCCTGTGACACAATAAGACAGATTTACTTAAGTCTTTGAGAATGTTTTGTACAACGTGGCATCAAATCCCAGGACAAGATGAAGCTCTTGGCTGTGACCCACAGTGCCAAATTATTCTGTAAGTGGCATTTAGCTCCTCTGTAAAATGCATGAGACAAGCATTCAGGAATCGATACGCTGCTGAAAACTTCATTTCTTCCCTCCTTTACGCTCCTGCTCTGGGAGTAACTGTGACCTTTTTTCTTCTACCCTTTTTCTTTTTTTTCCTCGGGTACAGCGAGTTTGCTAAATAGGCATCTCTAGCCCTTCAGGCCCGTCAATCACTTATATTAGTCATTTGCTCAGGTGGAACTAGAGTCAGGGCCTCAGGAGCCCTACTCTGGCATTTTAAGAGCAGTGAACGAGAGATTATGAAACCTTTGAGGTGGAGTGGTTAATTGATGGAAAGATAGAGCTTGTGGAAAAGTTGTGAGGCCTTCTATTGAGATGAGACGCACAAGAAAAGTGATTGCACCCATAAATACTGCAGATGCGAATCGACAAAGCAACAAAACAACATTAAACCACCAGAATCCTAGCAGCTGTCAATCACAGACCTCCCGAATCTTTGAGGACAACCTTGGCACAATGCGACATGCATAGTATTGATCATCAAAAACTCCACCAATCCCTTTGTGAATCAATAAATCAACCAGGGCTTACCATGACGCTCCCATGGTGGCCACATAATGGCATTATCTCTCGCCCTTTCCCTCTCTTCTCACTGTTTGTGTCAGAGCCCTGTGTTTCTCTGACTGTCAGCATCAGCCACAAATCTACACTGAGTCGCTCACGCTCTCACACACACACACACACACACACGCTGGCATGCACAAAAAACACACATGAACAGCTGAGCGGCCCCAGCCTGACTGTCAGCTGGGTTCTCCTACCTTGTTTTTGAGGCTCAGCTGGCGTACTGTCCCTTGGGGTCTTTTCTGCATGGGAGCACCGAGGAGGTGTGTGTGTGTGTGTGTGTGTGTATGTATGTGTGTGGTCGTCTGACTGGCTCCTCTTTCACTGTGTCTGTTTGGATCTCAATGTGGAGTTCAGTGTTTCCACAAAGGATGGTGTCTCTCCATAGGAGCGAGAGACTCCTATTTATACCTTGCTGTGGAGGCTGTAACTGACACCCTCAGCCACGTGAAGGATATGGAGTAGATGGGGAGGAGTGATAGCATGAACAACAACACACACTAGTTTGTATATGTATCCAAAATGTGGAGTCACATCTGTATGTATCTATATATACAGTATGTGTGTGTGTAATGGAATACCTGAATATATGTAATTAAATTCTGTATAAGTATATTTAAGTTTGTTTTATTTAAGTGGCTATTTGTTATTATGACCACACTCGCCATAACAACATTTGACATCTGCATTTAACCCATCACACATGCACAAATGGATTATATATTAAATGAAACTATGAAAATATTAAATGAAAATGGAATATATGGAATTACATTCTGAACATATGGAATGAAAATGGAATATATGGAAATAATTTTGAATATATTGAATGAAAATAAATTAATAATAATAAATGAAGTGAAACCTGAATTTATTGAATTAAACTCTGAATATAAATAAAATTAATTCACATCAAATCAAACAATGTAGACATTATTAAAATGCACATTACAGACTTTAATTTAAAGTTGAATGCAAACATTTAAGTTTTACTATTTTGAAATTGCAAATTGCAACACTTTTTATTTCACCACCAACCACCAAGCCCCCTCATTTTGGGGCATCTTAATGTTTGGGACAAAGTAATGGCAGGTACAGTCTTATGCAATAGTTTGGGTGCCCCTTGATAAAGAGATTTTGATGATTTTGTCATTGAAAAGATGTTAACACAGTCTCTCTAGAACATGGAAAAAAGTACACAATATTTTCAGCAAACATTGATGCATAGTTACTTTTTATGCCATAAACTGAACAACAACAAAAACATTATTATGGCACTGTACAAATGCTTATTTTCATGTTTAGTACTTTGTAGCATATACTTTGCATGCAATGACTGCTTGAAGTTTGTGAGTCATAGACATCACCAGGTGCTGAGCTCTGGTTTTGCTGCCAAGATCTCCTGCTTTCCTGCAGAAATAGAAGTCAGTTAAGCCTTGAAGGTAAACAATTATTTTTATGCAATATTTCAAGAGTTTTAAGAAAAAAAGTGAATAAACTGATGTTATAGACCATAGTTTTCTATTTACACTCATTTTTGGACATGTTATCTGCCATGTGATTTTATCCACACATTTAAACTATGATTATAAATCTGGATATGAATTATATTATATCTTCATTCTATCTTTTTACAGCTTTTCTTTTTTTTCACCATTCTGGGGGGCTGGGGTTGGAAGATGATCAGGAAAATATATTTTGATTAGGTTGGGGACAAAATAAAACGTAACAAATTTTGTAGACGTGGCTGACTAGCCTTTGCAAAATAGTGCAAACTTTAATACATATCATTTTAAAGGCTTTATTGATTCCCTGTTCATTATTACCCCTGTTTATTATTTTGCCTGCATAACAAAATAGGCACACACATATGACACACCCCTTACCATAACATGTGCCTCTTGCCCTCATTAAGCATATGTTCAATCACACATACGCTCATACATGCATCACATGCATGCATCTGCACACATAAACATGCTGAAAGAAGGCTTACATGCAGATAAATGGAAATGCCCATTTTTGGCAGTTGGGGTCTCCAGCCTGCACCAGCATCCTGCAGCTGGTCCACAAGCAAGACAGCTCCAATACATCAGCTGTAGGCCCCAAACAGAGCTTTAGATCCTCACTTCAAATGAGACAAGCATTAGAAAGAGCTGACATGCGTCACTGCTCGAATGCTTTGCCCTACATACAGAAAGCAGTCTGGTTTCTAGGCTTGCTAACAAAAGGCTGGGTTATATCCCCAAAGAGCATCAACGCTCTAATGACCTGTTCAGACAATTTTTCCTCCTCTTTTTTGACAGATTCCTTGAGTGTCACCCAGCTCTAGTAGAATCTGACACCTTCCTTGCTTTTGTTAGAGGCCCCTTGAACGAGAGTTCTCCTTCCTATCAGAGCTTGTCTCTCTCTCTTTTTTGTAGGGATGAGCGTTAATGAGAGGAAATGATTTGACAGTTTGCCTTAGCAGATCGACAGCGTATTTGCGTAAGAATCAGCCTTGTTTGAATTCGCCTTGCGGATTAATCTGCTGCGCTCTCCACAGGACTGCGCTCTGCTGCGCCAGATCTGTCAGCCTACTTATTAGACGCACAGTTGGTGGCTACAGGCTCTCCCTTTTGCTGCACGTCATTACTACTGTACATGAGGACCAATGATTAATGACCAGCATCGGAAAAGAAATGACTCTGAGATACTTGTAGGAAAGCCATTCATATGTTAAGGAGAAGAGGGCTTGGGCCAAAACCATTATGGCTGCCCGTAAACTGAAGAGACTCAAATATTGAATTGGAAATGCCACTTATGAGTCTTATCATTATGTCTTTCAAACAGCAGAAATGACTTAAATGAGCTTAAAAGATAGCTTTGCTTGTTGCACAGAAAGTTTTCAATGTGTGCTTGTTTTCATGGACATCAATAGCCTGACTAAGTAGGAACATGGAGGAACTTGCCTCAGTAGGAACTTGCCTCAGTAGGACTGGTAAGAGCTCATTCTTTTCATTGAAAGTGCAGAAACATTATTATTTATTACACTCTGTCATATGAAAAAGCTTGTATGCCCAAAACAGGAAAAGATAAAAAGTCAGAATTTAACTACAAACTGAAAAAACACTTCCATTTCTATTGGTCAATTCACCCTAAAAAAGCTTTAAGAGGAAATTAAAAAAGTAAATAAATGAGATTCTGATAGGGTGTCAGTGAAAGTAGATAGTTGCATATAGAGTTAAACGCAAAGGTTTGGGCACCCCTGGACATCATTTGTTAATTTTCTAATGTGAAAATCTGAAATACATTATATATAGAGATCACATGTCTGTACATTTTATTTCACAAGTGCTATTTGTTTCCTGAATTTAAAAAATGGAGAAAAAAACTGAAACTTTACAAACATAATGGCCTATTAGATTGATAGACAGACATACAGACAGACAGACAGACAGTGGTGTGAAAAAGTGTTGATTGATTTCTTTTTTTTCCCATGTTTGACACACTTAAATGTTTTTTTTACAGCACTGTGGAGGAATTTTGGCCCAAACTCATCTTTGTAGAATTGTTGCAGTTTAGCCACATTGGAGAGTTTTTGAGCATGAATCGCCTTTTTAAGTTCATGCCACAGCATTCAGATCAGGACTTTGACTAGGCCATTCCAAAGTCATTTTGTTTTTCTTCAGCCAATGAGAGGTGGACTTGCTGGTGTGATTTGTATCGTTGTCCTGCTGCAGAACCCAAGTTTGTTTCTTGAGGTCACAAACAGATGGCTGGATGTTATCCTTCAGGAGCTTTTGGTAGACAGCACAATGCATGGTCCCATTTATCACAGCAGGTCTTCCAGGTGCTGAAGCAGCAAAACAGCCCCAGATCATCACACTATCACCACCATATTTTACTGTTAGTATGATGTTCTTTTGTGTTACTTCTACGTCAGATGTAATGGGACACGCACCTTCCAAAAAGTTCAACTTTTGTCTCATCAGTCCACAGAGTATTTTCCCAAAAATCTTGGGGATCATCAAGATGTTTTCTGGCAAAATAGAGATGAGCCTTAATGTTCTTTTTGCTCAGCAGTGTTTTTCATCTTGGCATCTCTGCCATGCAGATCATTTTGCCCAGTCTCTTTCTTATGGTGGAGTCATAAACACTGACCTGAAGTTCTTTGGATGTTGCTGTGGTGTCTTTTGTGACTTCTTGGATGAGTCATCGCTGTGCTCTTGGGGTAATTCTGGTCGGTCACTCTTGGGAAGGTTCATCACTGTTCCATGTTTTCGCCATTTGTGGATAATGGCTCTTACTGTGGAGTCCCAAAGCTTTATCACCTTTTCCAGACTGATAGATCTCAGTTACTTTCTTTCTCATTTGTAAAATGACCCTATGAGCTCAACATATACTCATCAATGAGGTAAAGAAACAACCATAAGTGACAGCCAAGGATTTGAAGGCATTGTTGGACCTGGCTTACCTCTGTGTTTACAATACATAAAACATTGAATAAGCAGGGAATGATAGGCCCATTCTCTGACGAAGAGGACAAAGCTACAGATGTCTGTCTAACAAACATGCGATGACCCCCAGAGACCCCCCTACCCACCTGCTAATTGACTTGTTATTGATAAAGCCACCGGCAGTTTGATTAATGGGAAAAATGTCTGGGGTTGACAGCCACCTGGCATGGAGCGGGGTGTTGTTGTGCTCTGGTTGGATTCGAGGGTTAGATGGAGGGAGCAGGGCTGTTGTTTAGGTGGGTTTGTTTCCGTTATCTTCAACTGAACAGCACACCTGCTGAGTGATGCTGGAGCTGCTGGGGGGTTTGCCCTTTCAAACTGATCTGAGGCCAACTCTGTACTTTCACTTGTAATGGATTCAGCTGGGGCTGTAGAGGGTAAGAGATGTTTACAAAGTGAGGTACGATACACAATGCCTGGAGCAGAAAAAATAACTTTATCTGAATGTTTGGATGAACCTGGAGTAGTGGTAAATGCAGCAGTAATTAAATTAGTTTCTCTTATAATTAAGACCATGATCCTTATTCAATTCAATGTAATTCAATTCAGTTTTATTTATATAGCGCTTTTTACAACAGAAGTTGTCACAAAGCAGCTTTACAAGGTCCGGGTCCGAGCCCCTAATGAGCAAGTAAGGCAACGGAGGACTTAAAGGAAAAACTCCCTGAAACTGAGGAAGAAACCTTGGGAGGAACCAAAGCTCAGTAAACACAGTAAACACAGTTTACACAGTAAAACTTGAAAGATGTCTAAAAGCAGCTCAGGGATCAATATAAGATATTACAAACAAATGAACAGCTATAAATAAATAGCTGTAGAGTATAAAGTGGCATGTATGTTAAAGTTATATGTTCTCCCATATAGGCAATATATAGGAGCCAGACAACTTAAACCACTAGCCTTTGGACAATGGGAAGAAACCAGAGCACATGGACGAAACACAGGGAGAACTTGCAAACTTCTCACAGAAAGACACCTTTGGCCATCTCAGGGATTGAACCTGGACCCTCTTTCTGTGAGGACCACCACAGCACATGCTTTGTATCAGTGAAAATAACATTTTTTAAATAGCATCAATGTTTTTGGAAACCGGAAGCTTTGAGTGCTTAGACATTGTGCTGCTATCATCTTCCACCATTGTTCAAGAGGCACTCCTAGTTAAAATATTGTTGGTCGTTGTATGTGGGGGTGCAATGATAAAACACAAAAAATATTGTACAATTCATGGTTAAATATATGCTTTCCTGAACAAGAAAGTTTTTTGCCGTTTTTTAAAACAGTCTGCTGTGCTCTCATGGAAGAGCATTCCAAAGCCATGGAGCAGCTGCTGCAAAAGCTCTGTCGCCCATTTTGCAGAGTTTGGTTAAGGGTGGGCAAAGGTGGTAGGAATTTGCAGACAGGAAACGTCTATTTGTGGTTTGTGGTGTCAGGAGTTCTTTGAGATGGTGTGGTGCATTTCCATGTATACACTGGTGGGTGAGTTTATATTTGATACGCAGATGGACTGGGAGCCAATGGAGTGTCTGGAGGATTGGAGTGATGTGTTCGTATTTTCGCACCTTCATCAGTATCCTTGCAGCAGTGTTTTGAATTTGTTGTAACTTTTGGTGCTTTTGCTGGGGATCCTGATGAGGAGTGCATTACAGTAATCCAGCCTGGATGTTGATATTGTAGTGGAGCTGAGGCTTAAGGGGGGCGTGCTGGTGCCGCACAGCCCCCTGGGAGCTAATGTTTTCTGTGTTTTGGGCTGTGTTTTGGAAGGTTTAATTGCAGTTATTGTTGGGGTTTGTTTATGGTTGTATTTGTGGGTTTATTTTGGGTTTATTTGTTAGATGTGGGGTAATGGGCGAGTTCACCGTCACTCACTGAACTATGCTGTGAAGCGGCTTAGACGGTGAGTTTGCCCAGCTAGACAGTTCTGGGTTGATGCTTGAAGTTGCTCTATGTGTGCTACGCCAGTTGGAGGCACACAAATGCTTCTTTTCAGAGCATAATAAATTGACGGGCAGCTGCTCAATTCAAGCAAATACTCCATTACTTTCCCTCCAAAAAGTTCAAGCCAAAATTCGTCACAATATTCACCAATCAGCCACAACACTTAAACCACTGAGAGGTGAAATGAATTACAGTAATTACCTCCTTACAGTGGCATTATTGAGGAGTAAGATGTATTAGGCAGCAACTAAACAGACACCAAGGAATAGGACCCAAGTAATCCAAGAAGAAGACAAGCTAATGGAGACAATGCTCTGGATAATGTTCTTCTGGGAACATTGGGTCCAGATATTCATGTGGATGTTAGACATTGAAACCTTCCACCTGAACATTGTTGTAGAGCAAATACATTCCTTCATGGCTAAGGTATTCTCTAATGGCAGTGCCCTCTATCAGCATGCAAAAACATTTGTTCAGAAATAATGAATTGTTCAATTAAGCATCTTTGGGATGTGCTGACAAATTTCTCCAATGCATAAAGGCCAAATTTGGAAATCACATGACTCCTAATATTTTAGTCTCTCCGGAAAAAAACTCCAAAGGTCTTGTGAAGTCTGTGCCAAAATGGATCAGGATGGTTTTAATGTTATGGTTGATTAGTGTGTAAAGAACGTGATGGGACACGATGTAAGTCATTAGATTATCAAGATGAGAGTAAAATGACAGCAATGTTCACTCTGCTGCTGATGGCAAAACACTGAAATTGTTTATGGCCATGACAATCACAACTGTTAGCCAAGATAAACCCTCAATTATACATGAATTTACATTTGTTATGGTTACTGTCTCATCAATCATTATGCCTCTCTCAAATTATGAGCATACTTTTCTGCATTGAGCCATCAAAATGGCCTTTCTCACTCGATGCGCAAAATCAAATCTTGCAGCAAAAGGAGCAATTAGAGGAGCTGGCTGTGGAGAAAGCTGTACCTTAGCTATCAGGTCTGCAGAGGCATGAGGACAGATGACACAGAGCAAATGTATAAGGAACAGAAAATTACATTTCAGCCATGTTGGCACAAACAGGTCCTATAGTTATTTTGTCCTTGTCACATAATCCTATCCTATATCAATCATATATAGCACCTGATGAATCACATTTTATGGAAATGCTGTGAGAAAGCCAGTTTCAATATGAAAGATTAGACATTTCTAATCACATAATAATATATTGACATAAATATTCATTTTAAAGTAAAGTAAAAAAGAAATACGGGTGCATTTTCATGAAGTGGGTAGCACCATCACCTCACAGCAAGAAGGTCCTGGGTTCGATCCCTGAGTGTAGTGAATGCTTTTGTAAATGGGTCACAAAACAAGTAAAGCCCTGTGACCCCTGTGAAACTAGTTTGATGGGTGACAAAACGCCCATTAGATCTGAATAGTATAAAACCCCTGATGACCATCAGTTATTGTGCTCAGAAATCTTCAATGCTAATTGAAACTCTGTGCTCAACACTTCTTTTTGCCTAACCTTCTCTTTTGGGTATTTTGTTATTTTCTAACTTTCTTAAATAAATTTGGAAAGTAGTTTATTGACATGTCACTCTCCTTAAAGAACATTGACACTCACAAAATCAAGTGCACAAGATCTCCCTGTGTTTTTGTGGGTTTTCTCTGGGTTCTCAGGTTTCCTCCCACTGTCCAAAGGCTTGTGGTTTAGGTTGATTAATCTAACTTGCCCATAGGTGTGACCTAATCATAGAAAATACACCCAAAGAACTTTGGCAAGCGGTCCAATGGTGCAACGACAGGTTTGAAAAGTAAACACCCCATAGGGTGCAGTGCACAGTACAGTCATATAGTGCATGTTAAAAACATGAAAGCTGATTCAAGCTCATGTGCTGTTTATTTTCTCAACAGTCTCTGTTGTTTTCACACTGAACAAGTGGCATATATATACAGTATATAATGCAAACAGCACGACTAGCTAACAACAAAGCTAACAATGTAGCTAACAACATAGCTAACAATGGTGGATGTGCCAATTGTTTTAGTCATTCTTGCACAAATGTATATAGTAGCTGTAGAGAACTAGCTGAACAAGGTCTGTGAGAAGCTTCACAGATGAACCGTGGCTACAGAACTTTAGGATTGCCTTGGCACTGAAGAAACTTGCTACTGACAGAAATATCACATCTGATTGGTGTAAGACAGTTCAGCTGTTTAGAATACAGGGTGTCCTCAACTTACGTCACACTCATATTATGGAAATTTGTGGTTACGTCGCTGGTTCTTTCTTTTTTATGAGCATGTGTACTATCATATATGGTAGTAGAATGCAGTTGAACACCTACTAAATACTTTACAGTAACACACAGGTGCCACAAGCTGAGCTAAGTGTAATATGTGTGAGCCTGCGTGTGTGTGGAGACGGGGAGAAAGAGGCGGTTCTGCCCTGCTAATTCCCTGTGAGCTTTTATTGCTGTGATGTTTATGTTTTATACACCATTAGTGTTGAATAAGAGTTCGTGTCGATTGGTGGGTTAGATGGGGGGTTAATAGTGCAATGTGCTAAGGCACCATCAGTGTGGTCTTACCACAAGTCACGTCTCCAATACGTTTACTGCTGTGGTGTATGTTGAAGCATTAAAAAGAACATTTCTATCTGGAGTTGTTGGCAATAGTGAGCCAGAGTGTGAGTGTTTGTGTGGGAATGGTTGTTTTGAATTTATTGAATGAACTTATTTGTTTTTAAGTGTTTTAGACTTACTTTAAAACCCATTTTTATTCTCTAGCTTTTAATACTATGTGTGAGGAAAATTAAGAGTCATTCATTCTTTTTTGTCTCTTTGTTTTAAAATGTTATTTTGTCCTTTGTTTGTGTGTTTTATGTTTTTATGCTTTTTCAGGCCTGTTTTTATTTGTATCTGTATTGTATTTATATTTTATATGTTGTACAGCACTTTTGGCAACCTTATGGTTGTTTTTATGAGGGCTTTATAAATAAAATGGTATGGTATGGTATGGTATGGTATGGTATGGTATGGTAGAAAAAAGACACTTTCACTGCATGCCTTGTTAAAGTTCAAGCCCAAGTAATAATTTATTAATTTATTTATATATTATGTTTATCTAGAGGTGGAAAATATATATATTGTAGCAGTTCTCGGAGAGAGAGAGCCACTAATGACCACACTTGACACAATGTTTTCGTTGACTCCAGCCAGGAACTGGGCGGTATTTATTTGCTCAACTACCAGCCTTTAGAAAAGCCTTTGAGTACTAGTGTATCCCCTAGTGCGTAGGATGCGCACGAGCATAAACCCATGTCAAGTGAGATGGCGATGAGCGGCAGATCAAGTCACTAACCTCCACACTCTTCACGCTGGTGGCAGATCCGCACGCTCATCGCCAGCCCACTCGCAAAGCACCAATTAACGCAACACAACATCTTACCCTGTCTAATCCATTTTCTCTACTCCTGGGAACACACAGAGTTGCCATAAACTGTGAAAAACATGCTAACTGTAAATCACTCTCCCATGATGCACCTGCCCAAACAGCCAATGCCGGCAGATGCACTGCTAAAATATGCTCCAGAAAGGTTTTTAGAAAAGGATGACAGAAAACAAAGCAGAAGACGGAGAAAGCTGAAATGTCATGTCCTGATACAGTTTACTATGACCAGCTAATCCGAAACTACTCTGAATTCAAAAGGACGAAGCCAAAGTCTCTGAATGCATTGTTGATGGATCATTGGGTAAGAAAGTGTTAAGTGCTGTTAGGAAGCAGCTTGGAGGCTCTACTGTCAGAAACACAGTGTCTCGCTCTGGTCTTCATAAATAGATAATAACTGCCACATTAGCAGGGGTGCTAGCTCTCCTCCTTGATTGGGAATAATTCTCATGGTCTGTAGTCTGTCATGTTTTCACATTTGTTCCTGTCATCCTATCAGCCGGCCTGGAACAGCCTCATCTTTCACATCTCCCGCGATGCTGCAGTCCATCATTAAAAAGATGTTTTATCATTTTAAATGATGAATAATTGTTCTACTGGGAAAAAAAGAAGGGCAGGCTCCAGCGCATTAAACCAGTTCAATCCTCCATTATTCCTCTCATGCTCTCATTTCTTTCTCTTTCTCGTCCTCACTCCTCTTCCCCTCTCCAATCCTCAAAGTTTATTTTGTAAATTACCATTCCAAGCAGAGGCCCCCAGTGCAGTGTCATTTGTCAAAGGTAGCTGCCAGACTGGCTCTCTGGTTGTCCTATCCACTTCCAGACTGCTCATCTATCTCTCTCGCTCCCTCTTTCCTCTCTCTCTCATCACCCTCCCTTCATCCCTCTCTAATCATTAATGCCATTATCAGGATGGAGACCATTCATTATCTCTCTCTCTCTTTCTCTCTCTCTTTCTCTCTCTCTCTCTCTCTCTCTCTCTCTCTCTCTCTCTCTCTCCCTCTCTCTCTCTCTCTCT
>JBBIGC010000125.1:6499200-6521996 GCA_037576955.1 Lepidarchus adonis | reverse complement strand
TAATGTTTATCAGTACATTGCAGAAAATAATGAACTTTATCACAATATGCTAATTTTTTGAGAAGGACCTGTACATTTACTTAAAGGGGCTTTAAGTAAATGTGTTGCTTTGTGAGCACGAGCAATGGCCTAGATTCCTGATACGAGCTGCCTGCTGGTTATACACCATAGGAAAGAGATTAAGTCTTGTTCTGGACTAACACAGTAACAAAGTCCTCTAAAATACCAACAACGTCACTGGGAACTGCATGTTCCATCATATCCTTTCAAATGTACATTTCACATGTACTTCACACTGTAGATTCAGCCCCATCCACACAGTCCATATATAGAAACGAAGCTTTAAAATCATTCAAATCACACTTTTGGAAAGTCCCAAAAAACAAATGTACAACTCTCTCCCTTTTTATTCTAAAACAGTTTAGCCCAGCCCCTTCACAAGGAAGCTCTGATTGGTTAGAAGCTTATTTACACAATACAATCATCTGGAACATCAGTAGCGCAGAGACTAATATTGCAATAGCGATGTACAGATGATATATTGTGCAGCCCTAAGCAGGAAAATACCTTGCAGATGGACACCTCAGTGGTGAACCCACGACCGGCCCGGTAGCCCTTTAAGTCTCCTTTGTAGATTACTTGCACCGTTCCACTATGAAGGGCATTAAAAATTACATCTTCAGATGTTTGGTTTCTAACACACACAGCTGTTCTAGAAAAATATCTTAACCATTTAATTATGCAGATTTTTAAAGTCAGTAGATAAAATACATAAAAGTCAAGCAAAACACATGCAAGTTCTCTGCCCACACTTTAACATTACGCCTCAGACCCTAATCTCATACTTGTTTTTTTGAGAGCAGAGGTGGAAGGGGTTTAAAGTCAGGAGACTCCACTCTTTGCTGTGGTGGAGAGGTGGGGTTGATCTGTCGTCATGGGTTCCTACACAGGAAAGTCGAGCCCACTCTTCACTCCACCAGAGCAGTGGGCTCAAAGCAAAGCCTGCACACTTTTACTTCCTGTTCATGCGCTGCTACAGTGCTTCTCAAAGCAGTGTCTCTCTACCTCTTGTTCTAGTTTAGGCTTTGGGAAGTGAAAACTGTTCTTATTTTAGTAGCTTCTCAGCCTGGCCCCATGGGAAATAAAATATTAACAGTAGCAAATAAGTAGACTTGAGTGTAAGCTGTTGTTTAGTGAAGTATCATGAAGTACCATCATTTCACATTGAAAATGTTTATAAAATATGCAACAGCAAAAACATGTTTGTTAAGGTTGTAAACTCCATAGATCTAACAGATCTAACAAGAACGCCTCAAAGTCTGTAAACACGGCTTCAAAAGGTATTTAGTTCTAGCAGAGTTTGGAAAAAAACAAAGGCATCTAAAATCCCAGGCTGTTCCACACAAGCATTAAAACAATTCCCCTTTGTGTTGCATGAAAAAAGTGGAGAAAGGAGTAAAAACGCAGCATTCTGAAGTGATAAACTCTCAGGAAAACATCATAAGTGAGACTCATGAAACATATGCAGTTAAACTTCATTACAACTTAAGAAATCGGACGCATTCTTTATTTGTGAAAAGCAGTTTATCTCCAAGGGAAATGGATTAAGCCTTGTTCTGGACTACACAGCATTCTGAACTGACTAACAGTAATAAAGTCGTCCGTTACTTACAAAGAATTCTAAAACACCAACGATGTTATTGGGAACTCTGCACGTTCCATCATATCCTCGCCCTGTCCAACAGGGCTTTAAAAACGTCCAGTCGTGTCGGGTCCTCTCCAGCACCCAGCTCTGGCCTGTTTTTTTCCAGCCAGTCAGAGGATTGAATCTGTTGTCTAAAAGCACCAATGAGGGACTCGAGGCTCTCTGTGGAAGAGGAGGACTGACAGTTGAAGACCACAGCGTCCTTGTCAGGCAACAATAAGCTTTCAGCCTCAGTACCATTTCCCTCACAATGCTCTTTTGTTAGTGTACCAGAGGCACAGAATGCGATTTCTTTGGCATTGTCCTCACGGTTTTTGTCCTCTGTCTCTGTGGTGCTCTCCGTTTGTCTATAGCTCTCCTGTTTGTCTTTCTTTGCAGGCTCACAGTCGGGCAGGATGCTGGAGCCCTGGAGCTCCTCTAAAGTCTCTCTGATTCTCTGCAGGCCTGAGGGGGAAAACAGAGCAGCATAAATGCTTATGCACACAAGCCAGACATCAATTTATGTAGTGCATGGCACAGTTCATGTAGAATTACAAATCCATACGAAGAGGCCCACTGTGTAAACACACCCAGTTGGAGGCGACGCTGCTGGTCAGCGAAGATGATCCGGAACCAGCCTGGAGAGGAACAGCTGAAGGCCTGTCCACAGCTCAGCAACACCCCGTGCTTCAGGAAACACCTCCACAAACACAGCTCCTCCATGAACGCCTGCTTCTTCAAGTACTGGTGGATACACACCCATACACACATCAAAGTCAGTACTACAGGTCACAGAAAACCCCCTGTAAAGGTATTAGTATGAGTTGTTAAGTGAAGTATTACATTGTGAACACACACAGACACACAAAGTGCACCACAACAAAATGCAACCTCTGCATTTAACCCTTCCAGATGTGCAACAGCAGGCAGCTATGAAAAGTGCCCAGTGTCTCTTGCTCAAGGTTACGGGTGATCTTTCAATCCCAAGGGCAAGGTCCTAACAACTAAGCCACCACTACATGAGGCAGGAATTTTGCCTTGTTCTGAATTACACAGCATTTAAACAGATAAATAAATAAATAGAGGTTCTCCACCAATGGGAACATGTGGTTCAGGACGAGGGTTTTTCCTGAGATAACCTTACCTATAAATAAGCAAGTCTTCCCTTATCTCCACGTTTCTCAGCCTTGAAAATATTGAATGGAGGAATAAAGAAACACTTAGTTAAGCCATCAACATAAGTTATATTCTTTACTTTCTGGTCCTCACTGTAGAAAAAGGCACAAATGCTGATAGATGCTAAGTGGTTAAATCTGACATCCCATTTAAAAAAAAAAAAACTTTGTAGAACATGATTTGAATACTATCCTTTAAACATTTATGGTAATACCCACAGTTTTAAGGTATTTATAATGTCAATATAACATTGTATAGGTGTGATGATCAGGTACCCACATACTTTTGCCTATTTACTGTACATATCCAAACATGAGTGAGTAACCTAAATAAATGGTAGACTGTTTTGTCTAATGTTATCTCACTTTAGTCCTTCTGGTAGAGCAATAGCCCATTTTCCAATGGAGCAGATGGAAGGGTTGAATTAAAATCACAAATCTGTAATGTTACTGAGGATTGTTTCTCTACCAGACAGAAACAGAATTGTGCAGAGGTGGCAGAGCAAGCCCCTTCTGACAAAATGTTTTTAAAAAGGAGATGACTTATAGGAAAAGAACCAGAGAAACCAAAAAAGACCAATCACAAATACACAAAGCCCAAAGAAGAAGACGGCCTTCTGAAAGCAGACAGAGTGGAGACTCCTCTCAGAAGTGGTGTTCAAAACTGGCCAGCAGAGAGTCTAAAAAAACAGTAAGGGACCAAGGAAATAAAAAGAGATTCAGGCTGGTGAGAGATGGAGACATGAAGAAATGGCCATGGAGGAAGAGCCAGGGGGGTGAAAGAAAAGAGGAGAACATGATGAGTATGTTTTACTACAAATGGCGAAAACAGAAAAGACAAAAGTGAGTGAGATTAAATAAAAAGAAGAGCCTAAAACTGTTCAGCCTAAAGCGAACACACACTGTATTAAAGCTACAGCCAATTAACAAAACTCAAAAGCAGAAGACAACAAGCAATTAGGATAATCTAACCCTCTAGTGGTGTAGAAGCCATGGAACTCTCTCGGACATTGTGTTTAATTGATTCACTCATTAACAAAAGTGGAGAAATTCTGTCAAAAGTGTTGATTCTACACTTTCAATCAGTATCACCTTTGAAGAATAAGTTAGTACAGTTTTAATGATTTAGTTTTAGGACAGAGCTATCTGTTACATTTTTACCATTTAACGTGGAACATAAAAGTTCAGTCAAACCCTGTTAACTCGCCAAACCCGCCTCTCGCCACCAAAGGCTGCAGGACAGTTTTTCCTTCCATGTTATTTACCTCATTTCCACATCCACTGTGGAAAACTGGAACTGAAAACTTCAGTCAAAGAGAAAAATGAGAACTCTCAATTGCCTAATAATAAATTACTTTATCTGCTGTCACTTTTGAACCTGTCTGAGTGTTTTTTAATAATTATTTCTCTTTTTCATCTAAATGTTCATATAGTCTTAAATTTTGAAGACGTGCTGTGTTGTAGGAGTATAAAATGAAATTTAATGAATAGTGCAATTTTTACCATATTACTGAAATGTTTGTGCTTTCCATCTTAAAGCTGTGTTCTCTTCCATACATACAGTACTGTGCAAAAGTCTTCGGCACTAAAATGTATATTTAAGAGCCATGTAGACAAGCAGTGAGTGAAAGGGACTGTGTGTCATTGTGAACACATTCAATTGCACACAAACTGCACCACATAGAGATGTGACCTTGGACGGTACCTTACCTCAGTGGCACATATGGCAGGGAATTGAACCTGGAACCTTCTGATCTCAGAGGCAAGGTCCTAACCACTAGGCGACCACTGCCACCTTTAACTGTTTTTATTGTTTTACTGTCAAATCACAAATATTAGAACCAATACAAATAAAATTATCAATGTGTTTAGTTACCGTTTCCAGAGTTCTCCTCATGGAAGCACAGAATTATCTGTAGGAACAATCAACTCCCTGGTTTGGGCTCAATCAGTGGTTAAAAGTGCTGCTGCTGAGAGTTTCACAACCATACAATGAGTGCAGGCACTGAGAGGAAATCACCAAACCTGTGCTGTTCCAACAGCTCCCAACACATATCAAACTCTTTTTACATACAAAACTCATTTAGATTTTATTTTACAGGGTTCATACACCTTTTCCATAGTCAAATTGAAGGATTTTCAAGGTCAATTTCCAAGCTTTTCTAGTACCATAAAGTAAATTACGTGATAAAAAATTCACACATATTCAAAGCTGTAAGGTCATGGCCCAAATTATGCATTAGGATGTTATGAAGGGTATTAAATCAAACCTCCATTACCAAAGAAACCAACATATGATTTTTTTTCTTCAGGTCACATCCCCCCAGTATGTTGGTCTGATGCCCCAGATTTTGGGGGCAGTATCACAAATCGGCTACAGAGGTTATTGCGGAGCTCATCAACAAGAATGCTTTCATTTATTAATCTCACTTCTTTTATTTCTCTTCATTTAAAAGTAATAGCCATGTGTAGTGCAATAATATGGTAAGAATTTCAAGCATTTACAAGCACTTTATCTAAAATCAAGCACTTTTCAAAGCTTAAAAATACATTAAAATTCCAGCATTTTCAAGGACTTCGAGCACTAATGAGGTAAATTAAAATCAAAGAGGCTCACAATGGCATAGATGCACAGAACAGCCACTCACTCTTTATTTTATGATTTTCTGTTAACTCTGTCTGGGAATTACAATATGGCATAAGCTTCACCAAAAAACTATACATTAGAAAAAACTAAACACCTATATGAAATTGGCATGAAAACAACTACAAAACCCATAAAAATCATCAGCGATGAGGATGACCTGCTGACTTGTGTTATTGTGTAGACCCAAAATTCAACATTGTATGATTCAGACTGTACACTACTAGCATTGTAATGTGTGTATAGTAGTGCAGTACCTCACCTTACTGAAGTCAGCCCATATAAAGAAGCCTGCGCTTCGGTGCAGGTAGGGAATACCAAGCTCCTTCAGCTGACTGGCCACATACCGGTGAGCCTCTTTCAGTCTGCGCCTGTTCTCCGGCAGAAACACCCTGTTCATCCAGTCTGAAAACATCAACAGAGCTTTTTAGCTATGCATTGCCCATAGCAATCCTCAGAGTGTGTGCTGATCCAGAGTTGATGGACACAGACTGAATACATTTAACAGGAATCAATAGGTGGGTTTAGCAGTAAATACTCAAGCATTGTTTAACCCTTGGAACCCTAGGCTTGTGAGTCTAGTGTCAGCCCACACATACAGGCCCTTAGGGTTTAGGACAGAGATCTTATCCACATCTTATACATAAAGTGCCAGTGTGGCTGAAGTCTGATCAAGGTTGACTGGATCAATTTTCTGAACGCTGGGACCAATTGATTCCGAGCAACATAAGCTGTGCTCCTGCCTGAAAACCTGTAGCCACTGTGTAGATTGGATCCCTGGATTAAACGGTTAACTTTAATGTTATAACTCATTCCATAAACAAAGACTGACCAGCAGATGAACACAGCTCTGTGTATAGAGCAGAGGTGTCCAAATCCAGTCCTGGAGGGCTGGTGTCCAGCACAGTTTGGAGACCTACCTGCTCAAACACACCTGTTAATCAGCAGATGTAGTGAGTGTGTTTGAGGAGATAAAATACCAGACCGTGCTGGTTATCAGCCCTCCAGATTTGGGAACCCATCGTATGGTGAGATATGGTACAGATTAGATATACCTCTATCTTTCAGCAGCTGAGCAACCTGGTACTGTGCAGCTCCTGCTACTCCGTGAAAGCAGCCCAGCTGATCCAGAGCCTGCACCAAATCCATGTTCTCGGTGTAGAGCGTACCCACACGCATACCTGCCATTGCTAAGTCCTACACACACAACATAAAGCCAGGGAGATTCACACCAGTGTGCTATCTGTGTTATAAGGAAATTCAATTACTTTTCACTCTCTTTGCACTCACCTTACTAATGCCCCACATAACATGAGTTCTCTGAGCATCTGGAACCCTGAGGAGAGGCACCAAGATTAATATAAGTGACTAAGAGGCAGCAGGTAACAAGTAATACCAACAAAGAATACAAACAGAAATAACAGGTGAACACTTTCTTAACAATAAAGGTACCAAAAAAGCTCCTATACCAGGTGTCATGCCACAGAACCACCACAAATTAGTTATTCTTCTATGGTATCATTGCAAGATTGTGTGTGTTTCTGTGCAGCATAGGCACTTGCACAAAATGTGCAGGTGTGAAGTGATCACAAATCTGGCACGTTTACCTCTCAAGACTGAGGACACTGTGAAAGGAGTCCTCCTCATTAAACACAGACAGCATGTAGATCTCATCCACTATAGCATGCAGCTCATGCCTGTGACACAAAGAAAAATGTAGAGCATGAAAAAGCAAGAGACACAAAGTGATGTTTATGAATCCACTATGAATTGCAGTCTTAATAAAACTGCACTTAATAAAGCACTGCACTTTCAGCCCAGCAATACCACTTTCAGCAATATACAGCCTAATTACCGGCAATAAAAACTAAATGCAAGCATGTAGAGCAAGTAGAGCACAGGGACTCATATTAGTATTCCACTTGGAAAACACAAAGTTCTTCTACAATATATTTATGAGCCTATTCGAAAAGATCAAGAGCATAAGAATATGATTATTTCCAAGGATTTGGTAAACTGACCGTTTGGCAAAGTTCAGAAAGCTGGTCATCTCCTCAGCAGTGTAGATCTCCCCTAGAGGATTGTGAGGGTTAACCAGGATGACAGCTCTTACATTCACTCCCTGCAGAACACAGCATGTGTGAGAGTGGGAATGTATATGTATGTGTATGTGTAGGTGATGTGCTCCATGAATCACCTCTTTCTTTGCTTTTTCAAGAGCGTGCTCCAGTTTCTCTGCAGTGAGATGGAATGGTCGGTCATCACGTTCACTGATCTGAAGGTAAACAAAAGCGAAAGACAGACAGAACTCATACACAGTCCCACAAAAAAACTCCAGAGATTGTACTGAATATTCAATGAACCTTTAACAAGCACCTCACTGTCGAGAGGGACACAGTAGAGTTTCACACCACCATAGAGACCAACATCCTCGGTGATCACGCCATAGAACGGGGTTGGAATAAGGATTGCATCTGCAAAACACCCAGCACACACGTAAGGAATCACAACATGCACACACTGCGCATCAAAAGTTTGGTGTCGTCCTTATTTCTTTCCAATTTTTTCCACTTTCAGTGGTTTTTCAATAAAAAATTATTAATTCATTAATTAAATCATTAATTAAAATAATTGGTAGCTTAAGCTGTGTATTTCTACATATAGTTGGAATGTACAGTGACAAGAAATGGCAGTTTAATTCTTAGGCATAAAGGTTGAAACAAAGCTCACAAAAATAATGATGTAATGCTGCTCTTCAGCCCAAATGTAGCCAGAAAGGTTTGAATAGAAGATACAACCCCAATGCCAAAACCGCTTGGATGCTCTGTAAAATCGCAAATTCGCAAAAAACATAAATGTCTGGGAAATGAGGAAACCAGAATGTTGTCCCATTTTTGTCTGATCTAGGATTCCAGCTGTTTAACAGTCCTGGATCATCTTTGTCATATTCTGTTTCATATATTTTGCCATATTTGTCATATTTTATGCAGTCAGGCCAGTTCAGCACCCAGAAACTTCTCCTGCGAAACCATGCTGTTATAATAGCATGGTGCTGCACTATGCAGTTTAGCAAGGCCTTTCCTGAAAAAGACATTGTATGGATGGAAGAAAACCTAAATACATGTTTCCAGATATGCCAACTGCTGATTCCAAAGTCCCTAATAAACTCCTGTATCATTAGCGAAACATGTTTTTGTAATAAGCCCTGATAAGCTGACATCTCTTTAGTACAAAGATTGTTTTCCAAAAATAATTTAACATTTAAATTTGTCCAAATAGATTAGTTTTCCACTTTGTCTTAATCCATTATAAAGGGGTTTTAGCCTAGAGAATACAGCAGTGTTTCTGGCTCACGTTCACATATGGCTTCTTCTTTGCATAACAGAGCTTTAACATGCATTTGTGAATAGTCCAAGAGAGAATCATAGGCCTTAAGGCCTGAAGAAGCGACCTTGAGTTTGTGAAAGGCGCTATATAAATTCAAATTATTATTATTATGAAGATCATGGATATTCTGTACTGATTTTTGACCTTGTCCCTTAAACACAGAAAATTATTCAGATTTTTCAAATATTTTAATAATATGTACTGCAGATTGTGAGACATTCAGTGTCTTCTCAGTTTTATTCTGAGAAACATTTTTCTGAAGTTATTTCACAATTTGTAGACATTTTTTTGCCGATTGGGGAACCTCGATTGGCCACTTTTATTTCTGAAAGACTCATCTCTGTAAGAAGATCTTTTTATACTGAGTCTAATTACTGACCTGTTGACAATAAACCCAACGCATGTGGTGCTGCCATCAAATTCAAGACGCATTTTCATGTAGTAGTAATGTGTCTCACTTTCAACAATTGATATGTTTTCTATGTTCTTTTGTGAATAAAATAGCTTGTATATGATTTGCAAATCATTGCATTCTGTTTTTTTCTGTTGAATTTTACAAACTGTCACAACTGTACAACTTTTTGGGAATTGGGGTTGTATTTCTTTATACAGTCAAATGTGTATGAATGTTTTATGTTCTGTTCATATTAAACATAGTGTGGTTGTGCATTTAGACTGCTATAACCATCAGGTACTGGCACAAATTAAAACTGAAATTTAAGTGTGACCAGCTTATTCTTTATTTCATTGCTGCACATTTGTAGATGTTGACATGTATTTTTAGTCCTCTCATCAAATATGACCCACTGTCACTGGTGGCATTCATATGTTTGTAATGAATATCTTTTATGTTACCCATTTTTGTAAAAAAAAAATGTAAAGAACTGTTTTCTTTTCTTTTTAATTAAGCGAACCATTTTGTTTGCTTTTTTCCTTCAGGTACATGTATGCTATGCTTTTATGTATGAAAAATAATTGTAATTATTTTTGCGTGATTTGTTTCAACCTTTCTTTATCCCTAAGAATCAAACTGCCATTTCTTGTCACTGTACATTCAAAATATGTGTAGAAATAAACTCTGCCCTGAAACGCTGAGGATTTTGTTTAATTTCTATATTAATGGGAGGGGCTAAATCCAATCTAAGCGAAATAGGTTGGCATTTATATATGCACTGATGCTCAGGATTTTAAAACAAGGTAAGCTTACATATATAGACTGTATGGACTAAATCAACATTTATTGACATAAAACATTTTAAAATGAGATTCATTAACCGTTACAACAATGTGGTAGGTTATTGCAAACCAATGTGCAATGATGTGTGTATTAAATGTTAATCTGTATTTAAAATATTACTGAAAGTTGTAAGCCCATTAATATTTTGGCAGGCAGTAAAAGGAAACACAATGACCTGAATATCACACAGGTCCAAGGGAGAATGGATGTGTGTGTGTGTGTGTGGCTTTGGGATGGAAAATAATCCAATATGAAACCTTACCATCAGGATCACAGAGCACAGCTGCCAAAGCACAGAAGATAGACCCACAGCCTTGCATCACGACCACCTAACACACACACACACACACACCACAGTTTGCCACATTTTGACACTTCATGTGAAAGAGGAAATCTATTGTTAATAATAATAAATCTTTGCTGAAACATCAAAAGTCATAAGGAGAAACTCACATTCTCAGCTTTCAGTGGACTTGGAGAGCAGCAGTGTTCTGACAAGAACTTAGCAACTTCCTCTCTTAGGCTGGAAAAGAGGATTCGCTGCATTTAATGTCATTACAGTGAAATGGAAGGCAGAGGGCTTTAGACAAGCTTAGCACTTTAATGTTCATCTAAGCATCAAAGCCAAGTTTGCCATAAAATACAAGATGATACCATAACAAAAGCACTTATGAGACTGAAAGTGTTCATACAAGCGATGGCCCTTCCAGTCGGGATACTGCAGCAGGGAGGGCTCCACGTGAAGCATGTCAGTCCGGGTCAGCTAAAGCAGAAAAAAAGGAACAATTTAGGGCCACGTGAAGCCCAAGGTAAACAGCAATGGTATCCTGAAGCTACAAGGTCAGTGCACAACCTACATTGGACTCTACAGGACTGGTGTCTATATAACAATGCAGAAATATTCACAGCATGATACATTTAGGATTTTCCATTTTGCAGACGTCTGTGGGTGATTTACACTTCAAAATGCCTCACCCGTTCTTGTAGTAGGTCAAAGCACAGTTTGTTCTCACTTGTTCCCATATTAATTATGCCCTGGATGAGAAGGACAAAAAAATACAACAATCAAACACTTCACTGTCAATTACTATCAATTCATTTGCTTATCACTTTGATCCCAGCTGACTATGGGCAGGGTTCACCATGGAAAAGAGGCCAACCCATCACAGGACAACACGGGGTCAGACAACCATTCACACACACACACCTATGGGCAATTTACAGTAGCCAGTCAACCTAAACCACAAACCTGTGGACAGTGGGAGGAAACCGGAGCACCCGGAGGAAACCCACATTAACACAAAGAGAGCTCGTACACACAGAAAGACATATGTGGGACCCAGAGATCGAACCCAGGACCTTCTTGCTGTGCGGTGACAGCAGGAACCACTACACCACCATGCCACCCATATGTAATACAGGGGTTTTCAAGCTACGTCAGAGTTCCGTTCCTTCAAGTGCGACGTAAGTTGAATTTCGTCACAAGTCGGAACTTGCACATATAGCTAACACCAATCTCTCTCGCTGTATTACTGTAAAGCATTTAGTAGGCGTTCAACTGCATTCTACTACCATGTATGTGCTGCCAACTGCCTCTCGCCTCTACTCCCTTTGCTTTTTCACCCGTATTACCCAACTATTTTCCCACACCAGACACTACATTGCCCACAATGCATTCTTCCCCATGAGACATGTGAAATCCACGCAAATGCTGTATTTAAATTTTTTTTAAGACGCTTGCGACGTAACCACGAATCATCATATGTTGAGTGCGACACAACTCGAGGACCCCTGTACTTTAATAGTGGATACTTTTCTTCAGTATATAAATAATACCATAATCAGATGATAGTTTAGGTCATATTCATGCAGAAATGTAGAAGATTCTAAAGGGTAAGAACGCAGAGCCAGTCATTTTTTTGTTTGTTTAATTAAAGGCCAAATTCCAAGTTTGTCATTATTTTAAAATCTACATATCTTTTTATCCCTTGGGATTAAACAGGCCATTCCTTTATGGCCATTCTGTCCTCTGGTCGGACTTGCTCCTCTGTAAATGGGACTTTATCGAAAAAGCCGTCTCAGGATGCAACACTATTTGCCTTTTCTATTGATTAAGGGCTGATAGGCTGAACAGGTGGATTTATATAACAATGTAGGTTTTTTTGCATCTGTTACTATTGTCACATGTGAATGCATGAATTGGAAAGTAGTGATTATGATCTAGACAAGACATTGATAAACATGAACATGAGTAGAGGGACTAACATTGGGGTTGCTGTTCTCATCATACTTGTTGCCATGGTACTGTGTGTAGCCTTCCTGCAGGATGCCCTGTTGCTGTCGGATGCTGTTGCCTCTGCGGGACAGGTAACAGCTATACTGTGGTGTCTGATCACCCCTCAGCATGCCGGGTGTAAACGGGGCTGTGGAAGGGGTGGGAGATGGCTCCAGCACTGGTGGTGGAGAAGAGGGATGCACAGGGAGGGACGCTGGCTCGGACGCTGTGGTGGAAGCACTTGGGCCAGTGCTACTTGTGCTAATGCAAGTGCTGTCTGTCGTCCCTCTGGCTGCAGCAAGGACACCTGTAAATAAAGAAAGAAGACGCATCTCATGCTCCCTGTCCTGCTGGCTTCGTCTCTCATCCTGACGCTCCCTGCGCTCCTCAGCCCGTGCCTCCTGCTGCAGCCTCGCCTCTTCCAAAGAGAGGTACCTCTCCTCCATCACTTGCTGCCAGTCGAGGAAGTCCGCCAGCGCACTCTCCAACAACCTTCCCCCTCCGATCCCTCGGCCCGCACGCCGCCGCTTTCTCTGACGAAACAAGCCTGTACTTTTAGGGTTCTCCACGTCACCATGGACAGCCCCATCTGTAATGGCCTGAGCCTGAGCTGGTGGGGAGATGTCTGCACCAGAAAAGGCAGCCATGTTGTGGTCACTAAAACCTATGAGGAGAGATATAAAAAGGAAGAAAATCAGAATTTCGGGTGGTAGACATATAAGTCAACAACATAGTGGCGTTTTACTAACTTGCATCTCACCATGAAGGGCAGCAGAACAGATTTCCTTCCATGCTATTGACCTCATTAAGCTGCCAACCTCGCCTCTTTCCCTCACCACAACATGCAAAGTGTCAGGTGTATGCATTTCTTCATTTATAGCTCAACAACACTCGGTCCATGTTAGCGCTGTTAGCGCATGCTAGTTCTATAGGTCGGCTGCTGCTGCTCCTGTTGGTGGGTGACCGACACTAACGTACGATGGGCCCATCACTGATTCATCCTCGGTCTGCTTGGTGTCTGGACCATCAAATAACACAGGAAACCCTGCTGTTTTCTCATTAACACATGCCCGATAAATTCCTGCATGTAATGATGCTGCGGAGGCTTTATTGAACAGCGGCAACATGCATGAACGAGTAACACGCAAACAGCGAATGCCAGTCTCTCTTGTGGCAGTGACTTATTTACATAAAGTATTAAGTAGGTATACAACTGCATTCTACTACCGTATACGACAGACAAATACCATTAAAAAAGAGCCAGTGCTACAACCCCCCAGAATCTGTTTCAATAGCTCGCCACCCCGCCTCTTGCTAAATTCAGGGCCCAGACCAATAGGGGTGAGGTAACTGTGTTTAGCTTTATATTGGTAGTGGTGGCTTTGTGGTGAGGACCTTGCCCTTGAGATCAGAAGGCTGGAGGCTCCAGTTCCAGCCTACATACCACTGATGTACCCGTGTACTGTCCTGCCCATTGTTCCACATGTGGATGGGTTAAATGCAGAGGTCACATTTCATTGTGGTGCACTTTGTTGGGGTTTGTTCACTATGAGGATTAGCCATTTTCACTGCATAGGTTTCATTAGACTGCAAGACAAAATATTAAAGCAAACTATGGAAACCAAAGAAGTTTTAGTTAATCAACACGTGGCGTAATGTGGAATTGTGTTAACTTGACAAAAATTCCAAGAGAGGTAGGTTTTGAACTGTACAAGAGGATAATTCACATGAACCTGTTCAGCAAATTGTAATAACATATTAAACAGTCTAGCACTCGCACCACAATGTGTACTTTCAAAATGTCCATATCCAGCACCCTTACCTCCCATACATCTCGATCTCTTCAAGGACCACTGCTGTCTGATTTAACAGCTTCAGTACCTCTATTCCATATCACCACCCTGAATTAGATGATCGGGCCTTGACATTATTACCATACACACTGCCCTAAGCCTTCTTCATGTCCTAAAGTTCACGGAGTGAGACAGTAATATACTGAAACCATGAATCATGTTATTTCTTGGGACAAAGAGCAAAGTCCTATAGGTCACATGTCAGAACAGTGTTTTTCAGGCACGATCTTAGCAGCTGAAAAATCTAATTGGTTTGAGCGTTTCCAGCAGGGTAAACATTCATCTCATGAGCTGAGTCAGGTCTTCTAGGAGCAGGAAGAACATACAAATGTGCAGAACACTGTTATTGCCACATAAAATCCAGCAGTATCACTATAGCCCAGTTAGCTAGACCACGTCAAGAATGATGTATTGCATAAACTGAATGTTTGCTATTACAGCCTACACAGCATTATTCAATTCTTATCACAGGCCATAGATCATAACACCGCTCATTTATTCAATTAACCATGAAAATTGAGTTTTACAATTTACATTATTTCTATTTGTACATATAGAACAAAAACACTAGCCACCATGTACAGAAACCTAAAAAAAACTTTTATGCAATTACCTATAATGTTTAAACTGACTTAAATGATTTAAACACTGTGCAACAGAGGTTTTTATGTTTTTGGTCCAGAGTCTACATCATCGGCTGGATTTGTATAATGTATATTATATATTTGTGTATTGCTAGTGCTGAAATAAACAGTATGTGCAAATGGTTGACTGAAATGTAGGATGCCCAAAACAGCTTTGACCCATGGACTCCAAAAGGGGTAGGAAGGTATCTGGCACCAAGGTGTTAGCAGAAGAGCCTTAAAGTGATGAAAGTTCTGATGGAGCCAAGATCTGCCATGTTCCTCAAACCACTCCTGAACATTGTTTGCATGTGACAGGTTGAAAGAAGCCGCTGCCTGTAAAGATACCGCTGGGGTGAGGTCTTTGCAATAATGTGTGAGTAGCTGGTATAGATTAAAGTGAAATCCAACCAAGACTCAAAGTTTCCCAGCAGAACACCACCCAGAGCTGAGCAGTGTTTGGTAGGCTTGCCTGGTAACTCTGGTTAAGTGAGCTTCCTCAGCTACTAACCGTTGAGGGACTGGATTCAGGACAGTTTATCAAGCAATAATAAAATGAATTTGAATGAATGAAAGTGACTATTCGTCATTGTGAACACACCCCACAGTGAAACCCATCCACACATGGAGCAGAGGGAGCAGCTGCTGGTGTGGTGAGTCTATGAGGATGGGAATCACCAAACTTCTAAACACCTCCATGGTCCACTATGAACAGAAGTGGCCTCCCACTCTACCTGAACTCACCTTATGACGCCCCACACCTGCCCTACAGTACCTGGAGAAGAACAGCCCGCGTGAGTAGCAGGGACCTCCCCCCTGGTCACATCCTCCAGCCCCAGCTCCTCCGATTCTGCTGCTCCGGGTGATTTCCTCTCGTACTCGTCCTCTGAGCCGATGTGGTAGATGAGCTCTGGCGGTGGCGCGTGCTCTGCGCTCAGCAGCTCGTCCTCCTCCCCCTCCTCCGCGTGCAGCTCCTCGTGCTTGATCTCTAGCAGCTCTCCCGGGTTTGGCGGCCGGGTGAAGGTGAAGGGCTCCGCGCAGGGTAACGGGCGCTGCTGCACGGGCCTGCCGCTCAGAACCCGGTCCATCACCTCGTAAAAGCGCCACGCCCTCCCCCCGCGCGCGCTCTTCTGGTTTTCCTTGATGCGCCGGTACTCCAGCTTGAGCTTCTTGATCTTCTCGCGGCACTGCTCGCCCGTGCGGTACACCCCCCGGCCGTGCAGCGCCGTGGCGATGCGGCTGAACACGTGCTGGTTCCGCAAGCAGCTCTCGAGCTCGATCTGGATTCCCTCGTCCGACCACATCTGGAGGAGCTCCACCACCTCTGGCTCGGACCAGTTGCTTCCACGCTCATACTTCTTCCCGTGGAATTCCATGCTGAACGCTCGCGCTGAGCCCCGAAGCCTTCACTTGATCAGCCGTGTGCTTTGTGAACGAGCAGCCATGGCGCACGTGCGCCGCGGGCTTGTTTGTTAGCCGCTGCTTAGGACTCACAACAGCGCAACTATCACATCCGGGTTTACGGCACATGCGTGCTGGCCTTATTCCGGGATAACTTGGCCCGTGTTAGGGCGAGCGCTCCAGCAGGGCGAGCTGGTTGTGACTCTACAGCGCCGTCCTGTGGGAGCTGCGGGGAAGCGCATGAACTGATGACCCAACATTCTTTGCTCCTCTCCTCCACCCAGATCCTTTTACTCTTTGACGCTGGTTTGAATTATCCTCCTCTGAGGCTCAGCTGCTCGTGCCTGGACTGTGTAAAACGAATTTCCTTCAGTCCATTACATGATTTGGACTATTTTTCAAAAAGTGATCAAATAAAACAAGTCTGTGATGTGTTCATGTGAACCAAACTGAGAAAAGACTTTCAACAATTTTACTGGCCAACTTGTTTGCGTTTTTGTAAATATACATACATTTATAATCCGAAAGCTGTAAAACACCTTTATTTTGAATTACACATTTGAATCTGAATTGTTTTGAAACTGAAGATACTAAATGTACTTTTGCGTTTGGCAGCCATGGTTACAGAACTGGGTTTGTGGGTTCGACTCTTGGAGCAGGCCCTCGAGCAGGGTACCCAACCCCCTAATGCTCCGGGCGTGTGTTTTCACTGCTTCAGATGGGTTAAACGGTGAGAAGTATTTTCCCTTATTAATACAGGATTAATAGAGTATAATTAAAAATTGTGCTTGATGTAAGACTTCAGCTGCTCAGCAGTCCATGGTCACCGTTGTCTGATTCTCCTCTTCATGTGGTGCCATACATTTTCAAGAGGAAGCCAAAAGGGTCATTTTATATCAAGTAACACTGTTGTAGATTCTGCTGAATGTGGACGTCGCAAGGAGAGACGTTGCCTAGATTGCAACATATGTCTCTCTAAAATTGTGCTACACGCCTCTGAGTCAATGGTATCTTCACATGCGTTGCAGCTCACCCATGCCTTCATCACTGATGCACCACTGCATTATCACTGATGTTGGCTTTTGCATCTTTTGCTGATCTGGATGGTCGTAAAACAGGCTACAATGTGGACTGATTTAACCGCGGCACATGGTTGATGTATGGTTTCGTCCTTGTGTAATACAGTTTCCAGTTTTGTTCCTTGAAGCGATGGACTGTGTTCAGTGAAAATGGTTTATTTTTCACAGGAGCATGATGGTTTCTTAGGCAGTGCCACCCAAGGGCTCAGAGATCACATTTAACAGTGGTTTCTGGCCTTGTCCTTTACTACTGAGATGTCACTGAATTCTCTGAGTTTTCCTCACAATGTGATGAACTGTAAATGCTGAAAAACCTAATTCCTCTTCAATCTTGTGTTGAGAAATTTGTGTTTTGATCTCATGAAAATGTCCCAATCAGGACATGTCAACACCTGCTAATTAGTGTGGAGTCTTCTAAACGAGTGCTACTTGAATATTCTGTGCACTTTTCAGTCTTATTTGAACTTTTTCTCAATGTTTGTTGAATCAGCAATCACATCCTAAATTTTTAGACTAAATTAGTAAAACTATTGAAAATCGTTTTGCTTTTGTCAGTTAAATAAAGGTCTGTCATTTAACGTTTCACAGACGTTTCACAGATTGTGAAATTGTTTTTATCGCATCTTGCAAAATGTTATTTTCTGGAAATGGGACTCTAAAAGCGCGTCTCCAAAGATTGTTTTAGCCATAGTGTTGTGTCCATCTGCTTAATAATGTGCAGGTCCTTCTTATGCAGACAAAAATAGCTGTGATTGTGGTGCACCGTGTGTTCATTGACATGCTGTGCAACATGTTCTCCTTTTTGGGATTGGACCAGACAGGCTAGCCCTTACCCTATTTCCCCAACGATAGGCCATTATAGGTCGCCTCATTCTATAAGCTGCAAAAAAATGCTAATTTATGTTTTAAAATTTAAGATAAGCCACCCCATGTAATTAAATTCACAGGGTGAATTTACTGATCTGAAGTACAAGCATCTAACTTGGCAACTCTAACCGATAGTGACGTTACACTGTAGTTGAGAGACTAAATTTGGAACTTACCAATATTATGCCACAACAAACTACACTGCAGATTTTAAGCTCCTGGTCGTTGCTTTCATGAAGCAACAGCAAAGCAGGTTGCCAATTGACAATGTTTACAGATCTGATTTTTTAAGGATTTAAAGAAAGGAAAACCTAATCATTTTTGCATTTCAGTGTTGCTAAAGAAGAATTGCTAACTAAAGAATTTACATGTAGATGGATGATTGACATCAGTGTACTGTTGTAACCCCACCCTCCAGTCTTTCAAACGAAAATTAAAAACTCATCTATCATTATTTCTGTTAAATTGAGCTTTTCCACTAGGATGTAATGTAATGTAGCAAAGGGCTGGAAAAGTTTAAGTGGCTGAATGCGGCAGAACATGGTCACTGATCTGTCTCTGATTTGCGTTGCTTTTCAAACTGTTCGTTGCTGCAGTAATCGGTACATTTAAATTAAACTAATCATTTGTGGATGTCGTCTTTTTGTGACTGAATTATACTTTTAGCGAATGTATTTTAATGTTTTTAGATCAGCTGCCCCATTTAAACAAGCCGCAGCCAACACCAGGTTTGTTATCGATCTATAAGCCTTGGCCTATCATTGGGGACATACAATAGTCCCCACATGCATCAGTAAGTGTTGGGTGCCCATGTTGCTGATTCACTGGTTGACCTTCTTTAGGTCACTTTTGGTAAATACTAACTACTACAGATGTGGAACTCAAGACCTTATGTTCAAGATGCTCTGACTCATTATAATAAGGCCTTTGTGAAAGTGGCTCAGATTTCTTGCTTCCAGAACATCAACTTGAAGAACCTCAACTCCTAAGATATCCCACCTCCCTGACAAGTGTCCTGGTAATGAAATTACTAAACAGGCAATGTTCTTCATCCAGAACTTTCAACAGTTGATAAAGTTGATATATATATCTGTATATCGTAGAAAGTAGATGAGAATGGTCTTTAATGTGTTTTGAAACGCTCTGGATAGAACAACATCTCAAAGTAGCATTTTGCTGTTTAAAGGTTCTTTGATGGGTTTGACACTTTTTCTGTATGTTGTATGTGATACTTTAAAGAGCACTGTGAGGTAGTTCTATATAGACACTGAAGAAGATTAAGAAGAGTTATTTAGAGTATTTGATCATTATTTGAGTTCTTATTTATAGTTCTTCTCAGACAGTTGGACTACTAATCCAGCAACAGCTGATCATCAACACAGACTGTTCAGTACGAGCTGGTCTAAAGCTTTTCTCACTGGAGAAACTGTGTGGATGCATGTAGTGTTTACTGTCCTTCCATAAACACAGTTATTATCCATTTCTGGTGTTGAAAAGCATAAGGAAAGTCTTAATATGATGAGTCACCAGGTTTATTAATGTCAACAGAAATGTTCATAACTTAAGTGTCTCTATTCAAGACTATTGAACCTCATAGACACCTGACGACATGAGTGACCCCATGACTACACGACTGAATAGCCTTTCCAATCATACAGTACAGTCTAAAGAGATGTTGCCACAAAGTACAGTCTATAGGACTCATAAGGTTCCTTAAACTCACACTAAAACATAAAGGAAAATTAGAGTATAGCCAATGAATGTGCCCTACACATAACTCCAGGAATGTTACACACAGAACACACTTCATCCCAGTGGAGCTAAAAGGTTCCATGTATTCTGAGCAGTTTTGCAATTTTGAGCTTCAAATTTTTTGCACTCTCACTACAAAAAAATGGACATTTACCTTTTTGTTTTCTACAACACAAATTCCAGAAAAAAACGACAACAGAGATGCTGTGTAAAATGAAACAGAAAATAAAATACTTTACAAATCTCACAAGCTAGAAAACATAGCAGGTTTAAACAAAAAAGTACCATTTTAAGAAAAAAATAAAGGTCCTTTTGTACAGGGTGGCACCAACATTTTTCAAAGAGTTTGAAAAAAAAGAGCCATGTTTACCAGTATAAACACGTTTTTTTTTTTGTTTGTTTGTTTGGTTTTTTTTACATTCAGTCTGTAAACATCTGGGAACTGAGGAGACCAGCTGCTGAACTTTTGGTTAATACAGGATTCTAGCTGCACAACAGTTTTAAGTCTTTTTTTATTTTCTATCCATTTCATTGTGCACTAAATGTTTTTAAGAGGTGTAAGGTCTGGACTGTATGGAGCTCTGTTCAGTACGTAGACACTTCTACTACAAAGCCATGCTGCTGTCCTAGATGCAGTGTGTGGTTTAGCAATATCACTCAAATACACAAAAGCTGTACTGAAAAAAGACGTCTGGGTAGATTGTATATACCTTTCAGCACTGATAAAGCCTTTCCATATTCCAAAGGCACTAACGCACCCCAATCAGAGAGTGCTGAAAATAATTCACATGGTTCCTCTCCCCTTTAGTCCAGAACAGGTGGCGTACATGTTTTCCAATCTCAATTCACCTGAACACAGTTTCCCACTTTGTCTATTTTATGGATCATGTTCACATATGGCTTCTTTGCAAGATAGCTCACTTGTGACATAGTAAATTGTGTTCACCAACAATGCTTTCTGGATGTGCTCTCGAGCCCAGGTGCGAAGATCGTGGGATTTTCAGCCTTGTCCTTGGCACATGTTATTTCAATGTATTATCAATGTTATGTATTGACAATGTTATGTATTATTGATGTTATGTATTGACAATGTTATGTATTATCGATGTTATGTATTGACAATGTTTTGTATCGACAATGTTATGTATTGACAATGTTATGTATTGCATATGATGAATTTTTCACAGCCTTCATAATTTTGCAGAGGAACATTATTCTAAAATGTTCTACAACTTGTAGATACTTTAATATAATCCTAAAATTTCCTTCTGAGATATTTCAGGACTTCTGCCTCTCTGTGAAACATTTTATCCTCTCTTACAAAATATGTTTTCTGTGCTCTGTTGTGAAGAAAATATGAGATTTACAAATCATTTCATTCTGTACTTTACAGAGCGTCCCAACTATTTAATAATCCGTCATAGAGGGAGGAGATGTGAAGAAGTTAATTTGGACAGAAATGTCAGATAGACCACGTTTTAGGGTTTTGTTTATCCTGGGGGAGCAGGTGGAGCTGTATCTGATTCGGCCGCTGACAGTCTTCGACCACTAGATGGCGCTGGGAGCTTACATACCGCCATCGCGTCCGCGCCATGACGCACTTCCTGGGATTTGTAGGCGGTCGGGTAGCGGATGTGCTCCCGGGTGTGTAGTCCTCTTCACAGCCGCGTCCTGTTGAGTGCAGCGCGGCTCCGCTGGACGCGCTGTCGGGACCTCGGCTTCACTTTCCCGCCACAGCTCCAGCGGAGACTCGGGAGAGGAAACACAACTGTGAAAGTTTCTTCAGCGTGAGCGCGCGCGGGAGTTAGTTAGTGAGCGAGTAAGTAAGTGAGAGAGAGAGAGAGAGAGAGAGAGAGAGAGAGAGAGAGGGGTGCGCGTGGTAGCAGGTGGCGCGCAGAAGCAGCGCGCGAGAGGAGTGTGAGTCAGTGCCGCAGGTTTTGGCGCGTGGACGCACGAGTGTGACAACGCTGGCAAGAGGAGAAGCAGGTACTGAAATGTGACTCCGCTGCTGTGACAGAGTGGAGCGGCCACATGAGCGACTGACAGTTGGGAGAGTTGGGAAGGAGCGCTCGGCTCCGCTCCGCTCGGTTCACAGTTAGGACCCCCTCTCGGAGGACAGAGCGCACACGCCGCCTGCTCAGGTAATGTAGTAATGTAACGCGGGGCTTGTTTTATGAATAAGCAGCGTGAGAAAGGACAGAGTGCGGTCCGGATTATGATACTGTTACATTCTGACAACTGAGACTTAAGATCCGCTCCAGGAGCAGGAGTGGGAGCAGGAGCAGGAGCAGCCTCAGTCAGCATCAGTACCAGGAGCTGGAGAAGAGTAAGCTCAGTAGCTATTGTTTCAGTTTCTGGTATGGGAGCAGGAGCAGGAGTGGCAGTAGGTTTAGGGGCGGATCCAGGAGCAGGAAAAGATGTGAGGCCAGGCAAAGAAGTAGGACCAGTAGCAGTGGCAGGGGCAGAAGTAGAACCAGGAGTCGGGGCAGGAGCAGAAGTAGAACCAGGAGTCGGAGCAGAGGACCAGGAGTAGGATCAGAAGACCAGGAATAGGAGCAGAAGACCAGGAATAGGGTCAGGAGCAGGATCAGAAGTAGGAGCAGAAGACCAGGAATAGGGTCAGGAGCAGGAGCAGAAGACCAGGAATAGGAGCAGAAGACCAGGAATAGGGTCAGGAGCAGGATCAGAAGTAGGAGCAGAAGCAGGGTCAGAAGTAGGAGCAGGAATAGGAGATGGAGCAGAAGAGTACAGGTCCTTCTCAAAAAATTAGCATATTGTGATAAAGTTCATTATTTTCTGCAATGTACTGATAAACATTA
>JBBIGC010000125.1:6482491-6499100 GCA_037576955.1 Lepidarchus adonis | reverse complement strand
TGTGTGTGTGTGTGTGTGTGTGTGTGTGTGTGTGTGTGTGTGTGTGTGTGTGTGTGTGTGTGTGTGTGTGTGATTTGCCAGCTTTTGCTGTATGCTCTTCTGCTTTAATTAGTGAGGAATTAGGAACATGACTCTCTTTGCTTTTTCCATTGATTTGCTACCAACAATGACCTGTCAATCACGCACAAGACCAATTTGTGCAAAATATGGTGGACATCTTCTTCATAATTCATCTCAACCGCTGAAACAGCTTGCGAGAGTCCTTGAAGAATCCTTCTGCTCAGAAATGAGTTTCTGACGCCATATGGCGGCAACTTCTCACTTTAGCACCAGTTTTTTCTCTCTTTCCTCCTTTCTCTCTCCTTTTGTCAGAAGACACCCTAAAAGCCTTGGGATCTGATTGTGGCAACAGAACAGTGTGACATACAAATCTGTAGCGTCCATCTCTGCGGCCTCGCTTTGGAGCCTCCTAACTCGCAGCAGGGCTCTGCAAAGCCATTACTGCTGGAAATGACATCAGAAAAATACATATTACTCAGGGAGATAGAAAATGGATAGGAAGAATAAAAAAGGTTGAAAGATATGGGCTGCAGAGGGAGTTCTGCAAGATGGATGCACGGATTGAGCGCTAGACATGCGTAAAAAGCGTGACTGATAGATTGACTGAAAGAAGAATGACTTGGAGAAGCAGAGTGAAAAAGCCAGAGTCTGGATGAAAGGGGAGTGAATGCAGTAGTGGAACTGACAGCAGAACACAGCCTTCCCTTCCACTTTATACACTAGTGCTGAAGAAAAAGATACGTCCATTCATCTCTGATCTCTCCACCTTTTTAAAATGATGAAAATGCAGCACTTCATGCTACACTGCAACTCATGTCTGGCTGAACTTACCAGCAGCAGATAAGCTTAGATTTATTGCTGGACTGTCCAGCAAGCCACTTTGTAAGAGTCACTGTCTCTGACTGACTGATTACATGGTTGGTCGTTATTGAAGCACGCAAGCAGCAGTTAGAGCTTTGAAAAGGAGTCAACATCTCCCAATGTAGGGCTAAAAATTTCTTTAAAACTGAAAGAAAGGGGAAACATATTCATAGCAACTTCTTACAAAAAAAGTCTCACTGTCTCACTTTAGTTAAAAATTCTCTGGTGTCATTTAGCAATTGTATTTATTTATTTATTAATGTTAAGTCAGTGCTAGGGCTGGAAGTGGACTGAAATACAAACTACATATTTTATATTATCTGTATTATTTATATTTTCATATACATTTATTTCTATTTATTAAATAAACTTGGTAAAGAAGCTACATTTTTGCTTGTAGTGTATATGTCTTCAGTTTCTATGAGTATATGACCCAGTGATTTTTGCTCATATTTATTACATTCTCAGGAGAACACTTGACTTTAAATATAATGGGTATTTAACTTTCGTGTGTGTTTGTGTGTGCGTGTGTGTGTGCGTGTGTGTGTGCGTGTGCGTGTGCGTGTGTGTGTAAATCATAACAGTCCTAAATATAGGATTTGTTAGATATTTTCATGGCTGTGTCATATTTATTCATGAAGTAGTAGTTGTGGAACACATTATAATATCACAAATCATTTATGACAGTGGGGTTTTAGGCTGAAACCCCACTGCTATCACTGCAAGAGTTCCATATACAGTTATGTATAAAATAGTACATCCTGTGGAAATTATAGTTGTTGTCGGTTTTTTCTCAACATATTACAACAAGCGAACCCTCTGTAATCCAAAGCTTACATATCTGCCATATTGATGATTTTATTGTGTACATGATTTCCACTTAAATAATAATTTCATCAACACAGGTTTATCGTTGAGTTTACTTTGATAATAATTGTGTTCATGTATTAAATGTACAATGGGGCAAAAAAGTATTTGGCAGCCACCAATTTTGCAAGTTGTCCCACTTCAAAAGATGAAAGAAAAAACAGTAAAAATAAATGTAAATAAGTTGCTATGTGTTGGGAGCTGTTAGAACATTGCAGGTTTGGAGATTCCCGGTCAGTGCCTCCAGCAATTACATGGATTTATGAAACTCAGCAGCAGAACTTGATGTAACCACTGATTGAGCCCAAACCAGGGATTTAATGGTGACTTCGAATAATTCTGTGCTTCCATGAGGAGAACTCTGGAAACAGTAACCAAAAATGTTCATTGTATTAATTTTATTTGTATTGGTTCTAATATTACTGATATGACAATTTAAAAAAACAAAAACAAAAAACAACCTACTGCCTATAAACTATTCTTACATATAACATCTTACCTATTTTTAAGGGACTAAGACTTTTGCACTGTACTGTACATTAGGGTGCATTTATTATTAGAGAAATAAACTGAAATAAAGAAATGATGTGTGTGTGTGTGTGTGCTGGTCCTGCATCACATCACTTCTAGGAGCAAACTGATGTTGCACCATTAAACACCTCACGCTCAGGTACAGTGTGCTGCTGTGATTCAGGTTCACATCTCAGCTGGGCCATGTGACATTTGTGCCTAGACATTTTTTTGGCCTGTTTTGTCAGTACAGAAAGATAGCAGAGTCCCCCTCTCCCTTGTTGCTAAGCAACATAGTAGCGAGTCAGGCATCTGTATGGTCATTTGTGAGTGAAGCGCACTGATGTGCTTAACAATCCTGTGTGGTCAGTCGTCCAGAGACATGCAGCAGTGGGTTTCACACATGCTGGGAGACTGATGATGGCCTTCACCTTCCCGGGTCACTGGCTCTGTCTTATAATAGGCGAGGAGCTCACTTTAATCCTCCCTGGACCCCCAGAGCATCTATATCCTGAAAGATTTCTTCTTACTTGCTGTGGAGTTGCTCCCTGATACAAAAGGAGAAATGCTGTGTAAAGTGTGCATTCTAAACCGTCTGTCCATATCCCATGTGAGATACCTTTTAGATGGAGAATGCTTAGAGAATATTTAGGTGCTGAGAAATTGAGGAACAAATGCAGCAAAGAAAAAGAACATACAGTATTGTATGCACCTTTTACATTTTCCTCATTTCTTGATACTGAAACTGAAAAATCACTACCTGTCAATACACAATATTAACTGAAAACCAATGTGATGGATTTTGCAAATAACTACTATGTAATTACATTTATAGTTTGTAGTAATGTCATGAAATAAAAATTCTTTGTCAAAAATGAAATAAAATGTATGGACATACTGGACAAAAAGAATTACATAAAAATACACCTTCAGAAATCAAAACAGTATTTAAGCTACACAGTGTTTACCACAACATCTTACAGGCTCAGTAGTTGAGAAAAGATGTTCATCTAAGGTAATGAATTTTAGTTTTTGTTTAGGTTGCAATGTGCACTCTGGCAATGTTATTTGAAAAACCCAGGTATAGATGTCATCTGTGTTTTAGCAGGAGCAGTCTTACCTGCTTCTTGCTATGTTTATAAGTGGAATCAGACCTGTAAAAAGCATTTTATGTTGTTCAACATTTCAATACTTGGAATGAACAGTGATGGACTCAAGTCTCTCATAATACTATGAAATTCCTCCCTGATGTTTCAGTGCTGATCTGCTGCCTGTGGCTGCCTTAAATGAGTTTTCTGTTCCACCATAAGTGGTGCAGTAGTTACATTTCCACATCCCATGCAGGTCACATTTGTCCTATTTTCTTCTGTAGATGTATGCACTTTTGCACCAACATTTGTAAGAGATACCAGTTAAACCTGTGGTGAAACTTGAGGGTTCTTGGAGACTTCATTTTGCATCAAGCCAGACAAACAGGCTATCGTTTGAAATCTGTACCGCTTCCCTACCATGATCTGATTTATTTCTGATTAATTATCTAGATCGTAGTATAATGTAACCTTCAATAGCAAAGAGAACACGGCTCTTGATGTCAGGTTTAGATAAGACTTCAGTTCTAATTAATGGCTGTTCTGGAAGATGTGATTCAAATTAAAGGACTTAAAGGTGTGATATAAGGCAGGGTAATTCCTGATTATTTAAATTGACTACAAAATGTCAGTTTTATGTGTCACTCAGAGGAGTATAATCACCTCTGTAGGTATTGTATAAAAGAGTGTGGAAGGTTTCCTTGTTCTAATATTTTGAAATCTATTTCTATGACGTACTTATTTTTTCACATGACTAACTTTGTATAAAGCAATGGAAATAAACAGTAAAAAAGCGTTTTAACTAGATTTTGGCAGCTTGTTATAGGCTTGTTTAATTTTTGGTTTGGACACAATAGTTTGGCAGTTTGGCAATAATAGGACTAGACTTCAAAGTAGTGATGGAGAATCAAAAAATGAAATCGCATAAAAGCATAAACACATGCAAAAAATATCTGCTTTTGCTCTAAACATAAAACGAAGGTCACTCAGTGGATGAGTCATGGTAGCCAAAGCAAAAGACGAAAGAGGCATATTCATCTCCAAAAGCACCTGTCATCCCCCATCAAGCAGTATGGGTGTGCAGAGGTGATGAAAGCATTTCTCCAGAGCCATGATTGTGCGATCATCTGCTCCAGAGTGATTGCAGTGAGGTGTGCTGGTCTCATGCTTGGAGAGGAGGGTGGGTGGGTGAGTGGGTGGATGGAGAGTGAATGAGTGGAAAGGAAAGACAGAGTGGTCTAAATATCATCTTCGTGGGCCTGTCATCTCTCAGGACATCACAGTTGCCTCCTTGCTCAGGAGTGGAGCAACTCTGCAAGAGTGGGACTGAGTCATGCCGACACAGTGAATATTTAATGCCACTGAACAGGTGAACACTGTGTGTGAGACTTTTTTTATTATTTGGTCCTATGCCTAGTGTGTGCTGGCATGTATTTGCTTTATTTTTTTGTTGCTTGTGTGTCTGTGTGTGTGTGTCTGTGTTTTATGTAGGTAAGGAATACCATTGTATTCACTTTACTGTCTCTGTAACTGTACAGAAATACTTAATTCTCATTCTCTATATTACTAATTACGATAGATGTATTCCCAGTACCACATCAGCAGACATAAAAAAATAATTCCAGTAGTGGTTCATTCCTGCTATTTATCATTCATTGTGTCATTCCAGAGCAAAAGTGCTTTATTTTTAATCATTTAAAAAATTATTTTCACTTTTTTGCTATTCAGGTCCATGGGAGGGTGGGCCGGGTAGAAATAATGTAGAAAGGAATGCAATTTTAAATTAGAGCCACATAAAAAAGCACTATCAGGGTCATAGTGTAGGCGTACTACTGGAATCATGATGCCTTGATTCTGGCTTTAATTGAACTCTTTTATTTAATTAAAAGTAATGAACAAAATAAAAATTTTCAGCCACATTATAATTTTTTAAGCTGTTATGCTTTTGTCAATTCTATTGTACATGCATTTCCTCTTACAGCTTCAAAACAGCTGTGCAACTTCCTCATGAAAATGTGAGGATTTTAAATCATAGATTGCTGTTACAGGGAATTTTAAAATGCCTTTGTTGTGCTAAAAATTTTCTGAGAAGGCTTCCTCTAACATTTGCTAATTGTCTTCCTAGATAAAAAAGGAAACTGCACCAAGGTCAGACATTATAGGAAGAAATGGTACTTTTGCTCCAACTAGCCATTTTAAGTATTTTGATAGATTTGTGTATTTTTTTTAGCTGTACTTTATTTATTAAAAACACATGTTTTGTTTATTCTCTAGTCAAATATCAAAACTCGTCAACAGATTTATTTCACCATGTTATGATAAATCATGTCTGCTCATTTTTATCTGTATTTCCTAAAAAAAAATTACAGTATTTTCCTGTAGGATCCAAGTACAATATCTAAATATTCTCTGAGATCTTACTTCATGATCCATTTCAGATTCTTAAAATCAGCTTTTCTCTATGTTCAGAACCAAAAATCTGTTTATAAAGAGCCTACAGTCATGTCATTTTACATGTTCCCAACGATAATATGATGGACTTCTGTAAGCATTTTCTTACATATTGTTCATAACTGCACTTAATCCAATCATTGAAAATTGTTCATTTTCATTGACCTCACTTACACTGCCTGTATATGAATGTGATGAACAAAAGGAAAAGTAGCATTCTCTGTCCTCTATTTAACAAGAACAGCAACAATCTAATATTCTTCTGTACAGAGATTCCCCAAACCCACATTCCAGTCACCTTTCCAGAGGCATTTGCCTAACAAGCCATTGAACAGGATTGTGGGTGGGCAATGATGGGGGAGCTCCTTGCAAGAATTTTTGTTGCTTTCAGAAAATGTAGTGTTAAGCACACTCTTTGCTCCAGCAGCTAGTATTGCCTCTTATACAATTGAAATAAAACTCTTAAAATGCATGTTGCTCGTGAATTAGCTTAATGAATACTTTACAGTCTAAATAATAAAATACATTCTGCATATCTTTATGATAGCTGTGAACATACTATCGAAAGGAGAGCATCCCTGAGAGGATCCCACACCAGCAGGATCTCATGAACATGTTTACGTTTATTGTTTGTGTATGTTGATCATTTCATGTACGCAAAGTAAAATTTTAATGTTTGCTGTTAAATTGTGATTCCTTAACATTTATTTACAGTGTTTTCCAGTAGAACACATTGTCCATCATGTCTGGTGTTGTTTAAACTGAAGTTTTTCTTTCATGGTCTCTCAGTTTCCTCTGTACTATTGAGGGCCATACTGGACCTATTTATCAAGAGCCGACTGATGAGCAGAGCTAGGTGTGCTGTGGCTTTGATGAAGCAGATTTAGAGTCTCCAGAGACTGCCTTAGGGAAGTGGCTTCCTTTGTTGCTGTGCCTGCAGTTTGAGTTGTTTTTGTGATTCTGTCGTGTTGTCACTGTGTGCACTCTTGCGCACGTGTGTGTGTGTACTGTTATGATTGGCACAATTCTCTCACTCTCTCGCACGTCTGTGCACAAAAGCACCCATGATTAGTTGCATCTTGGAGCTGAGGGCTCTCCAGCGGCTGCCTGGGGAGATGGTTGCTATGGAGAAATCAGGGCCCGTTTTATTTTTGGTTGATTGTATTTGGCACAAATCTTGAAATGATTGCTGAACTTTTTGTCTGTTTTGGTCCAAACCATTAGGCTACTGTAACAAGCACAAACAACAAGGACTGTTGTCCACTCTCTGGACTTTTTCCTGCTGTCTTTTCCATATGGTGGACGTGAGAGGGAGTTTGGGACTGGGCAAGTGTTGGGGTGACCAACACAAGGAAGACAAGAAAAATGAGGAAGTGAGGTAGGAACCTTTCTGTCTAACTTGTCTTTGCTTTCTGAGAATCACAACAACATTTGCCCAATCCCAAATCCCCCATCACGTCCACAGACCACTGATCCTTAATGAAGTGCTGTGAGCGGTGCCTCCCCGCCGCCTTCAGCCTGCAGCCAAGACGCTGCTCTGCTTTTGGGGAAAGGCCCGGGAGCCAGGCCAGCTTTTCAGAAATTATTACTCTGAGGCCGCTGGAGAGGGAGAGAGAGTTTGACACGCACATCTTCCTTGCGCATGGGTTTGAGGTGAGCAAGGGTTGCATACTGATGGGTCTGTCCCTCCTACTCTTGGTTTCCTCCTCCACCCACTCAGGCACACAGAGGATGTTACCTGTAGCGCCTTTGAAGCTGCAGGCAGCCTAGGGGCGAATGATATGGCAGCAGCTATTATATCAATGCTTTTGGAACAAAACTTTATATCGTTTTTTGTCAGGACTTTTCATTCCCATATGAGTTTTATTTTCTGTCAGCAAAATTATTTTTATATATTTATATATTTATTATTATTTGTTACTTATGGAGAAGAGGAATTATTTTCATAGGTCTGATATCAGACAAAGATTATATCTGATTCCAGTCCTTGTTTTGATTTCAAAATTTTGAAAAAGAAAGAAACAGGTCAGGTGTTCAAGCTTAATGTTATATATTTAAGCATTAACCAAGCACCAGGTAAATAGTTTTAATTATTATGTTCTAGTATTTATATAATATATACAATAAAAATATGTAATCCGTAGGTGTACAAAAACGTCTTTAAAAAGATAAAGATTAGAGAGTTAATTTAAGTCCTAGTCTATTTTAGAGTTCTGATGACACACTCCTGCATCTTTATTGACCCTTCATCTTATTAGTCAAGTACATCACACTATAAATGATTCAACTTCTAAGAAATGTTGCTGCCTTTTCACCGTAATTTCCTTTACAGCTCTGTGACACTGAGTTTACTCTTTGCACATCTCTTTATTGCCACTGAGAGCAATGTGTCATGACTCCCTGTCCCTGGTTCTTCTAGAGGTGCAAGTACGGTGCTACTAGCGCTGGCAGATAACAAATTCAGGGTTGTTTCAACAAAGTCTATATGTCTGTTTTCAGAATTTCTCTGTTAACCAGGCATTACTGTTTGAGTGCATGCATGCTAACTGGTGCAAAAGAGGAACAATAACAGCAGCCTTTTATTTTCATCTTTTATTTCTCACAGTTTGATAGCAGCCCATATCATTATTGACTTTTAGCTGGAAGTGTTAGACGTATCCCATTTGTGTTTCACTCTGTCACATTTTAGTGGGATGGCTGTTTCAGCAGAGGAGTACTGATCAAAGGGGAGATACAGAAAACTCTTTCTCTCTTACATTGGAAACTATTTATATACATCAGTTCACACATTTTATGCAAAGTAAGTCAAACTGAATATATCATTGTCCAATCTACAATTTCCATTTTTGGAAAAGTATGGACATTTTGTAAAATGCAATAAAAACAAGAATCTGTATTTTGTTAATAATTAAACAACTTTATTTAACTGGCAAATGTAAAAGCTTTCTAATGTTTTCATTAACCAACTTAATTATTTTTTTAGAATTTAGAATTTTATCCCTGCAACACACTCAAACAGAAAAAGTTTGGACAGAGGTGTGTTTACAACTGTTACACCAGCTTTTCTTTTAATTAAACATATTATTTGGGAACTGAGGATGCTCATTGTTGCAGTTTTGCAAGCTGATATTTCTCCCTTCCTTGATACAGGATTTCAGCTGGTCAACATACTGTGGTCATCATTGACTAATTCCCCTAAGTCTGAAGTGTCATTCATTTGAAATAGGCACAGATTTCTGAAATAGCCATGGCCTCATTTGACCACAGCCAATTTTTCCACTGTCTTTCAGTCCATCTGAGATGAGCTTGGACCCAGAGAATTCTGCCTCATTTCTGTACAGAAATCATATGTGGCCTTCACTTCTTGTAATGGAGTTTCAGGTTGCATTTCTTGTTACAGTGGTACTGTGTTAATTGCCATTTGTTTTCCCTACTCTGCTTATGTGGCTGTATTTATCACAGTGTTATGAATGTCTTATGCAATGCCCTTAAGCATAGAAGCTTATAAGATCAGACTATTCAAAAGTGATTTTCAGTATTTCCATACATGGACTAAACCTTTCCTTGAACAATCCTTCTCTCATAAAATGTGGTGTAAAGATGGCCATGACTGATTTTTATTTTCACAATTTAAGCCTTTGATGGAGTCTCCTTTATGCATATTATAGTGTGAGGTTGTTTTAAAAATTCAAAAGATATTTTTATCTCTAAGTGCTAACTGGTGTATTTCACAACATGGCATCATTCAGATTATTGTCATTGGCACAAAAATGTATTCAAGTACACAGGTGCAAGCGTTAAAGCACATCTTCAAATCAGCAATCGTTAGCATTCTCCTTTATTTCCTTCTTCCTGCAGCATACATCCTGAACGTTGCAGAGAGCCAAGGAAACTCACAAAAGGCACCAAAAGACACCCTTAACTCTTACAAAGCATGCAAAAAATCACAAAACTCTGACTCTGGCACAAATGAAAGTGAGGAGCAAAGACGAGTTTGGATCTATCTGTAGATAACCTGAGAAATCGCTGTCTGAAGTTGTGCAGGTGGTCAATACAAGATGGATATGATCAGATGGAATGGAACAACGTGAAATATCAAGGCTGACGTGCTCGGCTAGATATAGGGAACCTACACATTGAGAAGAGCAGCAGGATCTGTTATTGGCAATAGTTGTAATGAGAACACAACTGTGGATGTGCAGGGCATGTAGATGCTGCCCTTTAGTGCTGATCTGACATCTGATCCACATATATACCTGTGTTCAAAGAGAATGTCTTTCATACACATGGTATAAGTACTGGTTAAGCCAGAGTGAGGACTGAGAATAAATTTGTGATATTAATAAAGTAAATTAGTCACAGTTGCCTTGAGTTTGGCGTAACAGTTGTATTTATTGTGTACCAGCGTTTTTGAGACTACGTTTCCTAACAGCAGGGACTCTGGTGATTTTCATAGCTTGCCATGGCCAGGAACTGCCTATGACGACCTAGCAAGCTCTGTGAATGCAGTGACTGTCAAAACACTGCTGCAAAAAACATCAGGCTAACATGAATCTGTCAGCATAGTAATAACTGCTTCAAACAAAACTTTGGCATAACTTTTAAAGCAGGCATTTGGTGATATTTTTTCCACTCAATCTAGCAAGTGTATCTCACCACTTATCACAGTGTGCAGAGCTGGAAAATGGCATCTAGCAAAGAAATAGAAACTCAACTCTGATTCTCTTTAAATTGGTGTTGTGAATAAAGCGTGTGTGTTTTTCATGGTCAAAATGACTTCAAATCATTATTAATAAATACTCAGGGTGTAAGTCTTTTGGAGAAATTAGATGGAAGTGAGGACAAGTAAGAGAGAGGAGACTGTTGTGTATGGACTGGATTGTCTTGTTTAGGTTAATGACATGTTCTGTCACATCAGGGGCTTGTGAACGGTTGCAGGTTCTCGGTCTGAGGTACCGCTTCACTACGCTGCTCCCCGGGTTAGGGGTTAAATGCAGAGGTCACATTTTGTTGTGGTTCATTTTTTGTGATTGTGTGTTTACAATGACGAATAGTAAGGAGTCGTGTTTTGCATGGGTTTTAAATTCAAGCTGGTAGTGCACACACAGACTGGTGTTGGGTTGGTGGCTTATTTAGATCAGCACACATGATTGAGATACTGAGGTAAAATTTAGAAATCCTGCAGTCTTGCATGGATTTTAAACAAAGCCTAATAGCAAACAGTATTACTGCACATCATCTCATCTCGGATCTGGAAAAGCTTACTTAAGCTTTCTAACTTGCTTAAAACAAAGTAACATTGGAGGCAGATACAGAGCGCATTATAGGCACACAAAAGGAGCCGATCAAAAGCCTTTCGGTTTCTGGAGGGAGGAATGGTGGAAATGGTGCACATTAAAAAGAATCCATACATACTGAACACATGAGGATGATTCTGACATTAGGGAAAAGAGACATAAACTTTAGCTTTGAGAGATCAATGGTATATAAAATAAAGCTTTGCATTCAGCAGATGACACAAATAATTTATGAGAGGCTCTCGAGTTGCAACTTTTTAATTTATGGAGCCTTGTATTGAAGTAACAATTCTTCGTGGTCTTCATGTTGCTACTGTATGTTTCCCATAGGAACACCAATGCTTTCTGTTGTCTATTCAATGGAAGATGTGTCCATTCTTAGTGTTACTGTCTCTCTGTCTGTCTCTCTATCTCTCTCTCTCTCTCTCTCTCTTTCTCACTTGCTGTATTGCTTTTTCTGCTCTACGTGAGCCACACAAAGCCAGGTAGCTGAGGAAGCAGCTCTGCATGTTTGTGAGTCATGCTGAGGGTACAGGCCTTGAATATTCATCACTCTTCCAAAAGCACTTTTCCCAGAAGAGAATTACTCACATGCTCATAAGTCACTGAAACCACATCGCTACGTACACAGAATCCAGGAGTGTTCTGCTGTCCTCCTGCAGTCCTGCTTCTCTTGCTTTTAAACAAGCTTCATGTGCACTGCAGTGGTGCCTCCTGCACTTTCCTGCATTTCTTAGGGTGATTTACAATTGTTCGCTTTGTTGCAGCATAATATGGCACTGATTTGATTATACTGTATGCCTTCTGTGTGCACCACTCTGAGGTCAAAAACGTGATCCGATTCTGCTACCTACTGTATAGCGAGTATATTTTGTGCTATTGAAGGAACAGTTGTGCACAAAATAATGTTTTCCCTCATTCTGAATAGTTGTAAGACATATAGACTTAAAATTTTATCACAATATTAAACTTTTTTGGTAATCGCATAAATGACCATCGAAAAAGTGTCATTCATCAAACGTCAGTGTTGATCCAAAAATATAAAACCTAAACATGACCATCAAATATTACACTGTATCAAAGAAGTAGGCCACAAATTAATTTGAATACATAAAAATACATTAAAATCACCAATTTTCACAGGATTCATAATCTATCCCCAAGAAAAAACTAATTATGTTGTAAAAAATGTTTTGCTTATGTGCAAATGCAACTAATGTTTAAATAGTGCGAGTATCAGTTAGTGATGCCTTCATTGTTATGCATATGTAAACACATCTTTATGATCATCTGTATTTTTAATATTCCGATATTACATTCTTACCATGGGGAGTAACCATATCAGTATATCATGTATGATGCTGTATGGCACAGCCCAAGTCCCAAATGAAATCAGTCAGCCAAGACCTCTGTCCAAAGTTTACTGTTTTCTTTCAGTACAGCAGTTTGCATAGAGAAAACGGCACCTGACTGCTAACCTAGTCTTGTTAATTTGTTAACCTTTTGCCCAACTAAAGTCAGTAATAGCTGCCATCTTGAAAAGATAATTTGATGATTTTTAGGTAAAACATGTCATCAGTATGCCAACTACAATGATGCACAGTCATTTCTAAGTTCTGCAACATTCGCTGCTGGAATGGCAACCACAGTGGTGAGCACATCATTACTATAATATGCAATATGCCTGTAATCGCACTGTTTGTATCTTTAGATATATATCTGACTAATAATTAATTCACACATTCTCTCATTCAATCATCTTTAGCAAACTGTAGGTTCTTTCGATGCATCATAAAAATGGTGCTTTGCATTATTGACACTTTGTCCTTGTGTTATGCTCGGTGACATTCAGGTGCAGTAGACTGTACTTCATATAAAGATATCCTCATTCAAAAGTGCCTACAACTGCCACATAATTTCACATAAACCTACTGCATTGTTTGAATAATTTGACAATATTTCTATATACTAATGTAAAACATATTTTTGATGAGACCTGTTCCTGTGTCCTCCTGGTCTGTCATCCTAGTTACTCAGAGGAGTAGCAGCCGCACCACACCCAGTCTGGAGACCACATTGTCTTATTTGTCTTCAGACTCCCTCAAAGCTTCTGTTCGTTTTTTCCAAGTTTGGTATTTAGGCTTTATATGCGCATGTTCTCAGATGCACACACAGTGGAAATATACTGGGGTAACACTGTGGTGGATTCATCTGATTATAAGCTTGTGTTCTGCCGTTGTTGGGAAGTTGCTGGCAGGAGAAGGCTGAGTAATTACTCCCCCGTCGTGCTCAAGAGAGGACTGTGTCTGTGTCCATTCTCACAACACAGTTCCCTTCTTCACACCTTCCTTCACACCTCTACTCCTCTTTCCCTCACTCCCTAACCTTCCCCACCCCCGTCCTTTTCTTGCTTTCTTTTATGTCTGCTAGGCCTAGACTTACTTTTCCCTGTCCTCTCACCTACATCCTACTGATAAATGTTTAATTTTGTGAGCATCTGACTTACATGGAACTTGAAGTGAAACTAACACTTGATTACGGTGGAAAAATCATTTCTAATGTCTGTTTGAGCTGAAAATTCTGTTCACCTTCAGTTTAAGTCTGAGCATTACTTAATTCAGCTCTTGTTAGCCTGTGTGTTTCCCATAGGAGGAAAAAAGAATCTGACCTTTTCTGTATGCTGCTTGTGGGCGTTGGTCAATGGGTTAAATATTTCAGCTGATAATTAATCACAGCCTCTCATTTCTCGTTGCTCTGTTTGAATTTTAATTTAAATAAAAAACAAGAACACTGCATGTGGCTTCAGCCTGTGTTATCTTTAGGTAGAAACATAGGTAGACAGGTAGAAACATTCATCCTTAAGGTACAAACAAAAGCATAATTGTGCAAAACATACATTTATGAGTGAGTGTGTGAGTTATAACGTTTATAATTATAATCTATAATCTAGTTATAATCTACAAGAGACCAGATAATCTACAAGATATGTAACTCCTACTGGTGGTTTTGGAAGTATTTGGCCAATGATAAAATCTGTTGGTTTTTATGTTCATATCTGCTAGCGCTGTATACATAAACATTTACAAAATGGAGAAACTGGAACTACATCTACCTGGATTAGAAAACTATAACATTTAGTTATATAAGCTTACAAATGAGGTCAATTTATTAAAATAACACATAAAAATAAAAAAACATTTTACTTCTCTTTATATTAGCACAACCTAAACATTCTGCTCTTTCAGAGTGCAGTAAATGTAGTATCTGGTTGAAACACTTGTCAAATCTAAACATCTGTCTGATTCTGATCATATACTTTTGAAAAAATATCTGCATGTTTCTGTATGATCCTAATATCATGCAGCCTTAACATCATTATCAGTTTAGAAATGGTAATATTTAAATCAAGTAAATTAATATTTTTATTGTGCAAGAGAATATTTTACACATGTATTATTATTAGTATTATTGCATATGTGAGGATGGGCAAAGGAACTATGAATTTCAGTAAGATAATTTAAGTATCAAGTACAATAACCTTACTTCGGGGGTACACTGTTACTAGCAGTCAGTGTTTCTCCTACTGTAGACTGAAGAGTGTTAAGTTGTTAGATTGCAGGCTAATGTTTGTATTACAGGTGCACATTTGTGCCTAAAACAAAAATATGTTGTTAAATGTAAAGAACCACAAATGAACAATTTTGGCATTCAGACAGATTCAGACATTGATATTATTTTGATAAATTGTAGCAGTGTGCTGAACATGGTTTTGCCGGAGGAGCAGTGTTGAGCTGTAGACTTGTATCTAATCACAGTGTGGTTTAATCAAAGAAGTACTTCTTGTTTAAGGTGTGGGTGTTGTAGAATAGTATAGAACATTGAATAGTTCTCCTGTGCCCATTTCTTCTGGAAACAGAGGGGGCATGTCTGAGAAATATGGAAGGAGTGGTTGTTTCTGTACTTTCTCTGTTCTCAAAGCGCTCGTCCATCCAGAACACAGTGTATGATTTCTAAAGAGAAGTAGTTCTCCTGGGCAAAAAAAAATTACCCAATGGTCGTATATTATTGTTAATGTATAGGTTATTAAAGAAAGCATGGCACGCTCTGTGTTCTTTTCCCAAGATTGTCATAACCGCTGGCACAGACAGCCATTATGAACCATTATTCAAATGCAGGTAGCTGTAAAACCTCGTTGCCCTTTTGATTTAAACTCTTGTAAGCTCATCTGGAATGACCACTTTACCCCGAGCAGAGCTTGGCTGGGTTATTTATGACAGGCTTGTAATGGTCAGCCTTTCTCTCGTTTAGTCATGGCATGGGTTGCTTTGGCTTTAGGTGACAAAGATGGCTCATTAGGTGGACACTGAAAAGACACATTGAAAGATAGTTGGAAATAAATAGCTCATAAAGTCCTAACTATTGATAGTGAAAGTGTCAGTTTTGTGGTGGGCATGAATTTATGTTGGTGTGTTTTATTGCATGCGTCTCAGTTACCACATCAGCACCAAGTTGTGTAGGTTAGGAAAAGGGCAGAGATGGAGACAGAGGCAGATGTCAGAGGCAGATTAAGAGTTAAAAATAGCTGTTTGTCCCATTAAAATTCATTTTATATAGCTATTAAAAATAATATAAAAATCTATTTGACCAGAATTGACCATTAAAAGCAAATGTTAGATATTCTCTCCATCTTTTTTAATAATAGAGAATGCCCTTTCAAACCAGTCTCTGTCCCTACCTCTCTATCTGAGCTTTGACCCTTTATTGTCACCCATATTTCATGAGTTATAAATGAAAGAATGAATGAAAATGTTTTCATTTCTGCCTGTTTGCTTTATCTAGCTCCAGATTTCTGAATTTCCCCAGTAAAGCCTGAATGAAAATCTCAGGATATCTGTCCATTAGCGGATCCTCAAGAGAAAGTGCAACATTAGCACACACATTTTCTACCAAATAATTATTAAAGAATAATAAAGTTAGTTTTACCAAGAAGAGATGTATTTGGGATGAAACAGTTAATGGCAGGACGTCCACCAACATCTGAGTATAAGTTGCTCTGTATGGAGGAATGGGCTAAACTGTCTCAGTTTATGTGCAGGACAGATCATCAGTTACAGGAAACATAGTTGCAGTTTGTGCTGAATAAGAGTCACACTTGAAGCTAAAACAAAGATTCACATACTTATGTATTATTGGCTCTTTTATTCTAGTAAAATATTGTCCAAATAAAATTTATTTGTTCAATTGGGAACTTTTTATCTGCTTTTAGGACAAATCTGAAGATCTTAAGGTTTCACAAACTTTTATGCACATACACATGCACGCAAAACTCAACAGAACGCCTGACTCAACTTGCGAGGAGGTTGATAATGAGCCAAGTTGCATCAGCAGTGTTCGAGTATATCTCTGTGTGTGTGTGTGTGTGTGTGTGTGTGTGTGTGTGTGTGTGTGTGTGTGTGTGTGTGTGTGTGTGTGTGT
>JBBIGC010000125.1:6453083-6468567 GCA_037576955.1 Lepidarchus adonis | reverse complement strand
TGTGTGTGTGTGTGTGTGTGTGTGTGTGTGTGTGTGTGTGTGTGTGTGTGTGTGTGTGTGTGTGTGTGTGTTAGTGTTAGAGCCCGCCCCATTAAATTGAATGTCCCAGTACATTGAGGTTACACCTATTCAGAGGCATCAAAGGAAATCACTCCACTAAAGCACCAGTAGTGTCTCTTTCCATGAATACCACTCGTAGGACTATGGTTCAACCAGACTTAGCAGATGTGTATTGTTTAATGATTTAATGATGCTGGTTGATCATTTTCATCATAGGTAGCGACATGGTCTATGCATGTCCACAAACCAGCCAACCATGTACTATAGCAGGGGTGCCCATTTCCAGTCCAGGGTCTGTTTCCACCACAGTTTGGTAGTTCCCCACCTCAAACACACTCACAAAAGCTGGCAATTTAAAGCTGACTGGAACCAGGTGTGTTTCAGCTAGATGCCAACCATACATGCCTGGAGCTGAAGTATTATACACTGTGATCAGTAAAGCTTCATTTGTATGGTGAACCATCAGGCCATGTGACTTATGGTGGACAGTGAGTGGACACAGTGGTTAGAAGCTCTTGGGGCACTGCTGTGTCTGATCCAGAGAGTAAAACATACACACAAAAATGCCACTACCATCCCAGTGTCAAAGATGTTCTAAAAAATGAAACTCCACCCTGGTGCTGTGAGGGTTTTGATGAAATGAAGGGGGCTAGCAAATGTTGCACAGTGTTCTTGGCAGTAATGCAACTGTTTATTTTAAGAAAATGATTGGGTGATAAAAGTGGGTAAAATATAAGGACAGTCCTTTCATGTTTGCATAAATACAACTGAGAATTATTTCAGACTCAAACTTCCACTATACAGTGAGGTATATAATTGGTTTCAGCATCGCTTTTCCATGTCTATAGGCAACTATGAGGTGAAGATGAAAAGCCCTTACTGTTGTGTAAGGCACAGTTGTGAGATAGCGTGAAAAAATGCAATTGGCCACGTTGTTAAACCCAACCATTTGCCAAGCTACTTACAAAGAGCATATTTGTTCCAGCATCAGAAATACTGCCAGTGTGTCTTATTGCAATATATGTGGTGTAGTGTACTCTATAAAGGGTAGCGGGTTATAATGACACAGATGCCTGAGGGAAGTGTGGGTTGTGCATTGTACTTATTTTACATGTGCTGTGAAACCTTAAATACTGTAGAATATTCTGTGGTGAAGTGAAGGTACAGAGAAAAAGAGCTGATATCATCAGAGTTAAAAAGTAAATAAATAAATAAAACACACACACACATCCCTAGACGAGAGCTCTTCCTGATCTTTTGAAGCATCTCTTTTTTATTTTTCTTCTTTTTTTTTACACCTTGTTGTTACTGTGATTTAATTTTCCCTCTGCCTTGCATTTGGCTTAGATACGCTCCAGTGTATTAATCTAAAGAGAAGCTAGATAGCAGTCTCATCTTTTCTGCCGTTGAATGTACTGGTCACAAGCCCCAGCTCTCTAATCCCACCAGTCTGTGATGTGTCGTCTAATGTCTATCTTTAATTTGGCAGTACAACCCCAGCCGACGGGACCTGCATGTGAAAGAGGCCTGGGCTCAAGGCTTCACGGGGAAGGGAGTGGTCATCACCATTCTTGATGATGGGATTGAGAAGGACCACCCTGATCTCGCCCAGAATTATGTAAGTTTGTGTGGCGGATTTCTTTAGTAGTCGTAGTAATTCTAGCCACTCATAGATTTATGTCAAGTTTAACCATTTTAAATGTTTATAATGTATAAATTACTATTTAATATAATAATACAAATATGACAAGTGATCGTACCCTCTACAGGGAAATTTTGAATATGTTAATGTCAATTATTGATGTAATTGACACAGCAGCTTTGCTCTGAACAGTCAGACCAAATATATACATTTAGACAAGGGTGCGGCTGTTGGTAGACTGAGGTGAATATAATCGCGTGTTAAGAGCTGTGTTAGGACCTGGGTATACCCGTATTCACCACCACTGCACATACTACACATATTCACACATGCACTAAGCGAAGAGACATGAATAATAAACAAATAGACATTATGCCTGTGATATGGTTATGGGATATGGTTTATTGTAGACTAATGCTCATTCTAAGAGGTTGGGAATATAGAAGCACACTGAGAAGTAGCCAGAAGAAATTAATTCAGGACTTCCTAACACCTTGGTGGAATTAGCCAGTACATAAAGTTGCTGATGGTTAGCACATCATGGATGGAATGGACAGAATTCACTTATATTCCCTCACCTTCATCTCCAATGAGGTGTACCTTAGCTACACGTGTCTTGGAGGAAGCACATGGTTGGCCTACATTCTACAGACCTACATAAACTAACATAGGGGAGGATTTTGGCAAAAAGAGAACCCCAACAGAGTCGGTGACCTGCAATGTGGCCCAGCTCCATCATGCAGTAAAAACTATTTTTTCAAACCATACATCAAACGTCAAGCTTCTTCTCCAGAAAGATGTTCCGTTTTCTTTTAACCGAGTCTGTCTTCAGGCTCTATAGGTCTAAGGGCACATTCATAAAATGACAAAGCATTTTATTAAAAAATACCATTACTGTTCAGCAGACTGTGTCTTTTTCTCCAGGAACCAGATGCAAGTTATGACGTGAATGACAGAGATCCAGACCCTCAACCCAGATACACACAGCTGAATGACAACAGGTATCTTATTTCAGTGATGCCCTATTTGTAATAATGAATGATCACTTGAAAAAACAGCCAAACAGTAACACCACTGACAGGTGAAGTGAATATCATTGGCAGAGCATCTCCAGAACAGCAGGTCTTGTGGAGTTTTCCAGGTGTGTAGTTCTTACCAAAAGTGATCCAAGGAAGGACAACTGGTGAAATGGTGACAGGGTCATGGGTCCCCAAGGCTCACTGATGCATGTGGGGAGTAAAGGCTACCCTGTCTGGTCTGATCCCAAAGAGGAGCTCCTGTTGAACAAAATGTCCATGCTGACTCTAATAGAAATGTGTCACACACTGTGCACCACAGTCAGACCTGTTTTGGTGGCATAACGGGGACTTACACAATATTGGCCAGATGGTGTTAATGTGATGGCTGATTGGTGTATATGGTAATGTCACATCTATAAGAACTGACATCACTACATGATCAGCTCAGAGTGAAACAGGGTTGCAGATTCAAACATATTGCATATAACATGTTTTCTGTTGAAATATTTAATTGGAGCCATATGTTCCATATTGTCCAACGAGACCGAGCATGTGCTGTGGAGAGATGCATTATAGACACCCACACCTTGTAAAAGAAACAGGAAACCATCTGTAATTTATGATTTGTTTGGCATGTAAAACCCTGAAACACTGGCCGGCGTCTAACTCTGTGCATTTTTATGTAGTCTGTGCACCTGTCCTGAACCGGAAGGCTCTCTACTTTAAAAGCTCATAAAAGATTAATCCTGGAGGAAATCTCATAACTGTCTAATGCAGAGACGTGCTGTTAGCTCCCTGTGGGAGATGGTGTCCTTCACTGCTTTTTCCCTCTTCTAACTCTCATTTTCACTTTCTCCCCTCCTCGACTGCTCTATTTTGCTCGTTCTCTCACTCTCTCTTTCCTTCAAGTTGCGGGTCTTACTCGCCCGCAGCACCACGGCGGCAATTAACCTCTCATTCTTTCTCTCTCACACCCTCTCTCGCGATCTGTCTCTCACTTTCTCTCCCCAGTTCGCTCTCATTCTCCTACTTCTTTCTCTTTATCAAGCATACACACTCTTTCCATCTCTCCCCCGTATCTCTTTCTCTCTCGCTCTTTCACTTTTTCCTGTAGGTTTCTTTCTCTTGAGTTCTCTATCTCTCTCTCACACACATTCTCTTTTTTCTCATATATTGTCTATTCTCTCTCAAACTCTAAACACACTCTCAATCTTTCTTTCCTACGTGCTTCTCTCCCCCCCTCTCCAGGTCTCTCTTCGCCTCTCACTCACACACACACACACAAAACTCTCTGTGGGTTTCTCTCTCTCACATTCTTTTTTTTTCTCATTCATCCTCCATTCTCTCTCTCAAACACACTCTCAATCTTTCTTTCCTTTTAAGTTTCTCCTTCTCCCACTCCCTCTCTCTCTCTGTGTGTGCTGGGATGCCTGGAACGCCCCATGTACCATTATGTTTCTGAACGCTTCCTTATGAACAACAAAGATTCCATGTCACTCCTAGAGGATGTGTTTCCTTTTTGTGTCTCGCTCGTCCTCGCTCCAACTCAACGTCTTTTCTTTTCTTACTCTCTAGGATGTCTCCTCCCTTTTCTCTCGCGGCTTTCTGCAGTAAATCTACCGAGATTAAAATATCATTGCGAATAAGGACGTCGCATCGTTTACTTTGTCTGTTTGCTGAGATGTCTGACGGTCGTAGTCTTGCATGAAATAAATTAAAGATTACTGGTCAAACTGTAAGAGAAGCAGATGGAACCTGGGGAGGGCTCCCTTACGTCTTGCCCCTCAGCCTGTTCTTCGTCCCGCCCCAAGTTAGCATCAGGCCCAAAATCCTGCTTTAAAAATGTTTGGGGATTTGCCTCAGATCCCATCCTCTCTGGGCTGCCTGCCAGATTGCCGTCTCACTCATTGCTTTGCTCTTTTTTTGTTCTTCTGTGGAGTTCCACAGTGGGAGTAAAGAGCAAAATGAGTGAAGAAGCCAATACCTCCTTCGAGTAGTAGAGCTCACAAAGTACCTAAAGCAAACCTGATGTAATGAGTTTGTTAAAACCACTGCCATGATTTTCCAGCTCTCTGGCCAGCTGTTCTAGCTGGTAGGCTGGTCTCTGAGGGTGTGGTGTGGTGTTTATACAATGTGTGTGTTCTCATCCAAGATGTTTGCTTTTTATACGACTTGGTTATTGCCTTGTGGACAGTGGAGCAGCTAGAGGTGTCTAGAAGCTTCTCTTTCGCCAGAACGAAGAGGAAAGGACTCACTCATTCACCGACTCTGGAAAAGCCAACTGGAAGCAAGACACCCCTCACACATTTGAACTGTCAAGACGATTATACTCTCTTTAATCAATTTGGGCCCATGAAATGAGAAGCAAATTTGTGTTTTCTGCCCATGGCACCGAAGCCGCATGGCTTTGTCCTATCGAACAGAGACGAAATTACATCAGATGAGTGGTGTTATTCCCTGCCGAGGTCCCAGCCAACTGTGAGGAATGTACACACTCACCTCCCAATGAGATTATATGAATATATTCATGAGATTTTTGGATTAAAGAGCAGGAGGGAAGCCATCTGTTCTGTGAAGGTCAGCTCATTTGTAACTTTTTATTGCCGGTTTTGAATTCATGTCCATTCACATTCACCCATAATTTAAGACTGTTCTCAACCAGCTGCCCCCTTTCCCCCCCTCGGCAGTTAATGCTATTGAACCCTTCTGCATGCTTCTACCTCCAGTGGTTCTGTTTTGTTTCCTTCACCGTAACGTGAAGTCAATACCATAGACCCCAGCAAATGAAGGAGATTACAGAGGTACGCCTCGCAAAGCGCACTTGTCTCTTCAGCCGTTTCAATCTGTATTCATCAATCGTTTAGCTGATTTCCTCACTCCAGCCTCGAGACTTCAGTCTACTCAATCAAGTCAGTCTGTTGGGCATGGCCAGTTTACTTGGCCAGTGTTCCATCTGTTTCTTTTTTTTTTTTTTTTTCTTCTTCCCACTGGGTCCTTTATCAGCGCTGTATAGTTCTGTCAAATGACTTCTCCATTAGCTCGTCTTCCTCAGCATGGCTGGCAGATCATTCAGTATCTTTGTTTATGGGTCTCGCTCAGATGGCCTGTTTGCTTTGTGATCAGGTGTTTGAACTGTTGCCTGCAGGAGTTTTTATTACACTTTATTCTTTCCTTTTCGTTACAGTCCTGGTCCAACTGGCATATTAGATCTCGGTCACTGCAGTTCCTGTTCAGAAAGGGATGAAGTTATTTCAGGGGCTGTTCAAATTCATCTTAGTATTTGTCATCAACTGCATTGCAGTTCTCTGGACAGATTTTTACATAGACAGAAAAGTTTTAACTGAGAAATTTTAACATTTCTTCGTTTGTCATCTTATTTAACATTGAAAAGCTTATTCTTTTGTTAACACTTTAGATTCCACCACAAATCCAAAACGCTCTGGTGAATTTCTAGTTATATTCAGAATTATTCATTGCATTAAACATCTTATAACCAGGAGAAGTTCCTTAACAGTGGGCTTTTTTTAGAGGCACGATAATGAAAGGCATTATAATTGCAATGTTTATACAGTTTTGACTGTTAAACAACATTCAGATGAAGAAGCTGATTTCACCTCTTAAGCTATATTCATACAGTAAAAAAATGTTCCACCTCCTGTGTTTATCTTTGAACATTTAGATCTAAAAATATTGAAAATGGCTTTTCATATTAGCAGTCTACACAAGGAATTAAGTGTCTGTGCATCTTAAGAACATCAAAGAACATTGAAGATGAGGGGTCCATTTGATCTTCCTGGACTGTGCTCTACATGACCCAAACCTGTCATTATTCTCCATAGCCGCTACACCACCAGCAGCACTTCAGAGGCCATGTACCGTTTGTACTGACGTTCTGGAAAGCATTGGGCCTGACTGAGACCAGCCCTCGTCAGACTCAGGCCTTTTAAAAGCCTTTTTTCTTCACCTTCTATCTCTCTCAGCATCTCTTTCTTTTTCTTTCCTTCGTTCAGAACATGTGGGCTTCTAAAGCACTGCCTGAGGGTTGAGTTTAGCTAGAAAATGCACTAATCCTTTTAGTCAGGACTTAATCCAGCCCCATTGAAGAGTGGAACAAAGATACCACGCTGCTCTACACACATGGACAGATTCTAACACTCAACACAGCATTACACTGACATCACTCACACTGAATGGTACAGGCTGGAGCGCTGTAGGACTATAAGGGTGGACAAGAAGGAAACTGAAGAGAGTCACCGTCAGGTTTAAACCTCCTACCTCAGTCCTGCTATTCTTTACAATGTGTGAAAATTTGTGACAAATGGACCAGTGTTGTCCTTGTGGTGCTGTCCTTGCCCTTATTGGAAAGTCACAGGATTAAGTCCGAGCCCAGGTAACACAAAGTTCCAATACCAATATCCTGGATCTCAATACCATCCAAACGAAATGGTCACGTTTTGTTGTGGTGCACAATAGAAAATTACATAGTGACCCATTATATTCAAAATTACATTGAAAATTAAGGATTTATTTTCTTTCTCCTGAAAAGTTATCATTTTAATCTCAGATTTTGTTCCAGCAGAGATTATAAAGGAAATATGAATACTATAAAGGCATTGTTGCTTCTGATAAACATTTCCCTTTGATGTGCAGAAGGGACTGAACAGACTGATATGACCACCACAGGGAAGAATCACTGACTATAGTTGTTCAGAAACATTTTGTGAAATTGATGTGGAATGAATAGAGAGAGTGACTGATTTAGTTAAGGCTGAATTTTTCCAGCAGGAGAGCAGTTAAAGAAATGCAAGTACAGTTTAAGTATTTGAGGCTGATGGCAGCATATTACCTTCCTTTGGCTGAGCATCTTCATTGTTCTGTTAATAAGGGCAGGTTAATGTGGCGGTGACGTGTCATTTCACGGCCTGTCAGTACTATTTGACGCCTGATAGAACAAAGCTAGAAGCTGCACAGGCATAGACCCTGTAACCTGTCATCTTTATCAGAGTTTGTGACTGCAGGATGCGCCAGGTCTACTGCAACCTCAGTGACCTCTATTGAAGGTGTGAAAGCTATTCAGTAGCTATATGAAAGTGTCCTTGTGGAAAACACACATGTATTGTTGGACCACCCCCTTCAGTTGTGGCAAAAAAACTGTAAGCATCACCAGAGTCTTAACTTCATTGTGATTAAGCAATGTTCGAGGGTTCACCTCCCCCATCCATCCTCTTTAAAATGAAAGCACTATAGCTCTTCTGATTTGATGTGACACAGGGCTTGCTGTCCGCACTCAGGAGTAAATGATGGTTTGATGGCTTTTATGCTTGGAAGGCTGCCACTGGGTTGGCCTCGATATGTTTCCCTTTTCAAAGGGAAAGGCGTTTCATTGTGCTACTGTCTAAAGGCTGAGAAACCTTGCAGCCATTAGTGGTGCAGCATACAGGCAAAAACTCATAAATCCCTAAGCGAACATGCAGCTTGGTTTGAACCTTAATTGTTGGCTGTGAATTCTCTGATTGGATTTTTTTCCAAAAAAAAAAAAGAAGTGGCAATTTAGGTCTAGGATCAGATTCCTCCCTCTCAGAGTGACATGAGTCACTTGATGCAGGGAAGAATGAAAGGGGGTGGGGGCTGCGTGCTTTAAAAGGGGTAAGAGGTTTGGAGCATATGTTTCCTGCAGGCTGTTCCAAGTGTGCATCTCCATATAAATAGCCCTGGGTGAAAGCAGGCTTTTCTGAGTGTGATACACATACCTCACTGTACATTATGGCTTGTGCTATGAACGACTGGCAGCATGAGCTGATACTGGCGCTGCTTTGCTTATTCATGAGTCGTTTGTCATGATAACTGTCGTTTAGCCTCAGTGAAAATGGCCAGAGCATCATTTCACAAGAACTGACAAGTTCTACTTATGCAAAGTTGTATGCATTATTATCTTGGATCTTTATTACTAATATGTTTGTGCTTTTTAAGATAATAAAAATTACTTATGTGCCTTTGAGAAATACTAATAAGCTCAACATGTGGTAAAGCACCCAGTCAGCAATGAAAGTGCTCGTTTTCATTCACAGCTTGGAAAGAATAGACCGTGATTTTTTAAAACAGAATGTGTTGCACTTTGTAAGATTTTGAGAGTCTTAGAAGAGGTCCAGATTCAAATAACTGAATTGCAATTAGCCTGCATTTTAAATTGGGTTGATGCAGCAGGTAATCTAAAAGACGTAGGCTAGTTGAGAGTACTTCTTATTCAAATATGTGCTTTGCAATCAAGAACATATCTTAACCTCTGTAACAGCCTACCTGCAACACCTCATGAATTCAACGTCTTTATTGGAACACTGCATCTATTTCACATTCATTAGCTACATTCAGGATTGCCCTTCATAAAACACGTCCCATTGTGCAATGAAGTACATTGTTTAAAAGCAATGAGATCAAAGCCTGAATCTTTATTACAGTTTTTAATTTCCCTCACATTCTTACATGAGAAGTTAATGTTAATGTAAAAATGTTCAGGCCTTCCTGGTGATTTCCCAGCTGTGGCTATCCATCCAAGAGGGTATGATTGGCTTCACACTTTCTTGGTTCGTTGGGTGGCCCTTGCTCTCCTATCCTCACATACATGCTTGTTTTAGTTACTAGTTGTGCAAAGGTAAGTAATCCAAAGACACACACACACACACTCACACTCTCTCTCTCAAGTTCACTTGAAGCTTATTCATTAAATTATTAATATCAATGTAGTAAATGCAAGGTTCATTTATACACCACATTTAAACACATCTTAAGATGACCAAGTGCTATAAAAGAACTTTATAATTAAAAGTACAAAACAAGTGAATATATTTGTCAATAATAACCTATATGGGACAAAGCACAGAATATACACTGCAAAAAAAGCTTTTCTAACTTAGCAGTTTTGTCCTGTTTTCAGTCTAAATATCTAAAAAATCTTAAATCAAGATACATTTACTAGACACATGAAATAGCATAAGAATTTGTCTTTTTTTTCTGAAAAAACAACTCAAAACAAAGTAGGGTTCTGTAGTGACTTACCTGCTGTTGAACTTTCTTCCTTGGGAGCTTATTCCCAAATTCCCTTTGAAGTTATAAAATTCAGCCTTTTCCACATTGAGAATTGGTAGTCAGAGACACAGCAACAGGATAAAGAGAAAATTCATTCATTCATTCTACAAATCGCTTATCTGTTTTAGGTTGTGGGGAAACCCAAAGCGACTTCCAGGTACTGGAGCAATCAAGCATCAGGACTGCTCTTGAAGCCAGATTGGTGCTGGTCGAGGTGGTTGCTCTGTGAGATGAAGTTGGAGAGTTAGTTATAAACAGCTAGTTGAAGGATTTTAGAAAGAAATGGATTTGAATGTAGAGAGCAGTCTGAATGTGGACACAGGGAGAGCTTGTACACTCCTCACAGGCATCTGTGTTCAACCTGAAGATTGACCCCCAGACCTTCTTCCTGTGAGGGACAGCACGAACAGAAACTGGTCATGTAAAGTGAATTGTGGCTGTTTTTCAAACATAAGTCCATACATTATTTGACCAAGAAAATGCTGGATATGGCCTGTTAAAATGATGAGCGGTTATCTTGCCAAACAATTCCAAGCTCAATGACAGAACACTGGAAACCTGGAAAAGTGGTACAGTAAAAGGAGTCTATTCAGCATGGCTATTGTCCTTCACTGTATTGGGAAACATTCAGTCTGTGTCTCTGGTTTTGCCTTCGTTTTATCATCAGGGTGAAGGACAGGCCTCAACCCTTCTGCTCACTCGTTTCCGTGGAATGGAGGTGATCAATTGGATGTGCTTGAATGAAATACCCTCTTTGTATGTTTGTGGGCAAGTGTAATATCAAACGCAATGAAGGTTTTACTGAAGTGGGGCCAGAAGAGGGCCTCAGCTGTTTTTTTGTGGTCCCATAGAGCCTCCAGCACTCTCACACTTTGATCCTCAGCTCATCACTTCTTCTCCAAGGGAGAAGCATGTGAGCTCCTTGGCTGAAACCAGACAATGTCATTTACATCACCATCATTATGTCCTCAAAATATGGCTATATTGCTATGGAAACGAGGACAAAAGAAATATCAAATGGAAACCTTTTAATTATTGATCGCGTTTTAACTATTAGCAATGAGACGCTGACCCTGGATTCCACTGATTCACTGATTACACTTGTTGGCTGTTGGTGTCCTGAGATAACACAAAAGCAGACAACTGGCACGCAGTGTTTGTGTATTCAGAGGATGAAACAAATGAAATGAATACTAATGTGAAATTAATTTTGAAACCATTTTTGAAAGGATTATATAAGGTATATGTAGATGAAGAATACCATCAGTGATGTCGAATGAAATGTCTAATTTTCTCTCTCTCGCTCTCTCTTATTTTTTTCCCTTTCTGTCTTTCTCGCTCTCTCTCACTCTCTCTCACTAGACATGGCACTCGCTGTGCTGGAGAGGTGGCAGCTGCAGCAAACAATGGCGTCTGTGGAGTGGGTGTGGCTTACAATGCCAGGATTGGAGGTGAGCGCTGGGATTAGACAGGTGGAATGGGAAATATGCATTTGATGTTTGAGGAGCTCATCTAATTAAGTCAGTGCATGGCTCCTACTGTTCCTGCACCAGAAACTAATCGTGAATTATGACTCAATACATCATAGTTATTGATTTGTCTGCTGTGTGTTACCTTTCTCTCCACATAAAACAGAATCATCTGTGTATAAATATCCTGGGTAAAGGCTTCTCTGTGTGCGCCGGTCCCCTGCCTTTTATTTTAATGGTGTCATTTTTTTGTCAGCTGTGTCTTTGACTATGTTTCTTGGTAGATGAAGCAGGACAGAGGTGGAAAGCAGTGTTCCTACATCAGTGCCTGGGTGTGTGGCGAGACGGTTGTCTGTCCTTGCGTCTCCATGTTTAAAGGAACAAAGAGAGAAAGCAGAAAGGCTGATGTAATTGGCCGTTGCAATATTTGTGTGTGTGTGTGTGTGTGTGTGTGTGTGTGTGTGTGTGTACGTGGCTGCGTGCGTGTGTGTTGGGGTGGAGTGGGGTGAGGTGGGGTGATGGAGGACTGGGCATGTAAGTCCATTACTGAGTCACTATGTCTGGCACTATGGCAACTTATTTAGGCCCCAGCTCCATTCACTCCATGTTCTCTTCATTTACTGTGATTTTAATCATCGGGACTACTGCCAGCTCATCTTGATTCAGCTGAGAGAGAGACAGAGCTGTTGGCGCCTTTTCTCTGACATTCATTCATTCATTCCCCATTTTTCTCCCTCTCTCTCTGTGAATCGACGTCTCTATAGCAGTTGTTAACAGTCTTCTCTGTTGGCAGGTGTGCGTATGCTGGATGGCGAGGTGACAGATGTGGTGGAGGCTCAGTCTTTAAGCCTGAACTCGCAGCACATTCACATCTACAGTGCCAGCTGGGGCCCAGAGGATGATGGGAAGACAGTGGACGGCCCTGCCAAGCTGGCCAAGGAGGCTTTTCTGCAAGGAGTCACCGAGGTCAGTCTCAGGGCCCTGCAGCTCCAGCCATTGAAGCTGGTCTCTCACAAGCTGCATATAGCCATGTGAAATAGAAATGACATTTGTAAAACCTATTTGAACAAACATGAACCACCTCTAGTCCACTCTACAGTGCCTACAGGAAAAGTGGATATACAAAAATATACTGATGCAATATTATTGTATGGAGGTCTACCCACTCGGAAACTAGTATTACCCAGTTCAGCAGAAATGTCCTTGTAGGTGTTTTGAATAATTGTCTCTGCCAAAGCCTTTTTCAAATTCCACATAATATTATAGTGGGTTCCAAAAACCTTCATTTTCTGAGACCTCACCTTCAAGCTCTCTTCAATATGATGCAGAACTCACAGCTGAATCAATGATTGCAAGCAGCCCAGTCCTTGAAGCAGCAATGCATGCCTAGCATGCCTCCTATGCAGGAGAATGTTATCCAGTCTCTCTCTGATTGTTGACTCATTCACTTCACCAAAAGCTACCTGCCAGTTCCATGATGAAAGTCTGGGGTTCTCAGAGACTTGTCCGCTCTCAAGCTAAATTTGTTGGGGTAGTTTTCAAATTTTCAAATTGATAGTTTGAAATGTATATGAACTGTAAATGATTTTCCTTACAGTGGAATAATTTTGGCATGATGACACCACATATTTCAATAGCAAAAAGAGGAACCGTCTCTAGATGTCAGGTATAGATAAGATTCCACCTGCAATCAGTTCTAATCAATGGCCTCCAATCAGGACCACTTCATTTTGTGCACTTGAATGTGATGACTGATTTGTTTTTGTTTATTTAAAACATGAAAATGACTACAACGTCTACAATGTCTCATTTGTTGGAGAATAATCACCTTTTGGTGAAGACAGTATCAAAGAGGCTGAAATGAAATCAACAATTTTCATGGCATATTCATGGCTCTTATTTTTCGTCACATGACTGTATGTCCTTGCGTTTGCCCTCCCATCCGTGTCATGGATACCACAGACCTGAGTGAGTGTGGCGACCCTAAGCTGTAAAAGCATGGCTAAATGCTTCGCTATTGTGCAGTATAAAAGCATTCAAAGATAAGCGTGTTGTCACAGAGCTCAGCTGTGCTGTCGACTGGAGAATGAAAGAAGCATTTAGAGAGATTTCCCAGATCTTTGAGGATGGAAAATTGTGCTTCCTGAACCTCTGTTTTTTTTCGGGGGGTGTATTTTCATTATAATGTTGTTTTTTCCCCATGGTGCACAAGCCTCATCTCGTCATCTTGCACGCTGCTAGAGCTTTTGCGCATGCACGCCACATGCCACGCAGTATGAGGTGGAAATGACTGCCAATGGCACATTTTTTATTTATTTATTTATTTTCTTTCCTCGCCATAATTCTTTCATCATTGTCTCTGTGTCTTTCTGCCTCTTTTCTGCCATCACCCCCCGCTATCCTCTGCTCACTCAGTCTTTCCTGTCTTATCTCACGTCTTAGCAATTTAATGACGCTGCCAGCGGTTGTCTTTGTCAGGTTAGAGGCTCTGCTATTCTGACATTTACATTCTTATAGAAACTGAAAATCTCTGACTTTTCTTCACTGTGTCTTAAATTAGAATGACATTTTGGTGTTGATACAGTAGCTGTTCTCTTCAGTTTGCTCAACTATTTATATAGAAGTAGAGGATTTGAAAAGGGGAAAAGACACACGATGGGTTGCATTTTTCTCTCTTTACCTGTGATGTGAGATGTTAGTTTGGACTGTAAATACCCCAGCAGTGTCTGGAGTCAAACACTGAAACATATTCACAGTGAGTGCATTTGACAAGCGAATACTGTGTGACCTTTCCAAGCCTGCACCCTGCAGTCAGCTCGCTTTCCTCTTACTTGCAGCACTCTAGCTGCTCTACTCTCAATCCAGTTCAGCTTTATTTCAGCATTACAGAAAGTCACACCCAATCCTTTGTTTGCTCTTGATTCATGGTGTAATGATGCTTGCATAGAGGCTGGTGGGAAATTGTATGGCTGAAGGTGTATGGCATTAAAGCTGTTCCAAATGTAAAATTGAATATACAGGGGTTCCTCAACCTCATGGTTCCTCATCGTGTGTCTTAAGTCGAATTTTGACATAAGTCGAAACCCTTTACATAAGCATCCACTGTGTTTTGCCCTGGTGCTATTCCTTTGTCAGTCCACCAGAGGGCATTCACCTACCTAACGCTCTGTATTGCATTCTTTGAGCATTTTATTAAAGGTATTTTTACTTTCACTTTTCACACCATTAAAAAAAACAGGGTTTGGAGCAGTGTCGTAATCACAAATTTTCATAAGTCAAGTATATCGTAAGTGGAGGACCCCCTGTAGTGGAATATGTTGCCAATATATTGCATTATATATATATATATATATATATATATTGCAATATATTAATTGAATACATAAAATCTAGGTAATATTTATTTTATTTTATGATTAGCTTCTTGATAGGCTATGAAAGGCAGAACATTGGATAAATTATTAAAAAATTATTCTAGGCAGCAGACTGGAATGACACTGATTTGATTTAAGCTTATTTGATTTAGAGGCCTAACTCTAATGAAGAGATATGAGCAAGAATTATACTTTGCATTGGACTCTTGAGTGTAATACCTGCCTAAGGTTAAATGGGTGAGTGTCTAAGAAGAGTTTTGTTAATAAGCATAAGATATAACTACGAGAAGACCGTTTAATCAGGGAATAGAGACGGCAGTGGAGTGTTCTGAAAGGGGCATTTGTAATAAGCTGAATGTCAGAGTGGGAGATTGTATCCAGTTTCCTTTACAAGCTGATCTATATACAGTGTCAACATGATCCAACAGTGGAAGTATAACTGTTTGAACAACCGTGCAAATGTATATTTGGTTTTTATTTGGGTTCTCTGCTCAGTATTCATTATCAGCACTGGATCTGCTCAGATGCTGTAACTGCTTTTTTATTTCTCAGTTAAAACAACGAAAGCTATTTCAATAATTTCAGCTCCATCAGCTGTGAATGTTGCTGGAACAAAGCAGATGTTTGTAGTGAGAATGTAATCAAATATATTGCATGACTGCAAAAATTGATTTCTTTCCTCGCTCAGATTAGTATGTAGAAGAAGATGAATTATTCATATGCATGTTGGCCAGTTGTGTACTCAAATGGCATATTATGCAATACTGTGTGTGTGTGTGTGTGTGTGTGTGTGTGTGTGTGTGTGTGTGTGTGTGTGTGTGTGTGTGTGTGTGTGTG
>JBBIGC010000125.1:6413956-6441043 GCA_037576955.1 Lepidarchus adonis | reverse complement strand
TTGATTTAAGATTTTTTAGATATTTGGACTGAAAACAGGACAAAACTGCTAAGTTAGAAAATCATTTTTTGCAGTGCAGGCACTGTAGCTCCCCGCTGCTCCACCTGTGCACTTGGGATGGGTTCAATTCAGAGGTCACATTTCGTTGTGCTGCACTTTGTGTGTGATTGAGTGTGTTTACAATGACAGATTTATGTTCTGTCAAATAGTGAGTCACTTAGTCACTGCACCTATAACACAATAATTGGCTGCTTTAATTTTCCACTTTAAAATTGTTCACTGCTGTTGGCATGTAAACTGCGATTGAAAAAGTCCCTAGCTGCCACAAGTGCTAAATTAGCTTCATTTTTGTCGTCTCTACACCAGCGCCTGCACAGTGGCAGAAATTGTTACTTTTAATGAAGGCTTGAGCTTAGCGTATCCTTTACTGAGTGGCCCTACGTGTAATTTCACAACTATGTAACTGATGCATTCGTTTTGTAGCTACCAAATAATTTGTAGTAGTTATTGAATAATAATTAAAGAATTTCCCCTAGAGTTCAAGTGCCTTAATTGGCTGCAATATTGATATTTTGCATCTGATCGGGGTTGAGAGAACTAGAGGATGTGATGGCTGTATGAAGTGGCTGTTGTGCTTATGAATATTAACCTCCTCTCCCTTGTGTTCTGTGTCAGAGTGCAGCGCCGGCTCCTCGCTCTTCTTGCAGGGCTGTGTAAAGACGTGTCCTCCTGGCTTCACCTCGGGTCTGCAGCTGCTCAACCTGTCGCTGGAGAACTGGGTGGAGCAATCATCTGTTCAGGCCTGTTTGCCCTGCCACCCAGCCTGTCTCACCTGCTCCGGCCCAGAGGAGGCCGAGTGCCTGTCCTGCCCCTCTCACAGCCACCTGGTGGTCACCTCCTGTGTGCGCCAGAACCAGGTGCAGCGCAAGTCTCCTGCCAGACCCTTAGTAAACGTCCATAAAGGGGGAGAGTCAGACTCAAACTCAGACTTGGACTCAGATGGGCCAGCGCCCCAGTTAGGACTGTCCTCTCATTTGCCCACGCTGGTGGCAGTGCTCAGCTGTGCCTTCATCCTGGCCACATTCGCAGCCGTTTTCGTGCTGCTACAGCTGCACTCGGGCGCGGCCAGCGCCCCTTTCTGCCGGAGAACCAAACTGCCTGTTACAGACTCCAGTGGCCGGGGCATACGAGTGGCCTTCGGATTTGGCCTGAGCCGTGACTGGACGAGTAGCAAGGTGTCCTACCGCGGGATCCCCACTGTGTGGGGGGACGAGGACACTGCAGGAGGGATGAACTCCGAATCAGACAGCGAAGAATTGGACTGCCACAATGAGAAGACTGCATTTATACGGACACAGAGTGCCCTCTAGCGCCACCTATCTTCCAAATCCTGCTTTTCACACCTCTTAGTCTTCCTCTCATAGGCCAAGAGAGCTGATCTAGCCAGTCCTCTCCCTCTCTCTCTCTCTGCTTTAAGAAGAGCTGAGAAGTTCAGACAGGCATTCTGTGTGCGAGTGTGTGTTCATAAGCTGTAGAGGAAGATATTCAGGTGAGGCATCTGTTCAGCGGAGTCAGATGTTTGAATTGAATCTCTGATGAATCCCAGAGGGACAGGCTGGCGGTGCAGTGCTGAAATCTCCCTTTATTTTCACTTTAAATTCTCTTAGTGGTTTGAGTCATGAGATTTACACTGCGGGATAAAGGATCAGCGTGCGTGTGTATGAATGCTGATGTTTCCTTTTAGAGCTGAAAAGGGCTAAATTTACACCAGTCCACCTTTTACTCTGTGTACTGGACGGGATTTATGCCAAACATGTTTAAAGTGAAGTGACCATTGCAGTAGGTCTGTACATTTCAGATGTTTTATCACTCACTGATTCATCAAAAAGCTAAAACCAGTCTCTCTCGCTGTCTTTATGGTTTGTCTGTGCTGGTCACCAAGCTTGCTGCATTGCTAAATTTGTGGCAGTTAAAGACAGGAGTTCTTATTAAGGGGCATCACATTCTTTCAGAAGATTGCCTTGAATAGTCACAAAACGGTGGAGCAAGCCATTTGAAAATAAAGGACTTAAACAGTCTGTCAAAGGCCTTAAGTTCAGATGTTCAGCCAAAAATAATCAACATTTTTGTAATATTTTCTTTTGAGTAATGTGATCGATTTTCTACTGAAAGCTTTCACCTTTTTAAGTGTTGGATTTAAATTTAGCATAAACGTGATTGATTCAGACTCAAATCTGTCCTGGTTGAACTCAGGCTGTATAGTGAAGGATAGTTGAAGTTGAAGCTCATGAACCTCAAAATGAACAGAAATACATAACCATTTTAGTAACTATGTGTGTGACAGTGTGAAAAAGCAGTGTACACATTGGCTAAACATGATCCACCAGACATACACGTATGAGCCACATTAAAACCACCTGCCTAATACTATGTAGGACCTCCTCATGCCACCAAAACAGCCCTCACCCATCAAGGCATGGGCTCCACAAGACCTCTGAAGGAAGCTGGCACCAAGACATTAGGAACAGATCTCAGGTCTCAGAAGGTTTATCAGGCACATCTAACAGATGTTTGATTGAACTGAGACCAGACCATGTTTATTTAGGTGACGTGTCAAAGTAACTTCCTCAAGAATGGTAGGACCCAAGGTTTCCCAGGAGAACATTGTTCAGAGCATCACACCTCTGCCAACTTGCCTTCTCACCATAAACCATTCTAGTGCAATGCCTCCTTTTGGTAAGTGACAAAATAAAACATGACTCATCAGACCAGGCCACCCTCTTATTGCCCCACAGCCCAATTTCCAATTATGATTCTTACATGACCATTGTAGGTGCTTTCACCAGACAAGCCTGGCCCTTGTCAAAGTAACTCAGATCTGTACGCTCAGCCATTTTTTTCTGGTTCCAACACATTAACTTCAAGAAGTAACTGTTAACTTGCTGCAAATTATATCCTGTTCCTTGTCAATGCATTTAAAGTTTTGGCTTGTGTGTGTGTGTGTGTGTGTGAGTGATGGGTTTGTTTAACCCTAAGCTTAGTGGCTTAAATCAGACTTGAGAAAAATTCTGCTGGGAGCTCAACAAACTTTTATGAGCTTTTTCTTTTTTCCTTCTGATAAACAAAGTAATTTTCTTTGCCCCAAAGGAAGCATTATTGATTTTGAGGCTTGATGCACTAAAACCTGTCAGAAGCGGTGTGGAAAGGAGCTCAAGACAGTGTTTGGCATTTGTTTTCTGGAAGGTCAATGATTTGGTGCCTTTGTTGAGGCTATTCCGGGTTTTACGCTTTAACAGTCTAACACAACAATTCCTACAGCGCAAATCATGTACATCACAAATACGTCCTCTGTTACAGGAATAGGAGGAATGAAGAGCAGGAACTTTCAATGTTTTCTAGCATTTATCATTTTGATTTAACAGATGTCATTTATGGTCATTAAATTAATCGCAAATGTCCACTGTTGTGTTTCATTCTGGGTCACAAACAGTTGTAATTCAGAATGTCTGTCTGCATCAATTCCTGACATAATGGGAAGTTTTCCGAGTCCAGTTCACTCTGAAACAACTTGTCTGCAATTAGCAGCTCATTTGGTATTCGTGTGCTTTTATCATTAAAGATGTGGGGACGTGGTGTCTACACATGCAGTGTAATGTGGTAGGACAGAAAGGAGACCAGCTCTCCAGAGGTTATATGCATTATTTATACCAGGAAACGCGCATAGTTAAACATGCAGATTGATGACTAAACCTTTTTGTAATTCATCTGCAACTATGGGCTTAGCATTAAACTGACAGCTTCACAAGTTTTCTCTTCAATGTCAAGTCAGTTTTACTTCATCAACTGACGCGGTCACAAAGCCGCTTCACCAAATCTGAGTCTGAGCCCCTATGAAGAAGTCAAGGGTGAGAGAGGCAAGAGAAAACGCCAAAAGCTGAAGGAAGAAACCTTGAAAGAAACCCATCCTTCTCTGGTCGACACCACAACATCCATTCATACATTTTTCAAACCACTTTATCCATTTCGGGTTGCGGGGATCCCAGCAGACTACGGTTACCACCAAATCACAACCACCACCAAAGGAAAAGGAAATAGTCTTTGTTTCTAGAGGCGGCAGCTAGAAACAAATTACTTTGAGTAACGGATCTAGCATCTACATATGAAGCATAAAGAACAGGTAGATGGTCTAGTTTGAATTATAGATTATCACATGCTATGGGAGAATTTACCTAAATGGCAGATCTCTCGACTTCTCAGGTATTGGCAATAGAAAATTTCAGTCTTCCCTCCCTAACACATGGAGAGACCTGGTTTATGGAAATAGTCCATTTAGAATGCTTTCCATAATTAGCTCAGCTGGGAGCGAGGGGCACCTCTAATTTACGCCTTGAGCAAGTGCACGTCTGGCATTAGAACTCCAATGGGGACTCACATTCATGTGCTATTAGAGGGCAGAGAAGATGCAAAGGTTTCCTTATCTTCCCTGGAGACAGAAGTCATATTCAGAAGTCGTCATTAAAGCTCGCTTACAGAACTACTATTAAAAATCTACCTTCATGCAGACATCGCTCCTGCTAATATGATGCAAGACAACGGTGTGCTTGTTAAAAGTTCCAGTAGAGTTAAAGTTCTGAGTCTGGTAGAGCAGGTTAGTTGTTCCATACTTAAGCCAATTGTTTCTAGCTTTACTACATACATCTCCTCTCCAGATCTTCACACCGCTCTAACTGCAATAGTCCTACTCAGCCAGGTGTGGTAGCCTCCATAGCAGCTGCTCTTGAAAAAAGACTCATATGGAATTGGCATGAGTCCTGTGGCATTTTTTTCCTCCAACATATGAACTTAATAAAAAAAAAAAAAATAACAAATGGTGGAAGATTAGAGCCAAAGAAAACCATGTATCACAGCATATGTTCTCTGAACAGAGAAACACTTCCACCATGTCTCCACCAGTACGTGATCTGCACACTTGTCTTCTTTCATCAGACCTTGAAATGAAAGATTGCATTTCCAAATCAAGCCTCTTCTTCTCTAGTGCCTGTTTGACAGACAGATTGATTAGGAATGGGAGAGTGCTCACCCTAAGGACATCTTCAGCATCAGTGCACTGCACCTAAAACGCCAACCTCAGCTACGGTTACAAAAACTTCTTAAGTGTTGTCAGAACACTGTACACAGGCAATTCCTACCAAATCCATATTGGAGTGAAAGGAGAGGATGGGCCAGTCTTACATGGAGGTCACAGCTTAGCAGTGATCAAAGCTTTCTCTTTGGCAGGGCCTCTTGCTTGGGGGGTGAGGGTGGGGGTGCAGGCTGAGACACGAGACAGGATCTGTAGTTGTTGTGCTTGGGATGTGGGTGGTAGATAAAAAGGGAAACATCACTGAAAGACCTCTGCTCTGATTCGAATCGCACTACAATAGATCCAACTCCCAACTGCCCCCTGCTTGTGCACCAAGGAGAAGCACCATGGTTGTTACATTTCTCAGCTGAAGAGTATGTTCCCTTCGAGTTACTCACGCTATTCTGCTTTGACATGATCCAACAGACAGGCAATCAAATAATGTCCATAGCTGATGTTTATTAAATGTCAACTTTATCTGCATTTCTGCATCTTTAATGCATCATTTTCCATTAGCACACTTCCAGGAGGAATAACACAGCAAAGAAAAAAATATATACCTTCACCTCGAATTAAACAAAACCCTCTTTGTAGCTCACGTCACACTACACAAATGGAAAACAGCTCTTGGGCAGGTATGAATGGTTAACGGGCAAAGCAGACCAGGAGGAGCAGCAAGATGTAAACAAATGTAGTGCAAGCGGAGGGGCAGAAATGCTCAAGGTAGAGTTCTAATAACATACAAAGAATAAATTTTAAAGCAAAAAAAAATAAATAATAATAATTCAAAGCCTCTCTAAAAAACTCCAAACCCTACCCTCACCCTACATCCAACTGCAAAGTACTGGTCTTGTATAAAACAGCTTTTCCTTTCCATTTCACAGGCTGGAAGTGTAGACCGAGTGGCCTGGTCAGTTAACAGTGGAGCTGTGTGGTAAATAAAAAAAAAAAAAACATTGTGGACATGAACAGCTACAACATCTTCATGAGCGCTTCTGAACCGTGCCCCAGCAGTTCTACTTCTAGAGAAATGAGAGCATTCAGCTTTCACAGTCATTTATAGGTTCTACACAGGTAAGCTGTTTAGAAATGAGCAGCAGAGAAACAAAAGTTGGAAATAAAACTGGAAACCATCACAGTTTAACAGACCTCTTCCTTCTGGCAGAATGTAATGCGCTCACACTGAATGGCAAAGGTAAGTACAGACTATATATGACAGTATCCAGACAGACAGACACAATGCACAGACAGTTTGGCCAACACCAATGGAATGGAACATTACAATGCGCCTGATACGGTTAGAGTTCTCCTGGACAATGAAATGTGTTAACTAGTGATCTCTACACAAATAGGTTTGAGATAAGACTTCAGGCTCTTTGTACTCTATGTACAAGATGGAAACCAGTTACCTCCCCACTGTGCTGTATATTATAAATGTGTCAGTCATCTGGTTTCCTAGAGGATTCTATTGCACATTAATATTCATCTATAATGGTATCGTTATCTACTGCATGGATGCTGACCTCCAGTCCTTTAGCGTCACTGCATTAAGTGTTCTACCTTCTTTAACCACATCTGAATTAACTCTTCAGCTAAAATGAGTTGAATTCAGAGGTGTTAGAAGAAGTTTAAACACCATTATATGAAAGACTGTTGTCCTCCAGTCTGACAGCCCCATCCACTGTATATGCTACACCTTCCTTAGCACTTTTGGCCGAAAGGAAAAAACGCAGATGATTTAAAAAGAGCTTATTTGGAGGAAGCAGCATTTTTAGTAACAAAAAAGGACAAACGAAACATAAAGGGAATGCTCTGCCAACTACTCCTCTCGCATTGACCCAAAGACGATTCAGAGAACCCAGCCAAGTCTACCCACTGACCTATCGAGTGAGAGCAAGACATTCTGTAGGACAGGTCCCTACCATCTCCACTCAGCTGCCAAAATGAGTGAGCGAGCACACATTCACAGGAACATGCAGCCATGGCAAGCAGCACAGTCCTCCAGAGTATAAAAAGGGAAAAGAGGTTGGAGCTCAGAGAACAGCGACATGGTGTCTTTAAGCACAGCATCTCTGGAATCGAGTTTAAAAACAAACAAACAATTACTTCCAAAAGAAGCTTCACATTGCACTGGGTCCCACTTGTTCACAAAGAGCCAATGACATATTTACATAGAGTTCCCAGAATTTTAACAAAAGCAAGACAGAAGAAAGCAGAGGAGAAAACAGAAAGGTCAGTGGTTCCAGCCAAGACTAACAGAAATAATGAAGTCTCAAACGATCCTCGTCAATCACCCATGTCTAATAAAAAAGACTAGTTATTCTGAAATGAATCTCAAGCATATTGAAAAGGGAGGGAAAAACAAGATTCTTCATATCTTCCATTTCCCTTAGTTCTGGGACAGCTACTATATCCTAAGTGGTGCGGAAATCTCCCTTGTTGGAAAAAAGATGGGAAAAAAATGGTATTTTACAGGGTCCAGCAACTTCCATGTTGATAAATACATTATCTTGCTTTTGTGTGTTTTAGCTCATCCTTTGCCAGCAAGAGAAACTGTCCAGCCGTACTACACTGACAGCAGTGTGCAGGGTGCTGCGGTGAGCGTAGGCCCCAGTATATTGACTCCTAGCGCAATTTGAGCTTGAAGGCAGACAGCTCCATGGGCTCCAGGCTGAGGATGGAGCTGTTGGAGAGAGGAGCAGCCGAGTACATGAGTGTCAGAGACATGGGCTGCAGCAGCTGCAGGTCCAGACCACGGAACAGTGCCGACACAGCCAACTAAAGACATGAGAACACAACAGGTTTATTAGAACCCAGGGTGGAACATGACCTTAACTTTAGTACAAAAGAAAACTACACAAGAAGGATCAAAAGTGAAAGTAAATGAAGAAAGAAGAAGGGAAAAAGGCACTTTCCACAGCGTCATTCATAAACATCTTATTTTCTGAAAATATTTCTGCTGCAACTTGTTAACTAGGTGTTGGACAGATTTGGCGATATATCCGCATCCTTGCTCATGCGATATGATCATCAATAAACTGACAGCAAAATCTCTATATTAATTAATAAACAATCCTCACAAATTTCCCTCAGCCACTTTAAAGTCTGTGTTCACTTTTAGAACATTGACGGAACAAACAGTGGATTTTGCACGAGGCCGCTTCTCTACTGCGGTTCTGCGCTTTTCATGCTGCAATAAATGAAGCCTGTTAGCGGCAAAAAGTTAGTTTCAAATTGAGAAAGATGTTACTGTATTTATTTTACTATTCTCTATTTTAATATTTAATTATATTACTTGGTTGGTTGTGCTGACTGTAATTACTGGTTACTCCATTCAGTTCTCTGTTATTTATATACCGAGATATGATATATACATATTCTGGTATAAGTTAATATAGCTTTATTAAACTGCCTGTGAATCGGTCATTAGTTACCCTTAACATTACAGAATTAATTAACTGTATTGAAATTTGATTCAAAACATTGTAAGTTTGTGAAAACAGCATCGTTACTATTTATTTTAAACTAATGCCCACTATATCTGTGATGTATCGCTAATATCATTTATTGTGCCCATGTATCGCATTGTATCGTGAGAGTTTTGGTTTGTTGTTTTTTTGCTGGGACTGACCTTGCCTTGCGTGGTAGTGCAGTTAAAACCAGGGTTCTGAGCCTCCAAGCCACAGTCCAATCCCAAGCGGTGCAGCAGGAGAGCTGTGTACGGGGAGGGCGAATGAGCATCCTACAGAAAACACAAAGCATAATACTGGTAAAAGACAAGCATCTACAAACTAGCACAAAATCTAAATTTTGGAAGAGAAACTACTAAGTAAATTTTATCTCTATGGCAACAACAAATGGTGTCACAAAGCAGCTTTACAGAAACCCGGAGCCAAGTCCCTAAAGAGAATATGTACATATAATAGATGCATAATATATCTATATATCGATAATATATATAAACATATACAGAATATAATACATCACTACTGTGCTCAAGCATGTCTTTGAAAGTTGACAAAAAAAACCTCAAGTACAGATTTTTCCACTTTTACTTCACTAAATCTCAAATTTAATTGAATACAACTCTGATACATTTTCAGTATGGAGTATAGTTACTCGTTACAAAAATTCAATTAGATTTGGGATTTGATTGCGGTCACCTAAGTAAGCACGGCAGAGAAAAGCTTGAGGAATCTGACTTGTCATTGGTCTATGAATCACGTTACACAACGTGCACACACATCACTCCACACTCAACCTGTCAGCTACCTGCTGATGTGAGCACTGAACAGCCATCCCACAAGAAATAGCGGAAGCAATGTCGGCTACAGACGCAGAGCAGCTCCACTGGCCTTACTTAAACACAATGTTGTCTTAAGTTGGTGGGAAAGAGACGTCCTACCCAATGAAATGTACCTACAGACATCACAATTTTGGCTTTTAAAAACTCCCAATCCAATCTAAAGAAGCACATTGAGGGATGCTAAATTAATGGCAAAAATCAGTGAATTAACTTCAATTATCACAATTAGCCTGGATAAACACGTGGGGTGAGCTTTGTGTCGGACATTAAGTGACCGTTTTCTTATCTTGGTAATAGGCTGGTAAGGGCAAACTTAGGTTAGCAATGAAAACTGAAATTGTCGAGTAAAACCTGGTTTTGTGACCATGAACCCCATGCTGGTAATAGGAAAGACAGTGACTTGTGTGTTCAGAAATGGCTTTAAAATATTTTAATATTAACCTGGACTTCTTTTTTTAAACTATTTATGGTGTGTGGAATTAACATTAGCTATATACCATTAGCATATCCTTGTTACAGAGCTAAACTGAGCCAAATTGAGCCTTGTTATTCTCTTGTTGTTCTCTTGTCATTGTCATATTTAATGTATTTGTATTTTGTAAATGGATGAAAATTAAACCAACATATGGTGTCAATAGCATGGCCTACCAAATGTTAAGGAATAATTTGTGCCCTTCTTTTATGTTGCCAACTTAAGCAAATTTAGTAAAGGTATGATGCAGTGCTTGTGTGAGTGACTTGTAAGTTCAAGATCTGTTTATTAAATGTATTCCCCTCAACGTTTTAGAGAAAGCATGTGTGCAAAGTTCAAAAATATGTTGAGCTGACCGCAGCATGACCCCGATGCCTCGACAATTCTCTGTCGTTGAGCAAGAACCATTTAGAGAATTTGTGAAAGATCTTGTACCAAATGCAAAAATTCTATCACCGATCCATAACTCAATGGTTAAAAGAGATCTTCAAACAAATGAAGAGTGCAGTGATTGAGGCCATGAGGAGAGTGGACCACATTGTCACTACCAGAGAAGATGAGGCTTCATTGGAGTCGCTTCCTGTGAGGGAAGGTGTTCTGTAAATTCTTAAGGCTTTGAAGGCTTCAAAGTACCAGATAAGCTTCATAGTATATTAAAATATTCTTACTTTTTTTTTTTTTTATAACAGCAACAGCCTATACTTGTTAGGTTTTTAAAACCCTGTTTTTGAAGTGTGTGATGTACACAATTTTGCTTCAAAATGCAGAGTAAACTTTCTAATATTAAAAGTTTTGACAGCATTCTTTTATTATTAACATTTACTTGCACTTACAGATAGTTATAGATTACTTGTAATACTTAAGTACAGTAAATACTAGATACTTTAAGACTTTTACTTGAATGGAAGTTGAAGTTGGTGACTTGAACTTATCAAAGTAAATCTTTGGGAGGATATCTGTACTTGTACTCAAGTGTGACTTTTAGAAATTATTTTTTTTTACCCAATGGTTTTATTGAATTAGTAATCGTATTGATGTCTTATGCAGCCATCTTTATGAGATTCTGGTGCACCGAGTAGAACAGTCCAAATACTCTGTAATTGTGCATTTTTTCTAATTTTTCTATGCAAACCAATTAGGTCAAAAGGAAGCTGGGCCTTCAGTGATGGCTGCAGCTGCTAAGTATATAAGATCACAAGTGGCCTTAGTTTAGCCTGATTTTAATTACAGAATCAGACTTTCTACTTAATAATATCTCACTCCCTAAAAGAGTGAGCGACACAACTTTCTGCCTGAAAACACTTAAGACTGTTATAATATAACTGTAAATGTAGCAATCAGGGAGTTGTGAAGCCCAAGCAGCGCTCAGAAAAATCCACCAGAACTATCTGGTTAACTATCCCTTTATGTAAAAGAATAAATATATTCATTTCAAACAAATGTATCACTGCCCACATAGTTGCATAGTTTATACTGGCATACATGTCAAGCAATGCGTCCAGCATGGTGCAGAATAAAACCCTTGACATTAAAGTTGGAACTTATCATTTGAACTTGCAAAGGTTTTGTTTTTTTTAAATAAAAGTGGGGCTCTGGCCCTTTCATTTGTTACATCTTAACAGAAGGAAAATGGAAGCAATAAAACTATTGCTTCATTTCACATTAATTAGAAAAAAAACGTGTACTAAATCTAACCAGACCTCACCTTGTTGTGCAGAACATCTTGGGACAAAAACAATTTATGACAAAATAAAGCTAAACAATGTAATATGCAAGTTAACCTGGTTCTGAATGCTTCTGAGGTTGAGAAGATGAAAGTCACAGGGCACTGCAGTTGCCAGAGGGGCGAAGGTGCGGAGAGGTGGCACGCCCCGTTTCTTCGGAATGACTGGCAGTGCCAGTACATCATGGTTCAAGATGGCAGAAGTCATGTGACTCAGCAATGAAGGGAAACTTACTGGTCCACTGTCAACAGCCTGTAGAAGCATATGCATGGATTAGAGAAATAGGCTTACAGTACACAGAGAGAAAGCTCTTTTATAAAGGCATGTTGTTTCAGAGGCAACAACCAATGTAGTCAATAAATAAAACAGATAAACAATAATGTAATGGAGGTAATTAAGTAAACAGGAAAACAAGCTCTTAAAGCCTCATGGCTGGCACTGAATCTTAATATTAATAATAATTAATCATAAAACTACATCTTGTATTCCTACAGGATGAACAAATAATAGAGTGGAAGTGGACATGGCATTAAATCATTCAGTGACACAGAATAGAAAGCAACTAAGGTAATGGACAGGAACAAAGTACAACCTATTAGCCTAAAGCTACACTAGAGAGGGGGAGGGGGCATACGTGTGCGCTACAATCCCTCTAGTAACATTACCTCTTTCTTGCTGTCTCCAAAAACATGAGCAATGATTTTATTTAGCACGTGGCTGACTTTGGCATAAGAGCCCACAGGCTGCATTCAGTGAGAGAAGGAGTGAGTAAAACAGAGTGATATCAAAATAAGAGGACAAAACTGTAATAAAGATGAGAGAATGAGAAAGCATGAAATGAAAGTCGGGTATGATTGACAGCAGGTTGGAACAAACCAAAGAAAATCACATAAACCTAATAGCATTTCCATATTTCATCTTACTTCACTCATATTAACATGCACAAAGAGGTGATCCAATACAAACACTCAGCTAAAGAGCAGAGTGAATTCATCTCCACTAATGGTCAACCATAAAAGCCTCCATTTTTACTCAGCTACACCCATCAGTAGATCTGTCTCAGCAATATGGGAACAGTGCCACCTAATGGATAAGCCAGGCCCCCGGCTCAGCTAGGTACAATTCCACTGACCCGACTGCTGCTAGACCTCCTCTCCAGCAGTAGACGGAAGCGGTTGGCTGTCCTCTTGTTGTCCTTCAGCCCCTGTCCCAGACCCCGGTTATCATCCTGCATTAATCTACGGTCCAGAATCACCTCCAATTGACCTGTGGAGAGAACAGTGCATAATCTTTACTAAGTACAATCTGTACATTCTGCAGTTCTAAATATCTTTCCCCAATTTTTTTGGTTTCAGGGTACTGACCGCTGGCAAGGCTGGTGACTCCCAGACCCTGGGCAGTGTGCAAAGTCAGACGATACTGACTGTCTTGGATATATGCCATAGTGGGCATGGGGTAGAAGTTGCCTTGCAGTGGCAGTTTCTGCAAGTATCTGCGTGGCTGGATCTGAGACAGAGAAATCACTACCAATCAGTAAAAAAAAACAGTTTTATAGTTTCAATAGTTTCAGTGTTGGTTATCTTGGTAATAAATTTAATGAACTATTCAAAGAAAAAGGGGAAAAAACAACAATAAGAAACCAATTAAGCTCTGGTGCTTTAAAACAAAATGAAAATATAAGTTGCCCTACTTTTTTTATCAAGGACAAACATAGTTTATGAAATCAACCATTGGATTTCAAATCCACAAATGAATTATTCTTAACTAAAAACATTGCTTATCAAGATTCAGAGTGTGGGACTAGGCTTAAATCAGTGTGCTGGCAGCAAAAAGTTCAATGCCAAGATGAAAGTGTGTGCACGACTGCTGCAATTGCACAGTAAGTGGAAGAGAGAGTGCACCTGTGGATCCCTAAGAGGATTAGAGAGCAAATATCCCATGAATAGATGGGGGATTTGAAAAGTTCAAGTCAGACTGACCTGGAAGCCATTGAGGTCTGTGTAGAAAATATCATCACTCTGAATGTCTGTGAGCAAACGCATGACCAGCTCTTTATTAGTCTGGTCCCTAATGTCCACCAAGGTGGTGATGTCCAGAGAAAGACCATCTACACCTGTGGGGAACAAATATAAATATTTAAATAGAGAAGTGGGTACTTGTGAAATTACATGAGTTGAATGTAGGATGAGAGTTTATACCTGGTACGTTATGTATGCGGACTGTCTGTTGAAAGTGTTGGTAGTATGTAACAACCTCAGCAAAAAGAGGACCCTCAACAACACGCACAATGGGAGGTTCCTTTTGAATGTAGGGCTGAAAGAGATAAAATAAGTGTTATTCTTCCGTTAATAAGATTGATACAAAACTGTCAGAAACAAAGCTAAAAATAAAAAAAGAAAGTTACTTTAGCATTTCCATCTGGTAAGAAGAGGTAGGCTCCACTCTTATCCTTGGAGGGCTGCGTTCCATAAGTGAAGAATTGGATCTGCACCCTAACCTCCTGAGGGTCGTCCTTACGACGGATACTCTAACAGACAAACAGACAGGGAGGAGGGAATCAAGAGAAAAGAAACAGTTAATTAGTATTGCATGTTTAGTCCACAGTTCACTACTTCCCCAGTTTTAAATTTAAACCATCAAGAGTGTGCAAGTTAGATCTCAGCTTTAAAAAGGCCTAGTGCAGATCCAAAGCCAGACAAGATGTTTGGCAACAAATTGAATTGATTTATGGTGATTCACGAACTTTATTATGCAACACACACACACACACTATATAAAAAATAATATTTTAGAATGCCTGCAAAATTCAGATAAAACAAATGGAAAAAAAGAGCCAGCAGGGCCATTTTTAATGTATAATGTTAGAGTAGAAATTACTTTTATTCTGTTTTTCAGATCATAGTACAAAAATTGCATTTAAGTGAAACTAATGACACTGAAATAAAATGCTTAAATAACGATAATATCACAAAAAGCTCAGAAAAGCATATTGTGGCCACAATTTTAAAAAATCACAACAACGATAAATATCACATTGCCCGGCACTACTTTAAAGCAGGAGCAAGGATGTCACAGATACTGTAAAAAAATGTAAAACTTGGCTTTGTATTCTGAGGAAAATTACATTACATACCACATCCTTACTTTTAACCAATGACCAATGTAGTAGCTTTTAATAGATATAATCTTTGATTGGCTGATTTTGACTTTATTGAATGGTATTGGTATATTTTATATATATATATATATTTCTGTTCTGTTTTGTGTGTCATTAGTTGGAGTTTAATCACCTTAATCTGTATGCTCTTCATAAAAGAGAGTGAAACGTTAGCTTGGGCAAATATGATGAAATCAACATTTTCCAAGGGTTTGGCTTTTTCCTCCCACAATAGTATGCATATTTATAGCATAAAAGCATCACCACAGGAGATGAATTACAGCATGAAAATAACTACACACATTTGAATGACAAATGAACATTAGATTTGTAGTAGATTACTGTAAGCAGTATAATATGAACCCCCAACCCTCCTTGGGGTCGCTCACCTCCAACAGGCCTGTGGTGCCAGAGAAGCCAAGCGTGAGTGACTGGCTTTGGATATAAAAGGGCTGAGAGTCAGCCACCTGCGAGCGCACCGGCAAGGGGTCCACTCCACGCACACTCTGACTACGACCTGGAAGCCTCAACAGCGTATCAGAGCGCAGAGTCATTGGAGAGTCAGCGGAGTCATACAGGTGGAACACAGCCAATCCCAGAGCAGGAAGTCGGGCCATAAAGGAAGCCTGCTCAAAGGCCAGCAGAGCAGAAGAGAAGTGAGACACAGGAGCAATCTGTAGACACCCTCACAAAACAAATGTTGCATATACACATACACCATTATATTGCAATGTACAGTTCTAACTTTACAGAGGAAGCTAAAGACATTCATACTTACATGTACAAGAACATCAGTAAACAAATTATTTAATTGTTAACATTTCAAGCATTTAATATTCTAGATAAATGCGAGATTCACTTTATACTTATCCTAAGAAGCAAAATAACAACAATACTTGTTACCCATAGTATGTGTGAAGTTAATTTTTAGCATTATAAAATGTGTATAATAGTTATAGAATTGCAATCAGCAAAACAAAAAATACCTTTTTGGCCATGTTGGAGTATTATTTCATAGTCACAGACACAGCTACCCACCTGGTAGACTTCCCCACTCATTTGTACAGCAGAACTCCACTGTGCACTGAGCTGCACTGGTAAAGTCTGTCCATCCTCAGTGAGAACTCGAACCCTTGCTGAGTTGACCAATACAGTAACCACACACAGGCGCTCCTGTTCAATTGGATTAAACAGCACCAGGTACCTGGGCAAGAGTAATCACTGACTAGTTAAAGATTCAGGTCATTTAATTTAAATTTATTTAAATTATTTACTGTACCGAAATGCCCAATACTGTTGAATGTTTACCTGGGAGAGGAGTCCAACTCTATTAGTGTCCGCTGCGGTAGAGAATCCTGCGTAGCACGCCTATCATCCTGCAACACACACACACACGTAGTGGTCACATTTAAAATAAGTCACAACATTTAAAATGAACAGTGTCAATGAATGTGTTAAGGAAAGGGCTGCTTTCTTCACCGTCTCCAGGAAGGGCTCTGTCTGGTAAAAGCGATACACATCTTTGTTCTTCATTATAAGGAAGTGTGCTGCATTAATGATCACTCTTTTCAGGCCTATAAGTGAGCGCAGCAACCTGCAAAAAGCAGAAAGGAGCCAATGAAACAAACAGAAAAGTGTAAACTATTTAATCAAAGTAAAATTCAGTGCTTTTGCTTATTGCTTTAACAAACCTTCTAACCTTAATTATTTTATATTTAAAGGCTCAGGTTATTTAAATTGCACAACCTTTTTCTTCACTTATTTTCACTTATCCTGGAATTAAAGCCTGACCTGGTGCCATAGTCAATGACAACGGCCTCTTTGGCAGTGCCAGTGATGGCGTCATGGTGCTGAAAGAGGCCTATGTTGCGTCTGGCATCCGTCAGAAGAGAGTAGTCCGAGGTGGGGTATCGCCCTTCCATCCCTGCATGGCGCGCATGGGACACAGCCAGGCTGTACAGAATTTCTGCACCCCTAAGATCACAGAGGGGTCATTGTTAAAGTAACAATGTCACAGCCCAAACATGTGACCATGCAATAATAAAAATAAAACCAATTATATACTAAAAACAGGGTGCAGGCATTTTCTACACATGTATGCACCTGTAGCTGGTCACTCAGCATTCACCAAAATTATGTCCAATTTGGTTGAAAAATCTTTCTCAAAGTGATTCTCAACATTGCCCAGGAAGCACAAAAGTATCCTTATGGTTATAATTGCTGTCCACATTAGAAAAATCACTATAAATAAGGCAAAAGGCTAGTGTGAAGAATCACTAGTAAAATCTTCAAGAACATGCTCATTAGAAGCACAGGTCCATAGTATTTTGCCAAACACATGGGGATGTAAATAAAGCCTTAAGCCATCTGGCAAGAGCAAATGCTGTCGATTTTTCCTCAAGAATATTATACACAAGTGGTAGTTTTTGACGATACAAATAAGCTCTTGCCAAACAAGAAAGCTTTTGCCAAAGTAATAATTAAATCATTAAGCTGAGAGAAAAAGGCACAACTTGTGCCAGATTTAGCTACAGAAAAGGCTGAAACAAACAACTACAAAAAAATAAATAAATAAATAAATAAAAACCAAAGACTAGTCATTCAAGGCACAGTACACAAATACAACCTCAGTTAATGTCTTTGCAGAGTAAAAGCTAATTTAATTTTAAAATTAATATTCTGATATTTAATATTTTGATTCTGGAATAATTTGCCTACATATGGCTTGCATATGTAAAGAGCTTTATTAAAAAATATTCTACCTTTAATGTTTTTTTTCTTGTCAAGTTAAACCCATACAATATTAACATCTTGTTACCCACTTTTAACAAATTTATAGGGAAAATCATTTTAACGAAATGATGACTTTCGTTTGTCATATGTATTGAAGGTGTTTCACAAAGTTACCAGCAATGAGAAAAGCATGTGTCACGTTCTTACATGCATCCATCTTAAAGCTGCAATCAGCAGCAGAAGAGAATGGGCCTGAAAATTTTAACAAGTACAACTTCCACAAGGCCCCTCTCTCTGCCTCACCACTGCACTCCAGCCCTGCCTTAGATTCCTCTCACTGCACTGATGCTGCAGTGCCTGCCCAGGCCAGCATTGAACACACATCAGTAAAAAAAACATGCACTGAACTCCACACAGCTAGTTATAATATGCTTCAGCAAATACACTTTGCTCAAAGAGAACTCAGTTTTGATTAAAAGTACATGCGGGGGAGAGGTTCTGTCCACAACATGTGCACATGTAGTAAATGAGACTCTCCCCAGTCCTGATTTTCAAATTTAGGATCAGTGGATTCTTGCAATTGGCATTAGTAGCACCATGTGGAGTCAGAGGAGCCAGATTTCATCAAATCAGAATCTTTTAGTACTGCCAGGACATAGTGACAGTATAGCAAATGCAAAGTTATTTTATATTTCACAGAGTAAATATTTAACAGGTCTCCAGTCCAGTTCAGTTCACCTGTTGTCAGGTGTAGGGAGTGTGTTTGAAGAGAGAAACGATCAAACTGTGCTGGACACTGGCCTTCTAGGACTAGAGTTTGAGACCCATGAACCAAGGAATAAGTTATAAAGAAGTATTAAATATGCAGATAAACATTAGGTCACATTCCTCAGGGTATAGTGTAGTTTGTTATCCGTGTTGCAATGGTATTAAGACACTCACAGTATGATCATCAAAAATATCACGTTTTCACGTCATCACCGAATGCAGTACTCTAGAATGACTAACAAGAAATCACTCAATTAATAAAAAGAATTCATGAAAATGTGTGTCTTTTTAGTTTCAACAATGCATTAAGCAGACAAATGTCCCCAGCAACTGTAATTAAATTATATAAGATTATTATTATTCCAGCATTAATGTAATGTACATAAAATGCAGGGTTTTACTGTTGGTCAAGGTGGCGCTCTTCTAAACTATTTTGTATTCAAAAACAGTGAATTATTTTATTAAGGATTATCTGCTAATTATTTTCTCTAATAATTAATTGATTGAAAATTCAGAAAATGGTTAGAAGCACCATCACGTGTGTTTTAAGAGATTTTAAAAATAGTTGCCAATTTTCTGTGTGTGTACGCAAGAGCCAGACTGATCCTGACACCTTTAATGCTTTGTGTGGTTTTAATGGGGCCATACTCTGGTCAGAGTGTATCTGTAAGTCAAAGGTTAGAGGGTTTTTTTTTTTGCTGTGGTGGACCACTACAGAGGAATGGAAATATCAGGGACTGCACATTGCATCCTCATGTTTTACAAACTGCATATATGTCTGTGAGGACAACCCTACAAAGTTTCTGGGTTATCCAAAGTATTCCCAAGATACCAAGTTTAATTTCTGTTTTCATGTGAAGGATAGATCAGTCTCTCTGCCATGACCCCCACTAGGTGCTTATTGTGCAAGCTGCAGTCTGACAGATGGATGTGTATGCACAGGTGTGATTTTCTGTTCATTTGATCTTTTTTCCAGTACCAGTATCAAAGAAAACATACTGCAGGAAAGACCACTGTTCACTAAACCTTCTGCTGCTTCAGAATTAATACTTGGATTTTGTTTTCTTTTCACTTGGTGAAGGTTAACATCAGAATTGTTTTTACCACAGTCGCATAGGATATATGCAACTACCTTACCCTTCATTTCAAGAAAACTTCATCTTTCAGCTGTAACTGTTCCCTTCGCCACCTGCTAACATGCATACATCCATATAGGGTTGCCTGTCCTATGCAAATGAACATTGAAAAGATTTGTTGATGCTAAATAACTGTTTCAGCCCTTGACTGACTGTGAACTCACCTAAGGTGGGATTCAAGCACACGGTCCAGATTTTTGTAGAATGGTCTGGAAGTGTAGTAGCCACTCCAATAGTGATCCTCTCTGTCAGCGTATGCAAAGAAATCTCCACTCAGCACAGGGTAACCAGGTGGCCTTGCCCCCTGGGCCACTCCATTAGCCTTATACACTGCGTTGAAGTATTCAGTCAGAGTGCTGAACTGGGCCTTAGAAAACAGCAATATGTAGCATTAACTATAAACACCAGTCTCAGGACAGCAAAAATGCAGTCACATTGCTCTATACAGACAGCCTAACTCCAACCTAAATCAAAGGAATGCTGCCTTTTGGCATGTAGTGTAATAAATTCTTATGCAGAACATGAACAACAGTGTGCAATAATATTCCAAATGTAGGCTGTACTCCTCTTTACAACTAAAACGCCACCCGTTATTTCTGCTGGAGTTTGCCAAAAAAAGTAAAAAAAGTAAAATGGGTACGCTTACCTGGACATGCATTTCTGGGTGAGAATTCATGTAATCAAAAAGCTTCTGGTAGTTTGTATACTGCTGGTCCCACTCGAGAGCTTTGTCATAACGAAAATCATCACCCAATGGTATTAGTACCACCTTACTGCGAAAAAGCTTAGACTTTTTACGATATTGATCCAAAAGGACACTGGCCCTGAAACAAACAGACAGAAACAAGACACCCATTTTCAGTACATAGGAAAGAAATCAAAAGGGCTTATGCCAACTGTAAAGACAAAGACAGGTGCCAGGCAGCACTAAATTGGAAAGATCTGCTTGGTGCATTTCTGTGTCTTACCTCTCTGCCACATTGGCATCTGTGATAGCTCGGGGAGGCACTTTCCAAGGGCAGTTTACCCTGCTGCCTGGGAGCCTCTTAAAATCAAACTGGCAGCAGATCTTTGGGTCAGGACCACAAGTGTGAGGCACATCATAGCTGTAGAAGGGCATCATGTGACAGAACAGGTCTGTGCCAGACTCAGGATCTGCCACAGGAAATTAACACCATAAATATTTTGCATTTAAATAACAGGTATGTCTTAGTAGCTCTATGTGGTGAATTTAAAGATGAGCACTTGGCTAGATGTACTACAGTTCTTGGCACACACCACCATAAACAGCCAAGGGAATTAGGTTTTTAACAGCATACCCAAGCCATGTCTAATTATTTGTTTAAAAAGGAGTCAATGTGGGATCAATACATTTTTGACTCAATGCCCACATCATTATTTATTTGAAATGAAGACGCCAACATGCTTCCTCTAAGAAAGAGTAACCAACAAAAGCATCTTCTAAACAAGAGGTATAGGAAATTTGAGCACCAAAAAGCTGTAACAGTAAGCTTTGATCTTCACAACACTGATAATCCCCATCAGAATTCAAGCTGGGCAAGAAGATGCAACCCTTTTAGCAAACTGCACCGGTTGGAAACACTCGGGCAGTGCAAATCGCCTAGTCTCCAGAGGCTGGACAGGAGAACTCACCCCAAGCTTGTCGCCACATGAACTCTAGGCTACGTGTGGAGGAAAAATGCTTCTTAATGGAATAGTGGACCCGCTGGATTAGCATGCTTGTAAGGTTAGCCCTCTTCAGCAGGTAAGGCATGGTAGCACTGTAGCCAAAAGGGTCAACAGCCCACCCCGAGCGAGGAGTCACACCTGAGCAAAGTTATAAAAAAAATATTGCAGTGGAGAGAAAACATTAATATGGTATTCTAACTGTTAACAGGGTTCACCAATGATTGCGCTACATGCATACCCAAGTTCTTCTCCAACCACTGATGGCCTTCAATAAGCTGGTCGATCATGGCGAAGTAGTGAGCACTGGCTTCATCGGTCATTACCCAGCCACCTGTCACAATCTCTAGCTGCCCTCCCAAGATAAGTCTGGAAAAGAGGATTTAAAGCTCAGATCAGATCAGGAGAAAGAAAAATCTCTGCTATAGGATATCAAATAACATCAAGAGTTTACTTGCTCTGCTAAAGACCTGAAGTTGATAGGATCAATCTTTTTTTTTAACAGCAACAGAAGAACTGTGGCAAAAATGAGTCAGAAGAGCATGCTGTGACAGATACTTACTTGCGCATCACATCTTGTTTGTGAGCTTCTGCACTTTCCCACCACTTAACAAAGTAGGATATTTCAGACCAGATGAACTTCCTGCGTGGGTCCTCTGCAAGCTTGACCACCATGTTATTCAAAATGTGCTGTGTTTGATCAAAGTAGTACTTGTCAAAGGTTTTAATCCAGCCTGCCAGTACAGAAATATCAGTAATTAATATTTTATAAAGAATTCATCTACCTCTATACAGATGGTGTGTCTAGCCTTGATCGTGGAAATCTTTCATCCAACCCTAACCTAGCACACTTGACCCCAACTTATGCCAGGTTCTCAGACACCACATTATTGACCCCTGTAAAGGTATTGGCTTGTGACGGAAAGTGAAATGAAAATGACACACTCATTCACAACAAAATGTGACATATGCATTTAACTCCTCATATGTGTATACAAAGATCAGCAATGAACAGCTCCAGAGGAACAGTGTAGTGTAGTGGGAAGACTACGCAGAACAGCAATTGTAAATACTCAGAACTTAATACTTACTTTGCTTTTCATAACAAAACAAGAAGCCTGTTTTCATCCTATTAAATTGAATGAAGTGCAGTGTGTGAAGACTGGAAACTCATTTGCACTCATAATAATAATAATAATAATAATAATAATAATAATAATAATAATAATAAGGATTTATATAGCGTCCTTTTCAAAACCAAAAATAAATTGAAACAGTTAAGACACAAAACAGAAACAAACAAACATTCAGCAGAAATAGGAAATCAAGAGTGAGTGGTGGAATAGCACAGATTAAATAGATATGTTTTCAAATGATTTTTGAAGAGAGACAGAGAGGACATTAGGCACAGGTTTTGAGGGAGGGAGTTCCAGAGTTTAGGGGCAGAAACACTAAACAATCTCCCACCCATGGTGGCTAACCTGAATTTAGGGATGGTGAGTAATCCTGTACCAGAGGAGCGTAGTGAACAGGTGGGAGTGTATGAATGGAGTAATTTAGTGAGGTATGAAGAAGCAGATCCATGAAGGGCTTTAAATGTGAGGAGAAGCAGCTTGTACTGAATACGATATGATATGTGGAGCCAGTGAAGTTTGTGGAGAATGGGGGAGATATGTTCTGATTTATTTGTTGAATGTGAGAACACAAGCTGCAGAGTTCTGCACGTACTAGAGCCTGGTTAATGTTCTAGTTGGGAGATCAAAAAGCAGGGCGTTGCAGTAATCAAGACGGGAAGTTATAAAAGCATTAACAAGTATTTCTGCATCCTTTTGTGAAAGTGATGAGCGAAGACAGGAGATATTTCTAAGGTGAAAAAAATGCATTTTTCACAACTTTGTCGAATGATGGAGCAGAATCAAATATAACATCTAAATTCCAGACAGTGTGTGAGGGTGTAATAAGAACTCAGTCAATAGATAAACTGAAATTTTGAAGTTTCGTAATGAGACATTTAGAGCCAATTAATAAAAGTTTGTATTGTATTGTCTGTATTGAGCTTTAGAAAGTTGGAGGTGAGCTAGAGTTTGTCATGAATACAAGCTGTAAGGGAATGGGGTGGAGCAGCTGAGGTGGAGGTGGTGAAGTAGATTTGGGTATCATCTTCATAGCAATGAAAACTGAGACCATAGTTTCTAATAATGTGACAGAGTTGGAGAATATAAATTATGAAAAGTAAAGGTCCAAGAACTGAACCCTGAGGGACACCCTGTTTAACTGGAGCAGGAGGTGATCTGTTGTCATGGAGACTATCTGTCTATCAGTGAGAAGATGTGAAGCAAGAAATAACAGCACCAGATAGTCCAATAGCTGAAAGGCCAGAGAGAAGGATATTGTGCAGAGCTTAGCTCTAGGAGAAGAAAGGCACTGAGGGAACCAGAGTCAGCGCTGAGTAAAAGGTCGTTGGTGACTCGTAGAAGGGCAGTCTCAGTGCTGTAGAATGGAAGGAAACCTGACTGGAATGGCTCGTATAAACTGTTAATTTTTAGATGATCCTGCAGCTGAGTGGCAACAACCCTTTCAAGGAGTTATGATATAAACGGCAGATTTGAAAATGGGTCTATAGCTGCTTAAATTGCTGGGATCTAAGGTGTTATTTTTCAAAATAGGTGTAACAGCAGCAGTTTTAAGGCCCAAAGGAACAGTACCAGAGGAAATTGAACTATTTATTAAATTGGAAATCGGGGCAGAGATGGCAGATTAACAGTATTTAAGAAGAAAGGTAGGTGCTGAATCCAGGATAGAGGTGGAAGATCAGATTTTCCTAATTATTTCAGCAACAGAGATTGTGCCTGTAAGACTTTGTAACTCGGGTTGTATTGACGTTTCTTGTAGAGAGTTGCAAGATGGAGGGGGTGTATCAGTACATATTATATATATTGTTAATTTTGTTTTGAAAAAAGTGGAGAAAGGACTCACAAGAGTAAATCTGAGAGAGAAGGTGCTGGGGGCTGAAGAAGTTTACTCACACTAGCAAACAGGGTCTTGGGCTTACAGCTGCTGCTGTTAATGACGGAGGAAAGGAAGCGAGAGCGAGCGATATTAAGTGCAGATCGATATTTTAACATATAATTAGCATATAACTAAAGGTGCACCGTGAGACCTGATTTCTTATACAGCCATTCAAGGCGCCTCCCTACAGCTTTCATGGACCTCAGTTCAGGGGTGAACCACGGAGAAGAGGGAGACATTTGTTTAACATTTTTATAATTTGGCAGATGCTCTTATCCAGAACAAAATACTGTAGATGGGTTGTGACTAGAGGTTTTTTTGGGGGGGGGTTTGTGTGTGTGTCACTAATTGTCATTTTGTGCACTTTATCAGACGTCAGAGGAAAAAAAGTAAAACATTGTGGCATGTATCAGGAGTATTATCACATCAGTTACATTTTGGCCAAATCATTCAACCATACGAGAGTCCAATATGAAACCACCAGGAAGCCTAGCTAACACCAAGTACATGAACAAGTGACCAAGACCAGTTTTTGTCCTAGCTACTTCTCCTCAATCACCCGCATAAATATCTCTTGATGGAAAACTTAGGTACAGCACTTCTGCAGCACTTTGCTACACTAACAGCAACTTTTCAAAAATAACATTGACTGTTGTATTATTTAAAAGGAAACGGTGCTGTGCAATGTTAAAAGGTCCAAACCTCTGTGTCAGCACGAATAACAACAAAGTAAGGCTGTTCGTGTGTGACCGAGACTCTTTCAGCTCTGCTGAACCCCATTAAGTCAACATGCAGCAGTGATGTAGGCTACACTGTTACATAAAGAGAACTAGCAGACAAAGTTCCACTCCAGGGCTTCAGTTCCACAGAACAGCACAAGTATTAACTTCTAGGTCAGAAATAGTGTCAGGTAATAAAATTCCACTCTCAATATTTTGGGGCAACTCTATAGACATGTCTGTAATTCATTCCACAGTGACCAGGGAGCCTCAGTATGTGTCCAAGCACAGCACTACAGAATAGCCTGACTTGCACTCCCACCGCTTGATCTACTTTATCAATAGTAAACAGTTACGCTCCAGCTGATACAGCAGCTGAACTTGCTGTTAAGTATTTATTTCGTTTACCCCATAGCAAAATAACATATGTCGGGTATGCTTAATGCTGGGAGTGCTAAATGATGAATTATAGAGATATTTTTACACCATCCTTCAAAGTTAGGTAACAACCCTGATTTGGTTGTCCTGAAAGTACACAAAGGCATTTATCACTATACTTGAGCACCAGCAAATCTACAAAATTATCTGATAAGTGCACCCAAAACCAGTATTTTGCTGTATTAAACATTTTTTGTATTTACCTACCTGGGTCATTGTGAGAGTGGGGCACCACAAAAACCTGCAGGGGTTCATTGTCCCACTCATTGGGCTCATATGTGATCTCAAAGCCCTGCTTCCAAACGCCTCCATCTACATTGTCAAAGCTCAGCAAGGAGTATATATCCAGCATCTACAAATACAGACACAAAAACACACCAAAGCTTTAAAGCAGCTCAGTTTTTAAAAATGTCTTCTAGTATCTTGTTCCCAGAGAAGAGGCATGCTATTAAAAGTATTAAAATGCTTGACAGCACAGGTGATCATATTTACTAAAGTAAAAGATTTTAAGCATACAGTAACAGTACAGTATATAAATATAACATAACGAGTTTATATTCAATGCAAAGAGTATAATTATTAAATATTTCAATTAATATAAGTATTTAGAATTTATAAATTATAATGATCTAATGATTTACTATGGATAGTCCAAATAATTACAAGACCCAAGTATTAGTTGAGGGTATTCAACTCCGTGGTGCTTGAAAATTTAGGGTTAGGGTTTTTAACCCTTTTTGCATAAATATGACAAGTCCTAAATGTATATACAAAAAGAAACCAATTTTTAAAACAAGACAAAAATATTGTACACAGTTATTTATTTATTTATTTATTGAGGAAAATTACTCACTATTTAATATCTAAGTCGCAAAGTATGTGATGCTCTATGGTAGGGCTGACCAATTAACCATTTTTATTTGAAAATCACAGTACGAACGTGGGCAAGGGGACAGGTTTTAATGTTGTCATATTATACAACATTATTGACCATTTAAATTGCTGGAGTTTAATGACAATAATAGAGGCCTTATGACTAACATTTGCATTAAACCCCCCCATCCAGTTGCACCGCTGTATGCATTTGTTGATCAAGTCTCAGACAACAGTTAACAATCGGTCACAATATCATAGTACTGGACCAGAAAACAGGTGTGAAAACTCACCCATGTTTGAAGTCAATTCGCAGGGACGTGGTGCAGGGAAATGCCATTTCAAATTGTGAAGTTTGCTATGGCACTGCCTTACACTATACGTTCAGCCTACATGTAGGTGGCTTTACAGATACAGTCTTGCAAAAGTTTGGCCCCCCCTTGATAAATAATTTAGGTGACTTTCTAATTTGAAAAGATGTTAACACAGTCTTTCTAGAACACAGAAAAAATACACAATACTTTCAGCTAGGGCTACAACAACAAATCGATAAAATTGATTACTAAAAGAGTTGGAAACGAATTTCATAATTTTTCCACGCGATGCGGAAACATTTGTTACAAAAATGTAAAAATTCTCTTGCGCTCTTACTGATGCTAGCGCCTCACAGAGACAGGGCAGAGCAAACGTTTAAAAACAAAAAGAGTGAGAAATCATTTCACACTAAATAAACAGAAAAAGTGTGTTAACTGCAAAATATGTTGAGGGTAAGGGCAGTCCACTTGGATTGAAAGATTGGGGGCGGGGCTTAGCCTCCAGGGTTATAGGAAGGACTTATAGTGAGTGTGTATAGTGAGCACTGAAATATTTTGCCAAACCTAAATATGCTTCATTAATTGTATTTTAAATTTGTTTGGATTCCTTTCACTTAAGGAAACATAAGT
>JBBIGC010000125.1:6383550-6402665 GCA_037576955.1 Lepidarchus adonis | reverse complement strand
CAGTAACGAGCCGCACCTGCAACCACTCTGACATGCGCAGATTGGCCACACAGAGCGTCACAGAGAGCACGAGACTCACAGAGAGCCTGTGTATCTGTGGCACAATGTTCTCTGCCTGCACCACCATTTCTAACATGAGGTCGGACATAAGCTGTCTGTAGAGCTCTTAGTCTTGTATCCCCACGACTAATCTGTTCCTTATGTGTTCTTTCTTTTTATCTCAGAAATCGGTTTTCACACTTTCATAGAGAGCTCATATGAAGAACTTTTCACCTGGCTTCTGCATGCATTGGTGAAAACATGCTTTCGCATGTATAATGTTTTCCTTTGCTGTAAAGTATCCATCAAATTTGGTTAATTGTATCAAAGTATCTTGTCTCAAAAGAGAAGGATTTGAAAATATTTTCAGCTTCACAGCCCATCACATGTATTTGAGTGCTGACCTGGACCTGGGCATCCTCCACTTCCAACTTTGCAGCCGATTTGTACCAGAGGAATCCCTGTCTCCATGTGGGCCAGTCTCCAAAGTTGAAATTATCTGGAGGATGAAATTTGTTGTCTGGTTCCTCTAAATCGCTTCTGACACCATGTCATATATTTTATATTTTCTCAGTCTAACCTAGCTGGCTTTGACATTCAGGTACATCTAAAAGAATTACAATAATTGAAAAAGTTCAATATTTATTGACATTTCTTTCAAAAAGTAAAGTTCAAATATAAATTCATTACACATAGAGTGAAATATGTCAAGCATTTCTTTCTTGGAATTTCGATGATTATGGCTTTCAGATAATAAAACCCAAAATTAGAATATCACATAAGATCAATAAAAAATGATATTTTAAATGGAAATCTCAGCTTTCTGAAAAGTATGTTCATTCCTATAGTTGGGCCTTATTTTGCATGAATTACTGCATCAGTGCGGCGTGGCATGGAGCAGATTAACCTGTGGCTCTGCTGAGGTGTAATGGAAGCCCAGGTTGCTTTGATCTTAGCCTTCAGTTTATCTGCATTGTTGGGTTTGGTGTCTCATCTTCCTCTTGACAATACTCCATAGATTTTCTGTGGGGTTCAGTTTAGGCAGGTTTGCTGGCCAATCAAGCACAGTAACACCCTGGACGTTGAACCAGCTTTTGGTACCTTTGGCAGTGTGGGCAGGTGCCAAGTCCTGCTGGAAAATAAAATCAGCTTCTCCATAAAGCTTGTCAGCAGAAGGAAGCATGAAGTGCTCTAAGATTTTCTGCTAGATGCTGCTTTGACTGTGGACACAGTGACAAAAACCAGCAGATGACATGGCCCCAAATCATCATTGACTGTGGAAACTTCACACTGGACTTCAAGCAACATGGATTCTGTGCCTCTTCACTCTTTCTCCAGACTCTGGGACCTTGATTTCTAAATGATATGCAAAATTTACAAGACAAGAGATTGGACACTGAGCAACAGTCCAGTGCTTTTTCTCCTTAGTCCAGGTAAGAAGCTTCTGACGTTGTCTCTGGTTCAGGAGTGGCTTGACACAAGGAATGTGACATTTGTAGCCCATGTCTCGGATTCTTCTGTGCGTAGTGGCTGGTGATGCACTGACTCCAGCCTCAGTCCACTCCTTGTGAAGCTTCCCCCAAATTCTTGAATGGATTTTGCTTGCCCTGTTGCTGGGACAAATAGCTTCTTTAGCAATAAAATTTTGTGGCTTACCCTCCCTGTGGAGGGTGTCAATGACTGTCTTCTGGACATCTGGCAAGTCAGCAGTCTTTCTCATGATTGTGTAGCCTCCTGACCCAGACTGAGACCATTTAAAGGCTCAGGAAACCTTTGCAGGTGTTGTGAGTTAATTATCTGATTAGGGTGGGACTTTCCAAGATTTAGAATTTTTTATTTACAATATTTACATTTTCTGAGACAGTGAATTTTTGGTTTTATTATCATAGAAATTCCAAGAAATAGAGTGAAATATGTGTAATGAATCTATATACCGTATATCTTCTAATAATAGCCTGTCTCTTTTTGTTGCCCGTTTCCATTAAATACCGGGTTTGAAAGATATAGAAGATTTGAAAGATATAGAAATAGAAGCCAGTCTCCATTATTAGCCGATCTGTAGTAAACGCTGATCTCTAATGACCCATCCACGCTTTCCGTACACTAATCTTCTCTTCATAACACCTTGGCTCCCGCCCTCCTGCACTGAATCATACTGTATGTAATTTTTTGGATCAAAATTGTTTTGATGTTATCGAGAAATGGAGAAAGTCTTAAGAACATTTCTTTGTGTATGTTTAGCTCTTTTGTTTCCAAGTTGTTACCTTATCCCGTTTTTCACCGTGACCGTCTCCAACCGTATCCATACTTGTGTCGAACTAAAGCTAGTAGGAAGGGTTTTTTGCTCAAGCATCAACTTCAGTTCAAAAATGACATTTTGACATCATGTGCAGTGCATGGCTACTCTAGGACTGTGGTTAGGAACCACTGGTTTTCATTGATGCTGAGGCAGATTGAGCTTGTTTTATATGATCACGTGTTCACTTGTTCTGCTGCTTGTTGTTTTAGATGACCCAAGACCCCTCAGCTCTGCGAGAAGAGGGGAACAACTTGTTTAAAAGCGGTGATGTCCAAGGAGCCCTCAGCTGCTACACTAAAGCTCTGACTGTGAGCGAGTGTGCCTCACAGAGCGCAGTGCTCTATCGCAACCGCTCAGCCTGCTTCCTTAAGCTGGAGGAGTACAGCAAAGCTGAGGCAGATGCCACCAAAGGTAGGTCAGTTTTATGAGATGGTTATTGTGCTGATATTGTGCATTTGGATTATTAAATAGTGAACAAAATACTTACAAATAATGATTTGCTGGTTTAGTGTTTTAAAACCTTTACTATGACATTTCCAGGCTAATAATGATTCTTTTTCTCTAGCTCTTGACACAGACCAAGGGGACATCAAGGCCCGATTCCGCAGGGCTCAGGCATCGCACAAGCTTGGCCAGCTGGATCAGGCCTTCTTAGATGCCCAGAAATGTGCACAACTAGACCCCAAAAATAAGGCTTTTCAAGAGTTTCTCAGGCAATTAAGTGCTCAGATCCAACAGAAGGTATGTTGGCCAACATTATGTTTAGTCATGGCACCAAGAAATCTTGAGTAAATGATAACAAAAGCATGAATGAATTCACTTTTATGTACTCCCATTCCTCTAGGCTGTGCAGCTCTCATCCACAGACTCCCGAGTTCAGCAGATGTTCACACTCCTTTTGGACAACTCTGCCCAGGCCTCAGACAGACAGAAGGTACTCGAATGTCTTTGGCTGTCTTAGAAACTGGGAAATTATTTAATTTATATTGTTTACAACCCACTTCACTGTGCCTAGGCTGCCCAGAACCTGGTGGTACTCTCTCGTGAAGATGCAGGAGCAGAGCAGATCTTTAGGAATGATGGCGTAAAGCTCCTCCAGAAATTGCTGGAGTCTCAGCAGGAGGACCTTGTCCTTTCTGCACTCAGGACGCTGGTGGGCCTGTGCACGGGACACCAGTCAAGAGTGAGGCAGTTTGTGATGTTATAATGTGATGTGATGTGATGTGATGTGATCCAGTCCTGGAGCGCTGGTGACCAGCACAGTTTAATGATTTCTTTGCTCAGACACACCTGGTTTAAATCGCCTGTTAATTGCTGGGCTGAGTGAGTGTGTTTGAGGAGAGAAGCTACCAAACTGTGCTGGCCCCGCAGGACCAGAGTTTGACACCCCTGGTCTGGAGCTATTACATTATTTACCCATAATTAGAGATATCGTTGTTTTAGTTAAGTTAATTTAGTTTTGTTAAATCAAACTTTGCAATGTCCCTTTGCAATGACTGCTTGAGTTCCATCCCTTCGCCCTAACACATCCTTTTTGCACATAGACCATGGCTATAGTGAATGAGCTGGGCATGGACAGACTGTGTGGAGTTATGGGCTCTGGGGTCTCTGCTGTGTCCCTGTCTACTTGTCACCTGCTTCAAGTAATGTTTGAGGCTCTCACTGAGGGTATGAAGAAGGATGTAAGGGGAAAGGATGAGGCTATTCTGCCAGGTGAGTGCCTGGTCATTAGAAATGGATAAACCCTGCAGGTATTGGTCAGAATTAAGATCAAATTGTCAAATATTATGGCCACATTAAACCATTTGACCTATGAAAACAGATTGTGTTGATGGTTTTTACCATTTGCATTTTTAGTTTTACTGAAAGTATGTTGTGGCATTTATATCTTCCTATGGTCAGTCTTATACTTCAAAGTACAAAGAGACGCTAGCACATTAGCACATAAGAACATTTGTATGTTCATTTTGTGATCTGGTCCTCGTTATCCTGCATTTTAGATCACAGAATAAATAATTGTGTAGATTGAAGATATTTTAGATTTGTGCAACATTTGTTATCAAAGAAAACAATGCAGTTTTTTGGGCTCAGTTGTGAAAAACAGAGGAATGGCTCTTTATTTTCTTATTTGTTTTCCTTTTTCAAGAAATCCATATTCCCTGTTTACTTTTGCCACAGAGCCTTCACGTGAACTGCGCTCCATGCTGCGCCATCTTCTCGATATGCTTCCTGCATCACATGTGTCTGGGCCAGGACGTGACAGCGCAATCAACTTGCTGGTCAAACAGGTGCCTAGAAAATCTCCTAAAAACCCAGACAACTCCCTCACCCTCTGGGTCATTGACAATGGTGAGGACTACAACACATTCATTAACTTTTAGAGGCACTGACTAAATGACTAATCCCAGAATGTCCTCTTGTCAAATGTCGCCTGTGCTCTACTGTGTTCCCACATAGGGCTGAAGAAAATTCTGGAAGTGGCTGGTACAGTTCCAGAGATTATGAATGGGCCTCTGCTAACTGACAACACTCCCATGAGCTGCTCTGTGCTCCTCAATAAGCTCTATGATGATTTGAAGAGTGACAAAGAGAGAGAGAACTTCAACAAGCTGTGTGAGGATTATGTGCAGTGAGTATCAGTTTTCACTCAGTGTAATGTTCTGAGCATGACAATGGGCCCCATTTAGCATTATCTTCTTAGCATTTAGTTTTTTTCTAACATTTGTTTTTGAACAATTGGTTATTTTGTACAAACATGTAACTGCAATGTTCATGACTATGCTGTTGACCCTGTGTAGATTCTGTTCTTATCTACATTTACAGCATTTGGCAGATGCTCACATCCAGAATGACATGCAGGGTACTTTGTAGTGTACAGAGAAAATCTATCCCTCACTCCAGTAAAACCGTAGCTTAAGTTGATTTTTTAATATGATTAGTTGTATGAAAGTTTGTTAGTCTGGGACATGTAGTCATTGACCAAAGTGCTCTTTAAAGAAGTGTGTTGTTCTAAGACAGCAAGACACAGCAACAGACAGCAAGAGACCTGGGAAAAATAACCAAAAAAGAAAACACTTGTGAACGTCAGAATCAGGGCAGTGGTTTGGAAGTTGCCCCTCTGATCAGAAGGGCACCGGTTCAAAGCCTGTACTGGTAAAGGTGCCACTGAGGTACTCTTGAGCAAAGTTCTGTCCGCAAGCAATGCTCCCTGGGTGCTGCCAATGGCAGCTGCCCACTGCTCCTACACGGATGGGTGCAGTGTGTACTGTGCTGTGCTGTGTTCACAATTACAAAAAATCCCTCACTTCACTTGCATAAGTGAATTTTAACTGTTGGTGAATGAAAGCTGCTGTTGTCATTGTCCTGTAATTGAATTGTTTTTCTTTTTCCTGTAGAATTTTTAAGAGCATTCATGTGGACATTAAAGTTTTGCAAAAGAAGAAAATCTTCTTTCATTGATTGCAAAATTCCCTATTTGATGCAGCTGAATTGCTTTCATCAACTGTGCCCTTGCATTTAAGAGTAACTAAATCTATACTTTGCAGGCATCACTTTGGTGGACCAGGCTTGGAAAGTAAACTGCGTGCAATACAAACAGTTTCAGTTTTGCTCCAGGGCCCCAGTGATGTGGGCAACCGCACCCTGGAGATGTCTGGTATCATGGATGCTGTCATTTCTTTGTGCGGGTCAGAGAACATCACCCACCAGCAGGTGGCAGTAGAGACTCTTATCCATGCTGCAGGCAAGGCCAAGCGAGCTTCTTTCATCACAGCTAACGGAGTGGCACTGCTGAAAGACCTGTATAAGAAGAGTGAAAATGAACAGATACGAGTGCGAGCTCTTGTGGTGAGTAATACTTTAACGCAGGCAGCATTGTGGACAAAGGTTTCTACATATAATCCAGCATCATTAAAATCATGTTTTTCAAAATCTCTGCATAAATTAATCATTGACATGTGAACAGCCAGAGTGAATCAGTTGTGAAAACTGTAGAGAAGCTTACTAACTTTTGATAGTTTTGGTGATAGGAACCATAAGTACTGATGTCTACAGTGGAAATATAGCCATTTTATTTCTTTTCCAAAACAATGTTATGCAATCTATTAAAATTCAGTTTTCCTTTGGGTACTAGGTTGCCTTACAATGCCCTGTGTGTACCTCCCTGCCCTGCTAATATTGTAGATTTAAACCAAAAACTTATTGCAACACAAATAATACTTTTTGTAGAAGGCCTTCATTGTAAAAAGGTTGCATAGTTGTAACAATTTTAGAATGGTTTTCTGTGAATTTGCCTTTGAGAACAAACCATTCCAGACATTTAGGTCCTCTCAGCACGTCGTAAACTATTCTGACTTGGTAAGTTTATGTAGAAAAGTGCATTTCACACAAACACAACAATGTCAGTGCATTAGTGATGGGAATTCCAGCTCTTTAAAGAGAGTTGACTTATGGCCCCTCAGATTTTTTGTTGCATAAATTCATTTCACTAAAATAATGTACAATTGTGTAAAATGAATTACTATACAAATGTACAAACTTACATGTGTTTATTATTTATATGGATTATGATACTCGACATGTGGTGGTGTTTGGAGGCAGTGGTGGAGATAGTCTGTCATATTAGACACTGATTTATCACTCAAATCACATGCTGGTGATATATCAAAGTGATGTTTCTTACAGTTGCAGAACATCGCCAAACTTACGCAATTTCTCACTACAAGTGATGCAGAAAAATGAATCCTTGTGTTTGTATGCAGCAGACTTGCACAACTGTACAGCGTGTGCAAATTTGCTGTACAGCCAGATTACTCACTATAAACTCCAGCAATAAACTCCAGCATATAACTCTGGTTCTGTTCTCTCCACTAACCTTACCTTACAGAGCTGACTTTAAAGTTGCCCTTCGTACCTATTAGTCTCTCTCTCTCTCTCTCTCTCTCTCTCTCTCCACATCATGTAGTTGGCCAATCACATGTGGCTTGAACACTTGTAACTTCAAAGAGTCAGCTCTAAGAACCATTACGTTTGAGACAGAGACAACACTACAGTGCATTTAATAATTATAGGTTAAAGAAGTAATATACATGATTTGGTTAATTAGAATAATACAATATAGTCTTACATGCCGTATATAAATGTTGGTATAGGGGATATATATGAGAACAGGATTTATGCTGTTTAAAATATTGGCTGTCATTTTTAGGGTTTGTGTAAACTTGGCTCGGCTGGAGGCACCGATTTCAGCATGAAGCAGTTTGCAGAGGGATCAACTCTTAAACTGGCCAAACAATGCAGGAAGTATGTTCCTTGTTTCTAGAAGTTCTTCATACATATACACAAGCATCTAAACAACTTTCACCAGTGCCAAATTTTGCTGGCACAAATGTAATCTCTTTTCTTATACCCCACAAAAAACTAAAGGTGTCTTTAAACATGAAAGGAGTAATGAGTTAGGGCATATTAGAAGATAATCCAATAACTTTCCACTCCTTGTCCAAGAAAGGGGTGAAGACGGACATTTCAGACAACAACCCAAAACATACAGTCAAATTAACCTGAGACTAACTTCTAATAACACCAGAGGTTTTTTCATGGTGTAGCCAACCTCCTGATTTAGAAATGGGGAAAGTGTACAGGAAATGTATTATTTTTAAATTAAAAGTGCAAAGGGAGCATTATAAACATGGGGGGAATAAAAGTTGCTTGCAAAGAGGAATGAGCCAAAATGGAACCCTAATGCTGTAAGAAAAACCTAATACTTTTTACCATAAATGTTCCAAAGCTGTAAATATCAACAACAGCTTTGCAACAGTTCTAAAATTATTCATTTGTGGCGTTTGAATCCTTTTTCCAAGTCAAATTATTTTTGTCACTTTATACACATCTTTATGGAATATATACTTTTTATTTAAAGTACACATTTAAAGTAAATTTGAAGAAACAATAAAATTATCTAAATACTTGCTCACTTATAAGAGTATTTATGAGTATTTCTAGTTGTACAGTGTCCTATTGTGCTTGTATTTCAATGGAAGTTCCAGAGAGACTATACGTTTTGCATATTTGTATTAGAAATGACAAAGTGCAGGCTAAGCACAGCATGTGTGCAATATATACAATCAATTTTAAAAGATGATGGTGAGGACTTGAAATTGTCTTTCTGCTGTTTTGCAATGGGTGTCTTTTCTTGACAGGTGGCTGTGTAATGACTCTCTTCCCCCAAACTCCCGGCGATGGGCTATTGAAGGTCTGGCCTACCTTACCTTTGATGCTGATGTGAAGGAGGATTTAGTCGATGATAAGAATGCTCTTCAGGCCATGTTTCATCTGGCTAAGGTACAGGTGTTATTAACATCAGTAGCCAGTTTACATCAAAGATCACAGTGACTATGCTTGGTCCATGTTAGGAAAGCTGGCCTTTCCAAACAAATGTATGTTTCTAAAAGCATGAGAATGGCATGGCCACTTATTGCTAACCGTGAAATAATAGCACGAGCATTAGCCCACAAAATTATGGGAGTAGAAATTCATAACCCAGTGTATCATTTGGTCCCTCACTGTTCATTGTTGTATTTTTCACGTTCTGCAGTCTGAGGATAAGACAGTATTGTTTGCCATCGGATCCACTTTGGTTAACTGCACCAACAGTTATGATGTTGAGAAACCAGATGCGCAGTTGGTGGAATTAGCCAAATATGCCAAACAGCATGTCCCTGAGGAGCATCCAAAGGTATTTCTGTATAACCACACACTTGCAATAGCAATCGGAATCAGCAAGGATTGTCACTGCTGGAACGTATTAGAATACATTATTTATTAATGTTTTTATGAATAGGATGCTCAACCTTTTGTGGAGAAGCGGTTGGTTAAGCTACTGGAGGCAGGGGTGGTATCAGCTTTGGTGTGTATGGTCAAACAGGAAAGCCCTGCTCTCACTGAAACATGCAGAGAATGCATAGCAAGGTCTGTCTGTTTTTGCTGATTAGTTATTACACATGACTCAATTATATATGTATAATAAACACATTTCTATGAAAACTGTCAAACAATTAAAATAATTAATTGGGATAAATCTAATTTTTTTAGTGATTCAACCCAATCGGTTTGTCATAATGAATCACAATTGCCTTATTTGCTCAAAATTTCCATGGATAAAACTGCTTTGTTATATACATTCGTATTAGTTTATAATTCACTAATATTAATCCCTAACATGTGGTGCATCAAAGTACCTGCAGAAAGAGTTTTATGTTCTTTCTCACGATAAACTTGTACATGAATGTTGCTTGAAGTCTTTTCTCTTTCTGTTTATAGGGTATTTTTAGCTCTGGTGGAACGACAGGAAGATCGAGGAATGGTTGTGGCGCAGGGAGGAGGAAAAGTAAGAATACAAATAATACAGCAAAAACAACACGACACATATTTGATTATATATAGTACAGAAGGTCCTCAACTTACATTAGGGGTCCGTTCATCCGAGTGCAACATAAGCTGAAACCCATAAAACTAACGTGTAAAGCCCTAGTGCCCCTAGTCACTCACCCGAGGCTCTGTTTTACCCTTTTTTGGGTGTTTTATTATATTATATCACTTACACCGTTAACATTTTTTAAGGGCGGGTGGGGAGCAGCGAGGTAACCACAAATTTCCGTAATTCAAGGAAAGAATTTATAGAATTTTTGTTATATATTATTTCAACATGTCTGTGTGTGTGTCTATGTTCTTTACAGGCCTTATTACCTTTGGTGTCTGATAGCACTGATGTGGGCAAGATCAAAGCAGCACAAGCACTAGCTAAAATTACCATCACCTCAAACCCTGAGATTGCCTTCCCTGGAGAGAGGGTGAGACAAGACCCATTCATTTATCTTCTCCAACTTTAGACTACAAGTCACCAAATGGTTATTTCCATTTTTTTTGTTTGATGATCTTATAAACTTGTTGTAACTGTTTTGCTATGTTAGTCTTTTAGTTTTTCTGTGTCATGGCTGTGACCGGTGATTTATTGTGGTGATTATTTTTTCTGTGTATATGTAGATTTATGAGGTGGTACGTCCCCTGGTCAGTCTCTTGGCTCTAGACTGTTCACTCCTGCAGAACTTTGAGGCTCTGATGGCCCTCACCAACCTGGCAGGAATCAGTGACAGACTCAGGTTAGCAAAGCTTGTGAAGGCAAGCAGAAAGAGTACAACTTGTTGTTACTGTGTTTAGAGTTAAAGCTTTTACAGTTTATATATATTTCCAGATAAAAATAAAAAAATATATCATTGTAAACTTGTCCCATGGCTCACAGACAGAAGATCATTAAGGAGAAAGCTGTGCCTAAAGTTGAAGGCTACATGTTTGAGGAGCATGACTTGGTGCGAGCAGCAGCCACTGAGTGCATGTGTAACTTAATCTTAAGCCCTGAGGTATGTTCCACATCCACATGCAGTATACAAAAAGTAAGAGGCACGCGTCCAAGAGACGTCTTCCCTCGTGTCTCTTGTAGCATGTTGTTTTAATGCACATTCATGTTTGTCTTGATCTTGTAGGTGCAGAAGCTTTACCTGGCCACAGACAGTGACCGTTTGAAGCTCTTGGTCTTATACAGTGGTGAGGATGATGAGAGGCTAAGGAAGGCTGCAGCAGGGACTCTGGCAGTGCTGACAGGGGAGGTGCCTGAAGTGTGCACACGCATTCCAAGCACCGTGAGTTATTTCAGCTTATTTGGTCCAGTGGCTGTTTTGTGTAGGATGGACTATGTGAACTGGGATTTTTAAAGGAACCATATATAAACTATTTTACACTCACTTTTACATTTACATTTACTCATTTGGCATTTTGTCCAAAGTGACTTCCAGGTACAGGAATAATCAAGCATAATTCAGACATGACAATACTGATGCGCGAGTTACAGGAAGTTCAATACAATCTTCTTAGTCATAGAAAACAGTGGAAGTGCTACGACAGTGAAGATGATAAGTGCTACATCATTACTTTGATTTCTTTTTTAAAACTAAAGAGTTAATAGTATGTATACATGTAGCTTTCACCCCAAACTTTATACAGTCCATGTATGGAAGCAAAGCAGCACATTTTGAAATCCCTTCACAAAAAAATAATACTTGCAAACATTCAACTTTTTACACTGACGTTGTAAGGGGTGTTTAGCCCAGACATTTTTTGATGCCGAGTGGAAACATTTACATACATTTCAGTCCTAAAGGCGCGGTAACGAACACGGCCTATTTAATAAGAGTTAAAGAGAAACTGGAGATCGATTCTCAGTTCATTATGTGAAGCATTCTCCTTCTCTGCTGTGGATAAGAACAACATTACAATTTCTTCCAGCCACATCGGCTGCGTCATGGATGTATTAACTGCAGTGGAAAAAGAATGTGGTACCGGGTAATAAAAAGCAAATAAAGTTGATGGAAAACAGAAACAAATGATAATCTGCTTAAATTGAAAGCTGATGGACTCTATAGTGATCATCATTAGTGGTCCATTCACACTAACACGAACAAGAATCTTAAAATGTCTGGTTTGTATACCTTCAAGCTTTGCTTTGCCTATTTTCTCAATGGTGTTAATTAGGTACATGTAAATGTATCATGTCAGTGTAAATGGGCCACTGGTTCTTGGTTAGGTTTTAAGGATCAGGCCACTGTTGAGCCCAACTGGCTTGAATTTAAACAGATACTGGTCGTCTTCTAGTTTTGCAGTTTCAAATCAAGCATGTTACAGCATGTTTTGTCACTCAGTCCAACTGAGGGGGCATGTTATGGTAGGAAGCTGATGTTTAGGCATACTTTCTATATTAAAGGAAGTTAGAGGAAAAAATTTAAAGCAAAAGTGAAATCCATTATTGGAGTATGTTAAATCATACTGATTGCATTTACAGAAAGTGTAGTGGCCAAACGAAGCACCTGTCGTCAGTAATCAGTAACTAACCTGCACTCAGTAAATGATTATTCAGTTCAGGAAGATATGTTAAAAAATAGACAACAGTGGTGCTATAGTTGAATGTCTTCAACTTAAATTGTACTCTGCTTACGGAGATCAGTGGTTACGTCACTGGCTCTTTTTTTTTTTAAAGAAATACATGTACAGTGGGGCAAAAAAGTATTTGGCAGCCACTGATTCTGCAAGTTGTCCCACTTAAATAGATGAGAGAGTCTGTAATGTTCATCATAGGTTCACTTCAACTGTTAGAGACAGATTTTTAAAAAATCCAGGAAATCACAGTGTATGATTTTTAAAGAATTGATTTGTATAATGGTGCAGAAAATAAGTATTTGGTCAAAAACAAAAGTTCACCTCAATACTTTTTAATGTAACTTTGGTTGGTCAAACTTTTCCTGTACTAGGTTTGCACACACTGTAGCTGGTGTTTTGGTTCATTCTTCCATGCAGATCTTCTCAGGAGCTGTGATGTTTTGGGGCTGTCGCTGGGCAACACAGAATTTCATCTCCCTCCACAGATTCTCTATTGGATTGAGGTTTGGAGACGGCTAGGCCACTCCAGAACCTTGAAATGCTTTTTACGTAGCCACTCCTTCATTGTCCAGGTGGTGTGTTTGGGATCATTGTCATCTCATTGATAGAAGAAGGTTTTTGCCCCAAATCTCACGATACATGGCCCCAATCATGCTTTCCTTAATATTGATCAGTCGCCCTGTCCCCTTTGCAGAAAAGCAGCCCCAAAGCATAATGTGCAAAATGTGAAGATTTACTCATGACTTCTTCATAGCTTTATTGGCCCGTTATTTCCAGGATACATTTCATTTCTTCTCTTCATGTGCTGTTTTCTGTAGACCAGTCACTGGTTGGAGATCCTTCAGGCGCTGCTGCTGAGTGACAGTCAGGACCTGCGGCACCGTGGCACGGTCATCATCTTAAACCTGATGCAGGCAGAGAAGAGTCTCGCTGAGAAGCTGATGGAGAGTGAGGCGCTGGAGATCCTCTCTGTATTGGCTAAAGCAGCTGATGCCAATCAAGTCGCAGTCTCCAGAGCAGCACAGCGCTGCCTTGACTTGGCTTTGGAATATGGGCTCATTAGGAGCAATGAGGGGGAAGCAAATGGAAAGTCTGCAGCATAATTGGAAGAGCATTCCTACAGACAAATATCACTACATGTCTTAAAATAACAGTTTGCAATAATTTAGTGTCTCCTGTATGTATGTTCAGAATGTATACAACCTCGCACTGAAGTGAGAATGCACAGGTTTGTGTCTGTGACGAGCAGAAATTGAGAAGTATCCATGGAAATCCACATCAGACATTCTTTTTAAAGTTGAGAGAGTATTTCTTAACATATTACACAAGTGATAAACAATCAGTGATCACTTCTCAGGAGTAGCAGTCTGTCATTGAACCTGAGCTGCAGGCACTTGCTTCTTGCTGCAGTGTTTCACATTCTCAATGGAAAACCGCGTAAGTGGAGACTGCAATATTCATTCCAACCATTTCATTACGCACAATATATATTCCATATTTTCCACTTAATTTTAAGCACTTCCGCATTCCAGTCAGCTGTCAGTTTTCTTGGTCAAGTAAGCAGATCCTGTCATATGTATTTAGTTTCTTATAATAATCACAATCAAAAATGTTGGTGCCTACAAAATGGCACCATGGCGCACTTTTCCCACGCTGCCTCTGTACCCTTTTATTCATTAGCAGACTGTTTGATATAATACACTCTGTGCCTTTACAGGCCTTTTACAACCTGCATGTTTGATGCAGTATTTATATTGTTGAAGGACTACTGTTTATCCAAAGACGAATAAACATAGCGTGTGGAAGTCATTTGGCACTTTAATCGTATTTTTTCTCCTGAACACAGCACACAGCTGTTCGTTAATCTCTGAAATCCGCATGCCTTTTATGGGTAGAAGGATTTATAATTAAATATTTCAATATCAATATTTCTGATCCTGGTGCAAAAAATGGACATCCTCATTCACCAACACTTTCCTAAATCTCATCTTAAGTTTGTTCTTGAGAAAAGTCTGATTCATAACCAGCCACTCTGCACAAACATGCGTACATATCACTTGGGTGGGTGTAGACTTAGTCTGATACCTAAGAACAAATTCCAAATAGGAAAATATTGGTGAATGTCTGAATTACAGTTGGGTGATTTCCCTGCGAAGACGCATCTGATTCAAATCACCTCTCAATCGCCAGGTTTGCTAAGAGAGTTTAAGAATTAAAGATACCAAACTCGCTCTCCAGGACTGACACTCCTGGTCTAAATCTCTGTGAAAACTGAATAGATGTGTTTATGTCTTGAGATTGGTTGGTAAACTAGGCCAATTAATCAGAAAAACCATGTGAAGTGGAAATTCCTCTGTTAAGGCCTTCATTTTGAAACACCAAAAACAAGAAGTGGATACAGGGCAAGAACTCAAGACCAATGAAATATGTCAGAATATGCATGTTCAGTAATTTTCAGACCAGCACAGGTGGCTTTTTGGTTTCTCTGAGTATTAAATAAGAGAATTCAGGAAACAGAAGTTCTGGTTAAATGTTTATTGTTGCTCATAAGAATTTGTCAACATAAATGAGTCAATCCTGTATAAAATCCCATTTCTACCTCAAAAATGCAATGCATTGTCATTCTCAGTTATGACACTTTCTTATTATGCAAAAGATATAATGAGAACTTGTCATTGAGTTAATTATGAGATTGTAAGTTATATTTATCAGAACTTAGTCTGCTGTATTGTACATGATTTTGTACAGTTTATTCCATTTTATAGTCCAATCACAGTTTATATGTTTTAGTAACTTTTTCATACTTATCTAATTGATTTTGCTCGGACACCTGCACCCAGATGAATTCCCATTCTGATTCTGGGATCATAATTATGAGATGGCAAGTCATAATTGCGTGAAATCTCATTATTATACATCTTTCTTTTTCAAAATGGGGGAAACTGGCTCCCTGAATACTGTGGCAAAGTAGCGGTTCGGAGCAAGCTAGTTGTGCCGAAATGGTACTGTGCGCACTAGATACGCGCCCTAGTTACACCATAATTCGTATTATTTGAGCACAGCCTGTGTTAGCTGCCGGTACACTAGCCAATCGGAGACCGGGATCTTTATGACGTGTCGAAGAGACAGGAATGGACTCGAGCACGTGAATCAACTTCGTTTACAAAGGGCGAGATGAAGCAGCAGTTTTGTGTCCTGATGGAACCTACGAGAAAGGTGACGTGTAGGTGACGCGTGTTGTTATTTTGTTTTAAAGCATATAGAAAAACCAGCAGAAAAATGGAGGGTCACCGTCCCGTCTTTACGTACACCAGTCAGGACTTCGTGCACAATGTTGGCCGGACGGAGGGAAAGCCAATGTCTAGATTCGACATGACCCTGAGGTCCGGCTGGACGGAGAAGATGGACCGGGGGCTGTTCCGTTATCATTTAGGCGAGCTGGAGACGAGGGTCCTCCCCGGCGAGGCGGGCTACGTGGCTCAGTTGAACATAAAGAGAGGAGTCGAGAGACGAAAGCCCCAGGAGATACTGAGCATTCGACAGCCATTCGACTCGAAACAGTTCAACTTCAACAGAATAAACCTCGACGAGGGGCTGTTTGACATGCGCAAGGCGGAGGCGACCGGCTCGTCGTGTACGGTGATTATAAACGTGAGCCCGCTGGAATTGGGACACAGCCTGCTGCTGCCCGAGCCCGCGCGCTGCCACCCGCAGATCCTGACCCCACTGGCCGTTCAGATAGGCATCGAGTCTGTGCTTCTCAGCGCCGATCCGGCCTATCGGGTGGGGTTCAACAGCCTGGGGGGCTTCGCGTCTGTCAATCACTTACACATGCACGGATATTACCTGCAGCACGCGCTGAGAATCGAATGGGCGCGAGCGGAGCCCATCGTTCCGCACGAAGGGCTGTACCGCCTTGAGGGATTCCCCAGCGCCTTCATGTTTTACACCGAGGGTCAAGACCCATGTGCGACATCCGCTGCCGTGTGCAGGCTCACCGACGCCCTCGTGGACAGAAATATCGCGCACAATCTGTTCATGTGCCGCGGCTGCCCGCCCGGCCGTGAGCCGCTGCGCTCAGCGCGCATGCGCGGCGTGCGCCTCTGCCTGTGGCCCAGGACTTCCTGTTTCGGGGCCAAAGAAGAATCCGCCTTCAACGTGGCTCTGTGTGAGCTCGCAGGACATCTGCCCTTCAAGAACAGTGAGGACTTCCACAGCATCGACGAGGCCGGAGTGAAGGCCATTGTTCAGAAGTACGTCTTCAGTGAGCAGGAGTTCAGGGAGCTGGAGGAGGACGTGGTGGCACAGTTCCATCATGTAGACCCCCCCACACTGATTTCTGCCCTCACGCCCTCAGGGTTATAAAGCTTTACAGAAAAGTTCACGTGCTGATGTAATGTTTTTATTTATCCAGTAATATTTAATAGATTTTTCATCTGTCAATTATCTTTGTATAATTGAATATTTTTGCTGCTTTGCAGTTATGTTTGCGACATAAAAACAAAGATACGAGGGAGATGGCATTATTAATTTGCCATTTTGAATTTGCCAGATGCTTATTTCAACATATGATTATCCTCATTTTGACACACTTGTTTCATTACGAACATCTGTATCTTGTAGCTGGGTGTAATGGAGCTGAATATATTAGGGGTGTATTCTATTATCACACTGAATGATAGCAGAAATGACACTGGGAATATTGCAAAGCAGTAATCAGCCCCCTTTACACCTGGGCTGTTGAACTGTCCAGGTTTAATCGGCAGGTGTAGTGAGTGTGCTGGGCACCTCTACTTTACATGTTTAACAAAACAGGATTTTACATTGTGCCACGAAGTTTATTTTTGTAAAGGTTAATAATACATCATGGAGAAGAGCTATCTCAGCATTCAGATCACTCTTTGCTTGTTTTTAGTTCTATATATTACTTCTAATTTCACTGAAAGACCCCTTTAAGGGATCAAAAGTGAAGCCCTGCAGTGTTGTATTTAGTTCACATTGCCTTGTTGAATAATTGTGGCATTAAATATGAATGCTTTCATCAGATGAATATCTTCATCTAAGAGACATATTTTTATGTCTTTTTATTGAGATCAACCATAACTTGTATTGCTAGTGGGAAAAGTATGTGAACCCTTGGCATTAACTAGTAGATGTCCCCTTGGAAACAATAACCTTAACCAGGCACTTCCTGTAGCTGAAGATCAGACCTGCACATCGTTCAGGAGGAATCCTAGCCCATTCTTCCTGGCAGAACTGCTTTAGCTCTCGTGTGTCGCTCTTAAGTCATTCCATAGCATCTCTGGTGGGTTGAGGTCTAGGCTCTGACTTGGCAGCTCCAAAAAGTAGATTTTGTTTTTCTAAAACCATTCTGACTTACTTGCTATATTTTGGGTTATTTTTTGTTATTATTTTAGGCACATTTTGTTCGGTAATACCCTTGACTTGAAGACTGTTCACATCTTATGACAAATTAATGTAGAAAACCATGAAATTCCAAAAGATTCACACTTGTTCTTGCCACTGTCTGTAATTACCAATGGCCATTGGGTCTCACTTATTCACAAACACACTTGTTATTTGCCATCTAGAGGTGCTGTCTATCTTTTTCCAGAAAGACCAGCAATGTGAACAGAATATGTGAGCTTTTTGCTAATGAGTACAATATATTCCCCAAACCCCGATGTCTTCTTAACTAATGAGATTTTAATGCCAAGAGACATTTGACTGATTTTTTTTTTTCGAAAAAACTGTGGTAAAAGGGATTGCCAGTCTTATACTGGCCAAAATGACCAGGGAACCAAAGCATGTCCTTTGTGTATGCAGGTTTGATAACTGGGTCAAATACATACCAACTCATCTAGATGTCCCAGTTAAAAAAACATCTATATTTACAGTACTGTGTGATAGTCCTAGGCACTGACACGAGGTTCAAAGCCATTTAGTGTCTTTCTGTCAGCACGAACACAGGTTAATGTTAGAGTAAAGATTTGTAAAAGTCATTGACTTGGTTAGGAGAACACAGGTTTGGGTCTAGATTTCCTCCAGCTATTGCAGGGTGGTGTGAAAGCAGCACCTGATTTAATGTAAGGAAAGACTGATTGAGGCCAAACTAAGGATTTGAATGATGATAAACACTGGGCTTCCATGAGGAGAGGTCTGGAGATGGTTACGCCAACAAATTGAGTGAAGACTAGGGGGGAATACATTTCTGAAAAGTAAAGGTTATTAATTTGTTTGTGGGTAAATATTTAAGCTAAATACAGTAAAAAATGAGCACTTTTAACAAAAAGTATCTGGAGTACTACTTTTCACATGAAAAGAAAACTCATGACACTCACAGTGACAGGTTTGGCCGGTCATGCTGAACATGCCTTCTAGTATCCTATTGAATTTTGTTTAACAATCTCTTCAAAAAGACATCTCATTATCCACCCACACGCCAAACTACTGCCTTGAGCCAGTTCCATGAGATGAATGGTTTGAATGAGTCTTTTGTATTTATTGATTGTCATTTTAATATTCTGAAATTATTTTAAATAGCCTAAATAAAAAAACAACAACATGCATATATACAGTCAAACCTTGTAAGCTCTCTTTTCAACCCAATTGGTAGAGAGGCGAGGTTGGCGAGGTATTGTAAATGGGGGTAAATACATGTAAGGAAATCTGTCCTACAGCCTTTCATGGCGAGAGACGGGGTTGACGAGCTAGCGGGGTTTGTGTGTGTGTGTGTGTGTGTGTGTGTGTGTGTGTGTGTGTGTGTGTGTGTGTGTGTGTGTGTGTGTGTGTG
>JBBIGC010000125.1:6357485-6372800 GCA_037576955.1 Lepidarchus adonis | reverse complement strand
GTGTGTGTGTGTGTGTGTGTGTGTGTGTGTGTGTGTGTGTGTGTGTGTGTGTGTGTGTGTGTGTGTGCACTGCATTTGTGAGTTGAGGTTTTTTTTTATTCTGTGACGAGTGCCATGGAGATTTATTTTTTGTCACATGCATTTGAACCACACAGATCATCTACCACATAAATAGTAAACCCTGTTAGTTTGTTCTTTTAATTTCAAGTTCAAGTTCAAGTGTCTTATTCGCCACATGTAATCCTACAACATGCAGTGAAATGGGTTTTTTTTTCAGCAATACTCCCAACTGTGCTGCAAATAGAACAAGATATATCACTTTAAAAATGGAGTAAAGCACACAAGGTAAACACAAAATAAACACAAGACAACAACAATATACACAAGATAAACAAATAAGAAAAAAATGATGATACTGATTTTTTTGGGCTCAAATTTGATTGATTTAAAAATAAAAATGCAAGTGTTAGGATATCAAGTCTTCAGTCAGACTGACAGCAAATGGCTCTGGACTGTTAGCTTCACATTAAATCCAGTATGTACCAGCAGTGTTAGAAAGCACACAAAACAAACACAAGATAAACACAAAACACACACAAGATAAACACAAAACAAACACAAGATAAACCCAAAACAAACACAAGATAAACACAAAACACACAAGATAAACACAAAACACACACAAGATAAACACAAAACAAACACAAGATAAACACAAAACACACACAAGATAAACACAAAACAAACACAAGATAAACACAAAATAAACACAAGATAAACACGAAACAAACACAAGATAAACACAAAACAAACACAAGATAAACACAAAATAAAGATTAAGAAATGAAAAATTATGCAAAATTAAAATTCAAAAGTAAGAATTACAAATAAATGATGAACAGTGGTGTTGCATCTGCTTGTGAATTCTCCTGAGTTAGTTTGAATCTCTGCTTCCAACTAAAGAACTGAAGCACAAAAAACACGTTTTAAACATTTACTTTTATTGTCCTGCAGTGTAAAGCTCAACTCACTGCACTGATTCAGATTTCAGAAGCAGACCCACTATAAATACATTCACACCTTACACTTCCTTTGCTGATGTGCTGTTACTTTTTATCCAGATGCTGCTGTTTTATGCCTATTTTGTTAAATATTGTCACAGAGTCAAATACAGAACATTTGCTAAAAATTTTTAGCAAAAGGTTTGAATTACACAAAAAAATTTAATTCTTAAAACCCTGTAAATCTTTTACATATTTGACTCTGTTGCTATGTCTGCTGTCATTATATGATCATTCATCCAAAAGCACAGCCCCTTTCCTTTCTACATAAGACCCTTTACTGCTTAATTCTAATTGGGTTTTTTTTTGTATTTTGTTCTTAAATTTTTGTATTAATGTTTAATTGCACTTTCTTTTCTCTGTGTGTTTAGTCCTGTTTTGTCCACACTGTGTGGTCATTTTTTTATTTGTTCCTTTGTGTTGAGCTGCGATTATGGATGAATGCTGTTTCGTTTCATTGTGTAGTGTGGGTGTAGTGACAATAAGCACCTTCATTACTTTATATTTACAACAGCACAGGTCATGGTTTGGTCAGTTTGTGCTGCTTCTCTGAACTTTTTACATTTACAGTGCACGTTTTTCAGATCTTTGTGACCACAATGCAAGTGGTGCAAGTTTTCAGAAATAGGACAAGTTCAGTTTCAACATCATGGAAAAGACCCCAGACTGGCAATTGAAACCTCACTCCACACATGTAACATTCATATTCATATTCTCTATGTGCAATGTTCATCTGTGCAATATGTGCAAAAAATTTTTCCTGTGCAATATTTCCTGTTTCCTGTCTCCCTGCACTGTCTACACTTTTTGTCTATAATGTTTTACTCTTAACATTTGCCTTATTTATTGTGTGTAAATGATTTTTATATCGTTTTTTGTATTAGTATATTATTTTATGTTTAGCCTTACTTTATCTCACCCGTAACTGTTTTACTTATTGTTTTTTCTTAATACTCTGTTTGCTGTTGTAACATTGTGAAATTTCACTTGTGGGACAATAAAGGATTATCTTATCTTATCTCTTATCTTAATACTAACAGTGTCCAGCTGTAAACATTTAATATCCAATTGGAAGCATTTAATGAATTTTAAAGGTTCATAACATTCACTCACTTTCCCATGGGATTGATGCTTATATGTATATTTTCATAACTTAAATTTTTTTTAACAAAAATGTTAAATGGAAAGACTTACATTAAATATCTTAGTAAAACTGTAACAAAATCTGGTGCACTTACGTTCCCAAACTGAAGACTCTTCAGGGCACCACTCTGTCACAGGGGTTTTACCCAGAAGCAATTGGTCTGATGAAAAAATATTGCCTCAAATTTGATTCTTTCAAAAATAAAAATGCAAGTGTTAAGATATAAAGTCTTCAGTCAGACTGACAGCAAACAGCTCTGACTTAAAGATCTCACCACAATTTCAATTATTCTAAAAAAAAACCATTAACACGTAAAGAGGGGCTCCGTTAAAATGCATTTTACTAGGTTGGGACGACTCCAGGTTTCTGAAAGCAGCAGATCACTTGATGAAGCCAATGTACCAACAGTGTTCAAAACCCTAAAAATATTGGTATACACGCTAAAGGAGACTTATTTTGTTTCCATTTTTTAAAGGGCTGTGCTACCTGGCTGCTTAGAGCTCTGAGATCATTTATCATCTGATCATCCTTCTGAGATGTTACCTTGTTATTTAAAGATCAGGCGGCCAAGTTCACTCAGACCTACAACACAGAATGAAGAAGAATGGAGAGGAGGAATGAAAATAATATGTGTATTATTGAAGTCTAGGCACCCTTCTTCTTGATTTTCTATGTGTAAATAAGTAACAGTATCATCTACAAGACATTCCTGCACATTTTAACTCACTGCTACTGCTTTAATGTGTTAATTAATATATACAATTATTTATTATTTTATTTATTTATTTATTTATTTATTTATTTATTTATTTATTTATTTATTTATTTATTTATTTATTTGTGTGTGTATTTATTTATGTGTTTATTTTTGTGTTTATATATTAATTTATTTATTTTGACTGAAGACTGAAAAAAAAAAAAACAGAACATGACATGTGACGTGCAAAACATCATGTCAAATTAAATGCATTATTTTTTATTTTAGTCCAACATACACTCAGCTCAGCAAATTAAAACAAAGGGCATCAACATGTGCAAGGAATTGCCCCATGTAGGTCCCCTGCAGACAATGTGTTTCTATTTTCACCTAAAATTTATATAGATTGTTTGAACAGGGGTGCTAAAACTTTTGTTGATAGTTGGGTTGACAATTATCTACAGGAATCTTTCGTACTCTGGGGTACGGACCTGGCAGAATGTGTGTGTGTGGGGGCGGTGGGGGTGTCTCTTTCCCCATGTGTTTGTCTATTCTGATCACACCCACCCTGTCTAGCCCCCACGCCCCAGCCAGGGCCCTGAGGTGGGGCCACTGTGCTCCCAGCCATACATCCAGTCAGACAGAGTGAAAAGAGGAGCTTTGTGGCCCCTGTCCCCTCACCCTTCCTCTTCCAGACAGCTTCTAGGTCTGTCTGGACCGACAGTGGCAGACAGCACCCCGCCACCCCACCCTGTCTCCCCCCCTTGTCTCAACAGCCTCCAGACAGCAGGGGGCAGAGGTCAACACCCACAGTCACTTGGCCACACAGCACTGCATCAATGTTGCATTATAATCCCATTGACAGACTGCTGGAATTCACACATGCATTCCTATAGTGTCCTCACCACGCAGCTCACATTACACAGTCTGATTCTCACAAATACAGTGGTTTCACCACATTTATCTTTATCTGATGGTTCAATGTAGAATAATTTGTCACAAAAATAAAATGAAAAATAAAAAAGACAAGAAAATCAACCAAAATGCACATTGTTTGGACTTCCACAAAGGGTTTTGTTCAATAAAATGATATTTTATGGGGTCAGTCACACAAAATTTCACACAGTGTCAACATCATTGTGTCATTTTTCAAGGCGCTTCATCGAGCTTTATGTGGAAGCAGCATGTACTGCTTCACCAGCGCTTTCTCGGTTAGGGGGCATTTACTCTTAGCTATTCTCTCTGAATGTCCCAGTCTGGTGCCCAGCACACTCCAGTTCTGAGATGGTCTGAGATGATAGCGTCCACTGCTGAGGCAGGACACTTGCTTGGAGACCTTCTTACAGTAAAAAGCCAAAACAACAAACCCCAAAAAAGAACCTTCTGGGAACCGCAGCGTTTGTTTTAGCTACACCTGACAATCCTGGCGGAACTGGAAAGACGGTCCCTCAGATCATGACTGAGATGTAAGGGCTGCAAGAACCATAATTGAGATACCTGCAGGCCTGAAGGAGGCATGAAACATACCTGCTGCACCTCCTGCAGTCACCATTGCATTCTCTGAGCTAAAGATATGTTTTTGTTCTCACTTCCAGATGCCAGTCAGTTTGCTAAGTGAGCTTGGAGTCAGAGTGTTCAGTTTTAACCGGCGTTAAGGAAATCTCAAGCTTGGTCCTGAGGGAGCTGATGCAGCTGATTAGAGCAGTCTGATGTTGTGGCCCTGCACACCTGAGAGCTCATCAGATAAAGGACACTTTATCCAGGACCGAGGTATCAGAGGCCATCGAGGAGCTGATAATGGCGGGAATCTGCAGCCACTCAAACCCAAACCCAAAACTGAAACACGTTAGCACGCGAAACAAGCCCATTAAAATTAAATATCCCCTCTGTAATAATCAACTACTAGAACACATCCTGTTATAATAATAATAATAATAATAATAATAATAATAATAATAATAATAATAATAATAATAATAGAAATAGAAATAGAAATAATAGTAATAGTAATAATGATAACAATAATAATAGTAATAACAACAGAAATTATAATAATAAATATAATAATAATAATAATAATAATAATAATAATAATAATAATAATAATAATAATAATAATAATAATAATATATAATTTAAAGTGCTTAAATATAGATTAATTAAATAATTTACAAAATAAAATAAAAAACTTTACATGAGGTTAACCTAAACGTACATATATATAAACGTATATATATTATTTTTATTTTATTAGGTTCGTTATTTCTTTCCTATTATATATAAGAAATAATGAACCTAATAAAATAATAATATTTCTGCTTTATGATAAGGTTCTCCACTAAGTCTTGGCATTTTATGACTAAATCACATTTACAAAAAAGAAACACTTTTTTTTATCTCTTACATTCAAAAAGTATTATTATTATAATTATTATTTATGCATAATATCTTCTCATCCAGAGACAGATCATGCTGTAGAAAGGTGCTCGAGGTCTGAGAATGCTCCTTCTCCAAGCTGAACACAGATCATAAACGAATTATTACTAATTTTCGTACGTTTTTTTTCCTGAAAACTTAGAACTATAAAGGCCACACATTCTAGACGTGTCCTCGCTGCAAACTACAGTCTAAATTAACCTTGCGGGGCAAAACATGGCACGCTATGCTGTACATATTCTTAAGTTTTAATATAGTGGGGGTTTTTTTTACAGGAAAATAAAACACATTAAGCTAAAAAATATCTCTTATCAGCTGAATGACATTTAATGTATTTAGTAACTCCACGCTCCTCAGTAGAGACTAATTGTCCGCTCTGCCACAGGTAGAGCTAATTGAGCGGGAGACTGTTTTCCTTTTTTTGGCGAGCTTTCTGCTCTGATTGGTCGTCTGCGGCCCCACCCACCGCGGTGCGCTGTGATTGGCCGGCCGGCGGCGCTGACGTCACTGCGGGCGAGAAGAGCGGAGGGAGGAAAAGCGGAGGGAGGGCGCGGGAGGTAGAAGAGCAGGAGCAGGAGGAGAGGGTGGTCGTGTGCGTGACGAGCTCTACCGACCTTCTAGCGGCAAAATAACAATCGTAATAATAATAATAATAATAATAATAATAATAGACGGAAAAAGATGGAGAAGGATGGAGGAGCTGTACGTTGGGAGAGCGACGCACTGCTGCTCTATTTCGTCGCTGACTGGACTCGTGAGGTATCTGGAGAAAAAAGGCGAATGTGCTGTTTGTGAGCTTGTGTTGTTGTTTTTTCTCTGTCTGTGAGTGGATCAGTTGCCTGCGCGTGGCCGAGACTCGAATTAAGATCAGTAAACGCTGATGGCGGATGTGTAGTGTCACAACGACCTACTTAAGCGCGCGCTGTTGTGTGGGCTGTTCTCACGCACGTACGTGTAGGTGCACGCGCGCCGTGCTTCTCCCCTAATGACTGGTTGGAGTGGCAATGGGACTTCATGTGCACCATCCCTGACCTCCATCACCGACCCCCTTAGCGGAGGCGCGGGCCTCGTCCACTGGGCCCCTTCACGGGGATGCGCGGGAGAGAGGACATATCATCCCTTGAGCTCTGCACTAAAGTTCGCCTGCGTCAACAGCGTGTTTATTGGCAGATGGCGTGTTTCTTCCCCAGCGTACTGTGCGGCCATTTGTTTTAAACCTTGTAAAAATAATGTTCATTTTCAGCGACAAGCAGTCAAGTTTCTGGGCACGTGCTTTCCCTCGTGAGCATTCTGTGTGGCGTGTAACACACCTGTCTTTCCCTGTGCACTGGCTGTCTCTCTGCTTTCAGGGTGGTGTTCGTTATTATTATAGTGTAGATTGAGGCCAAAGCGTCAGGTCTGAAGGTTCTGTGTGTGGACGGAGTCTGAGTGTGAGGCGCAGTGTGTTGGAGCTGTAGCTGCTTGATGGTGGTGAGGAACAGTGATGTACAGGGTGGACAACATGACCCAGCCTCACACACACACACCGCTCGGTTCAATCGTACACGCACGTGATTTTGCTTCCTTTACCTGCAGTGTTTGGTTTGTGCAGGTAAACGTGTGGAAAGGCTCGACAGGCCAAATGAAACATTACAGTTTATTTTAAAAAGCACGTGTCCATGAGCGTTTTATATTATTGTTGTTTTTGTTGTTGTTGTCATTATAATATTGTGACATAATATAATTTGTTATATATGTGATTATATAGTGAATTATAAGGGAATTCTTATTTACAGTAATTAATAACACCTGTATTTATGAATCTGAATGGTTTGGGATTTAAGATAAATTGATTAGCATTTAAATAACACAGGCTGGTGTTTTGGTTTATTTTTTCACAAAAAGACCCTGAGTTTGCTTTTATATAAATGTACATTTTTGTACAAAATTGTTGTAATGTTTAATGTCTTATTTATTTTGAATTTTATAAATCCAAAAGGAGGTGCTGTGCACTATAATAAAGTGTAATAAAGTGATAAAGTGTGACAGTAGATCCGGTGGTTATGGATTATAGCTCTGTCAGGGCTGAGTGGGTGACCCAGGTCTGGAGTGTGGGAATTAAACTACCTTCTCTCTTCCTGTCTCTTCTGTCTTTCAGATATGTGACAGCACTCCTTCTTCTGGAACTTTCCCAGTTGGAGCAGACGTGCTAGGGGTTGGTTTCTGTCTTTGGTTATCTAGCTGTATGAGTACAAATTCATGTCATAAAGCTAGATAACCGAAAGTAGAAATAATTCTCGAAATCTCCTTCTTCATGTGGGGCGCAGATGCAGATGGACTCCTCTGTACAGGTAGAGAAAGTTAAACAGCAGCAAACAGCTGGAACCATTCTTTTCTATTTCAATGTATCCAAATATGCTGAGTTTTTAAACATGTTTTAGGTGAGCTGATGCTAAGTGTTCAGAGTTACATGCATTTAATAAAATACATCAAAAATTAATAATTATTACAATAATTATTATGCATTTGCTTTGAGAAGGATATTCATAAAATATCACATTATCTATTCTATCTATCTGTTCTATTAAAATTAAACAGACATTTTTAGTCCATATATATATATATATACTAAAATTGTTTAAAAAAGAGCAGGAAAAAGCACACACTACTTTAAGATCAATGTGTGCTTCTGTAATATAAGAATGACACAGTCTTTATTAGTATGTTGAATAAACTTAAAAAATGGCATTTGGTATTTTATTGAATTAGATTTGATTGTATTTATTTATTAATTTGTATTTATCTATTTATTCTTTCATTTCCAGTGATGGAAGATTAGATTTAATCATGCAGTTGAATCTAAACTTTCACAATAACAGTGCGGTAATTGTGTTTTAGACAGAGATGTTGGAAAATTCACTGTTTTTTAAGTGTGTGAGCACATGCACAACTGTGGCTCTGTGCCATGTGGTTAATTTATTGTTACATCTTAATTATATGTTCTGTTGCTCTATACAAAACAAAAATGGAAATGACCCTTTAAATGTGTTTTATTACTATTATATTATTGCTGTGTGAGAGAGTGTGTTTTTGACGTTGGCCCTGGGTCTTAAAGAGCCTCACAGTTTTGATTTTCATTAAGAGCTGAATTTAGTTTTAAACCCTCTTATTCCAAGATGGCGCCTTGTACTGGCATCACTTGCGCTGGCAGACCATACACAGTCCAGACTGTCCATGATAGCATCCGTGAGATAAACCGGGAGGCGGTTGCCATGGTACCCGCTTGGTTACAATAACAAGGATTGTTTTGCGATGCTTCATTTTTCTTTTCTCTTTCTGGCTCTCCCCTCAGTGTCCTCCCTGTTCCTAACATGGCGTAATGAAGTAACACGGCACGAGCACAGCAGCATGCTGTAGAGGAGGAAGGGGAGACAGTGGCATGCAGGGAGGGAAAACGCCTTCATCTGTGACCGCCGTCCATCTCCTCATGCCTGGAAAGCTTCAGTGCCATCTGTGGCCCTCTGGAGGACATGGGGAAGCTGTGCCCATGCCACCGGCAACAAAGCCCCTGTGTCAGCTCCCTGGAGCCAGGCGCAATGAGAGGGAGGCCATCTTGAGGGAAATCTCTCTGAAACAACTAAGATGGCTGGACTGGCACACGAGGTGAGTTGCATCATGGTCCTTTTTTTGAGTGTGTGTGTGTGTGTGTGTGTGCGCTTTTGATTGGAATACCAGTGAGGCTCATCTCCCTGTCTATTCGATCTTACTATACTAATTAGCAGAGAGGGGTTATTGGGGAGGGGTATGAGAGCGCTTCACAGGAGGAGGGGAGGCAAAGAAAACAAATGAACTGGCACCGATTGCAGCATAGCCTGCCATCTTCCTTTGTTAGGAACGCTTTGTGCTTCTCTAACATATGAACGAACATCAAGCACCTTTCGTTTAGGGCTGGGCAGAATTTGCTGATGCCACATGGTCACCCTCACTCACATTACCTTCGTTCTTTTTTCCAAGTGCTAATTCAATCACTGTGGTACGTTTCAGGCTTCTTTTGGGTCAAGCATTTCTTGCAAAGACCACAGGTGAATATTGTAATGATATCTATGCTGCTATATTGCTTCATTGATAATGATGTATAGAAATGTGTCAGTTGTCATTACATGTGTCATTACATTGTCAGTGTAAGAACTAAATGTTGTACCTTAGGGGCATTTTTATGCTTTTATGTTCTGTGAAATGCTCACATGACACATAGATCAATGTAAATGACGCAAAATAACATTAAATAAAATATTTTTACATTAACATCCATTGTAAGTCCATTTTTTTCCTTCTCTTAAAAAATCTCTTTTTAAAGATGCAGGGCATCGTTCAGACAGCGATGGTTTTATTCAGTACCTTACTGAGCAGTAAGCAACCAGTGTTTTGTCTTCCACTGTAGCTTGTTTTCTTCTGTTTGAAGTGGCCCATGTTATTAGAGCTTCTTTAAGATTGGATTATTGGATTCTTATTCCAAATACAATGTTAGCGTTTGTTTTTTTCATGTAAATATGCATCCAGTACAGGTCTCTCGCTCATCTTTTTCAGCTTTTACCTGTTATGTACATTACCATTATAAAGCCCCTCCTCCTAAAAGAGTCCTCATCCTGTAAGAGTGTTGCTATAGCATATTAGCACATTAGATCCCCTTTGAAACTTTTTTTGGGGGCTTCCAGAGCGCTGAGAAATTTGCATCTACGCCACATTTACAATTCCAATCATTGAAAATCTTTTTTTTAATCGTAAAGTAAATAGTTTTGTTTGCAGTTGGGTTGGAAAATGAGAGGAAAATAGAGAGGAGACAATAAAGCAACTAGTGCCACTAATGAGTGGGGTTGAGCAAAGATCCTCTTGACATAGTTGCATTGAAAGGGAAGAAAAGGCCAAAGCCTGAGCCTGTGTGTGTGAATGAGAGAGGCAGCATCCCAGAGGCACTTCCCATACACTCTGAGCAAACTGCACCCTACACCATTCTGCACGCTTTCACTCTTCTCCATTTCATCCTCCGTTGCTAACCCTTGCTGGGAGCTATTGCTGGTAAAAATATCAGTAGGTTGAATAATAGAATCCAACAATGAACAATTGAATGAGGGATTGAGCTCCAAAATGCTTCAGATTTCCCAAGATATTACAGGCTGGTTAGAAAGATGCACTGTATGACTGGCAGTTAATGGTGAATTGACTAAAGTTATGTAATTCTGTCATTTTTTATACACAGAGGCCTACAGTCCAGTGGCTGCCTTCATAAAACATCAAGTAAATTTTACCCTTTAAGTCCCTTTACCTGAAGCTTCTCCAGGGGAATGTTTAAATGGAAAGACAGGGTTAAATCCATGTCTGAGGTGCATTTCCAGCACAAGTATTTGCTTTACGGCGTAAATGTGTCCATTAAGCACTAAACATACTGAAGAGATTTTATGCAAATAGTGAATGCTTTTTTCTTAGTGTTTCACAGCAATTATAGCATGTTTTCAAAATCAAGAGCCAGGAACCACTGAGGAGCCTTTACTTTTAGAGTGTGTGTGACTGTAGCATGCCCTAGCTGTATATTCACCTTTAGGAATTGCTCAGCGTAGCTGTGCAGTGAGCGCAGGTTTGAAGTGCAGCAGCATGTTCTCTCCCCCTGCTCTCTGGCTGTCTGGTTCTCTGGTCGTGGCTGAAGCTGCACCTTCGTGCCCCTGGCGCTCTTGGCCTCCATTTTGAATCGGAACGAGGGGTGAGATGGGTGCAGGCTGCCATGGGGCCGGCAGCTGCAGCACCATGCCTTAATGAACAGAACGTGGTGTCTGCCATTATTATTCTGCCCCACTCGCGTCTTCCCTCCCTAAATAGAGGCCCCCCTCCCCTCATAAAGAACCTTGTCGTTCCCACCATTGTCAAGACTGGTACTTCTCCACTGCAGCTTGAAGGGGGGCAGGGTGGGAAAGCCCGAAGCAGACTAGACACGACCAGATGCCAAAAACATGAGACTGTTATGCAGATCGGAGCGCTTTTGTCAGCAATAGTGTGTGTGTGTGTGTGTGTGTGTGTGTGTACATACAAGTAAGTCACAGACCACCTGATCATGTTAATTGGTCTACTCGCTCCTAATGCTTGTCTGGCAGGGATGGAGATGTTGTGGTCTGAGTGAAAGAGCATGTAGCCCCTGTACACCATGCAAGAGCACATTGCCACTGTCCCAGAATAGATGCATGGACACCACACTGTCTCACAGCAGTAAACATTTACTGCACTGTTACAGCTTGTCCTGGTGTCTGTATTTTATCTTGAGTATTTTAAATCACAGTTGTGTGCAAAAGTTTCATCATCTGTCAACATTTCATTGCTAAGAAATGGAGCATTAAAATAAAAAAACTAAATATAAAAAATGTTACATCACATTTTTATCTTTTTTGTCTTAAAGTGATAATACTATTATGTGCAGATATATTTAAGTTTGTTACATGTACAGGATTTGTTGTGTATTTTCACTGAGATAATCAATCAAAATCATTTGACCCGAACGATAAACGTCTATATAAAACTGTAAATATTTCCCAGGGACCCATATGTGAACCAAAGTCTTAATAATAGCTAAATAATTTTGGTGCATTATTATTGAGACTTACAATGTTAGAAATGAATGAAAAATATAATTGTGTATTCTACAGTCATTTTAACCACTGTACTGGTAACTGATTATAGTTGGTAATAACTATTATCTTATAGTTTTCAAATCACTGATGCAAACAGATGCATGATCATGCTGAACCGTGTCATGTCACCTTCTGTAATTTTAACTATTCAGTGCAAAGAGATCCACAGGCGAACAGAGGGAGAGAGTGAGAGCCAATGAGAAGCCAGTTTAATGTGGTGGCCCCAGTAAACAGCAAATCTACGGCTCAACAGTAGACAGCAACAACAAATCCTGGTGTTTGCAGACTGATCGCTTTAGAGGGGGATGAAGGTAGTGTGTGAGTGTGTGTGTGTGTGTGACATTGACAGGTAGATGAGGCACCATGTTTAGTTTCAGTTCACTGCTGTAAAATAACGCTGCACTACAGACCGATGCCGCAGACGCTCATGTAGACAAATGTAACGTCCAGACAACATACTCAGAAGATCATTGTGCTTTGTGTGAGTAATGTCCACTGATCTGTTCTGCAGCAAATGCTCTTTTTTTCTGCATTGTCATTGCTTCCCTTGTTATTTTGTTTTTAAATTACATTACATTAACAGCATGGATTTTAAAAGATATTTTACAGGCAAAGCTGTATTTTAAATCTAAATAATTTTATATCATTTTAATGAGAGTGAGGATGTTAATACACATGATCTTATACATGTAATAAACTCCAGCAAGCTTAACTCCAGATCAGACACATTTCGCTCAAATTTAGGTCAAGTGCCTGGGGGGTCAAACCGCAAGATTTCAGTCTTTGTGTGTCATTGGGCCACCGCCGATAACTCCCAACATCTCCTTAATGAGGTACAGTAAATCCTCATTTTCTGCGCGGTAACAACAACAGGGATGTGTGTACGTGTGTGTTTGGGTTTTCACTGTCGCTGGGTGTTAACACACAAAGGGCAGACGTGAATCCTTCACTAACACCATACACACCAACACTTACACACATATTAAATCATTGTTTTTAGTTGTAACAGTAAATCCTGAAAATTCCAGTTATGAAAGATACAGGTCTTTATTATTATATTTGAGGTCAGTTTACGGGTCACATCAAGCCAAGGTCTTTGGAACTTGTAAGTGACAATATGGAGGATCCACCAGCTTTGGCATTATACCGCCCTCATATGCCATTCAAAGCTTTGGATGACATCCAATGTAGGTCAGGCCTAATCTTTGTCTGTTAATGCAACTTTGGCCGAGACTAATCTATCACAAAGAATGTCTTAAGTATCTCCGAGGAAGACAGAGAAGTTCTTCTAGTCCAGGCTTTTCAGATTAAAGGCTGTGTGCATGAGGGACCCAGAGACAGGGGTCCTACACTGAGAGTGAGATGAGAGTAAGGAAGAATTAGAGCTGGCCAGAGCTGCTAATACAGCGCTGCTGGATAATCACACAGGGGGTTATGGGAGGGGTGGGCTGAAGTGTGACCTGCTTAAAAAAATTGAGTTTCTTTTTATTGTCTTTCTTCTTTAAGGAAGTGTATTTCTTATTATTCTTGATTTATTGTGCACAGTCGATTAGAAGTACATCCGTGGATTTACAGTTGCTGCAATTAATAACCATAGGAAAGGAAAATTTGCTGAACCATCTTATCATCAAGAGCTTTTTTTCTTCTGTGGAATTTGAATGAAAATTTAAATTGAAACAATGAAATGTAAAAAAAAAGATGACTGAATGGAAAAAAAACACAGAATCACACGGGTCCTAATGTCTAAGGTCTATGGAGCCAAAAGTAAACTTTGTGGTTATTATTTTCTAATGCCCCAAATTAACCATAAGACCTCATTCTAAATATTAGTAATAAAAGTAATTCTAAATATTAAAATTTAACTAATTCTGACCTATTAGTATCCAAACTAAACTATGTAACTGTATCTAAATGCTCCACATGGTCAGAAAACAAGTTACTACCCAGGACCATTTCTCAAAGCAGACGTAATGTAAATACCCCCTCAAAGGTGGAACATAGTCATTAAGGTCTAATTGTGAAAATGATCTGAGTTTTAAAGGAACACTACACTCACTCTCGCGATCAGAAATTCAGATATTTGAAAAAATCGACATAAAATAAATAGAAAAATAAAATAAAGAGACTAAAGTCAAAACACTGTGTGTGTATTAAGTCAATGGAAAAATATTTTAAAATATAATTACACAAAATATCATCCCACCCTGTGCTTGCTGTATCTTAAAACATTTTTTTCTGACAGTTTGCAGTGCTTCATATCTGTTAAGTTCAAGTTCATGGCTACATCTTGACTGTGGCCGGTCTGACACTCCCTCTCTCTCTCTCTCCCTCTCTCTCCCTTTCTCTCCTGGTCTCAGTCAGAGCCGCTCACCCTCTGACCTGCGTGGAGGTTGCTATGGTAGGGAGGCTGGCTGCCTCAGTAATGTGGCTGTGAAAAGACGGTGCTGTCAGGGCCGTCTCGAGATGTGTGCCCCCCCCCATCCACCGCAGCTGGGCACGGCCCCAGAGCCTGGGAATGTCAGAGCCTCGGATTCAGCAGACACCCCCTCATTCACCCCCAGTATTGCTGCATGCCCCCACCCATACCACACAGCCCCCCCACAGACCCAGTCTAGCCGTTGCCTCAACCTACTGTCTGCAACCATGCAGCCCCATTCACAGCCCCCTACCCGCAGCCCCAGCACACACTCTGCATCAGCATATCTCCCAGTCCAGAGTAAAGCTTTATCGTTAGTGTGTGTGTGTGTGTCTATATCTGCGTTTTTACGCATTTTGATGACCGAGTTTGAAGTCAGTGTTTATTATAAACACGCTTCAATTTTAATTAAGCGCGGGTAGTTCAGTGTAACACATTTCTTCATGGGTTCTTTAGTAAAGACAGTGGGTATAGAACACTGAACATTTCAGTTTTTAATGTTCAATGTTTCTTCACAATGGCTGAGCACCTGTTGTATATGTTTGAAAAAAGGTTTTACATACATAAAAGGCATCACTGTTGCCAGTGAAATAACCACTTTATGCACAGTGTAGTAGAAGACTTAGTGCTAAGAGTGTACGCAGAGTAAGCATGAGCCCATGTCCTGTCAACACAGAAAAACAACTGTGTGTGTGTGTGTCTGTGTGTAGGGGGGTGTTAATGCTTTCGGAAAATGTAAGGTGAATGTAGATTAAGTTTAATTATGTTAATTGTGTGTGAGATACAACACAGGCTTGAGACAAAACCCAATAAAACCAGTTAGCTGTCAGTTCTACAGTGTGTGTGTGTGTGTGTGTGTGTGTGTGTGTGTGTGTGTGTGTGTGTGTGTGTGTGTGTGTGTGTGTGTG
>JBBIGC010000125.1:6317771-6352929 GCA_037576955.1 Lepidarchus adonis | reverse complement strand
TGCTCTCCAGCATTCGCCTATTGCTCCCAGACTCTGAGAACCGAATCTGAAAAAGGTCATCCAGGATGTCTGCTGTGCGTTTCTCTTTCTTGTGGCAGACCAAGGGACGGAAGGCATCTGAATGCTGCTTGATTTGTTGCAAAACACCATGTGTTTTCATCCCTTCCCTGTTTCGGTTTTCTCACACTCGAATGGAATAAGAAAAATTTTCGACCCCGGCAGGACTCGAACCTGCAATCTTCTGATCCGAAGTCAGACGCCTTATCCATTAGGCCACGAGGCCGCTGGAAAGGCGGGAAAATCCTGTTTATTTCAATGATATATTCTATATATAACCGGACTATATTCCCAGGTTATGTGTTCTAACTGATTATAATTTTATTACTTTTTTCCTTTGTATTAACTACATCACTTTCCAATTTAACAATTTAATCAACCAATGCGTTAAGTAAACTTTAACACCATAAATCTCCCAAAATGCTGTTAAGCAATTTCGTTATTAATAGTAATTATTTTTTATGTTTCTGTCTATTTGTGAATATTGTGTTGTTTCTTCGGTTATTGGGACTTTTTATCGTTTACGTTCACTTTAAACTGAAGCGCAACCACCTCCCTCCGCCACGTGGCGGCGCTGTGGGGGAACAGGCGCGGCTCTGCGGAGCGGTCATGGCACCGAGGAAGAGTGTGGCACGCGACTGTATCAGCTTGATTGTCTTCTGTGACATTCAACCGGATTCAGGAGTGCTTGATAAATACAAAGTGGACCATTTATGAACAGGCTTTCGTGCATAATGATGTACGCCATCAGCTTTGAGAAGAATTGCATCGTGTGTTTTCAAAACTTTTAGTGTTTTCCTTTATTGTGTTCTGAAGAACTTCTCTCTTCCTGTGTGTTGGGATCATTCCTCGCGCGCGCGCCTCTTGAAGATGTGTATGATGGTAAGTTCGCCATCTTCCTGATTTATTATTTTCTTAATTTTTCAAGGTATCAAACAAATGTAAAAATTAGTCACAGACAACACAACTAAACACAAAATGAAGGATTTTATCATTAAGGGAGAAAAAATCTAAACCTACATGGCACTTCATGTCACTGTGCCCCCTAAACCTAATAACAGCAGCAACAACTGCAATCAAGCGTTTTCAATAACTTGCGATGAGTTTTTTGCAGAGCTGTGGAGGAATTTTGGCCCAGTCATCTTTGCAGAATAGTTGTAGTTCAGCCACATTGAAGGGTTTTCATGCCACAGCATCTCAATAGGATTCAGGTCAGGACTTTGACTAGGCCACTCCAAAGACTTTTTTTTCGTCAGCCAATCAGAGATGGATTTGCTGGTGTGTTTTGGATAATTGTCCTGCTGCAACCCAAGTTCGTTTTAGCTTGAGATCACGAACAGTTGGCCGGACATTCTCCTTCAGGAGATTTTGGTAGACAGCAGAATTCATCGTTCCATTTATCACAGTAAGTCTTCCAAGCAGCAAAACTGCCCCAGACTAACACATTACCACCACCATATTTAACTGCTGGTATGATGTTCTTTTTCTGAAATGCAGTGTTAGTTCTATGCCAGGTGTAATGGGACACACACCTTCCAAATAGTTAAACTTTTGTCTCATCAGTCCACAAAGTATTTTCCCAAAACTTCCCAAATATGTTTTCTGGCAAGATTGAGATGAGCCGTAATGTTCTTTTTTTATCAGCAGTGGTTTTCGTTTTGGCACTCTGCCATGCAGGACATTATTGCCCAGTCTCTTTCTTATGGTGAAGTCATGAACACTGACCTTAACTGGGGCAAGTGAGGCCTGAAGTTCTTTGGATGTGGCTGTGGGGTCTTTTGTGACCTATTGGCTGAGTCGTCTCTGTGCTCTTGGGGAAATTTTGGTAGGCAGCCACTCCTGCGAAGGTTCACCACTGTTCCATGTTTTTGCCATTTGTGGATTATGGCTCTCACTGTGATTCACTGGAGTCCCAAAGCTTCAGCAATGACTTTATAACCTTTTACAGACTGATAGATCTGTTACTTTCTTTTTCATTTGTTCCTGAATCTCTTTGGATCTTGGTATATTGTTTAGCTTTTGAGGATCTTTTGGTCTTCTTCACTTTGTCAGGCAGGTCTTATTTCAGTGATTTCTTGATTGAGAACAGGCCTGGGTGTGTGGGTTTTTTAATGGTGTGAAAAATGAAAGTTAAAGTAAATTTAATAAAACGCTTAAAAATGCAATACCGAGCCTCAGGTGGGTGAATGTCTCTGGTGGACTGACAGTGGAATGGCCCCATAAGTTGAGGACCCCTTGTATATGGAGATCATAATGTGGAGGAAAAGGTCAGAAACAAAGACACACAGTGAGAGAATGAGCAGAACATTAGAAGAAAATAACTCTGCAGTAGATTTAGTAGCAGCTCAGTCTCTATGCTTCAGCTCCATCCAGCTTTGGGATGAACTAGACAGAATGGGGCAACAGTAAAGTGGGATTGCACACAGTGGGATTGCACATACATGATTTACCACCCATGATTTCTAAGGGGGAATCAAAATTGCAGGGTGTTCATATCCTTTTGTTTCTCATTGTATTACCAGTGAACACTGGAAAAAAAATGCATATATATTGCAATGTATAGTATGTAATTACTGTATGTAACAGTTTTGTTAAATTATTGGCTACTGTTACATTGGGATCAATAAAGTATGTAAGCATCGGTCTGTCTGTCCATCACAGTATAAGTATTATGCATAACATTAAAACTGATGTGCATTCCCTGAACATGAAGGTATGTGAAGGTATATTTGTAACCAGTGTGCCTTATTTTTCAGGATCTGCTAAATGTTCACAGTTTAAAGTTTTCGTGCTGAAATGCTCCAGTTAGTGTCCCATCAGCCATGGCGATGTTCCTCAGCTGCTTTGTGGAGGAGGTTGTGCACAGCTGCAGCAAAGGCCAAGCTCCCACAGAGTTCCACAGAGACACGCATGAACCCCCTCAGCATCCAGATGCTGTCCAAGAACCTGCAAGAGCAGATCTTCAGCAGCTCGGTGCAGGAGTACAAAGACGAGAATGTAGAGCGAAGCATTAGGCATTTGGAGAAACATAAACTCTGGGGGAAAGAGGCAGAGCTGTTACCTGATGTGGAATTAAAACTGCCGCCCATGTACGGAGAAAACATTGATGCACATTTTCGTGTCCTGGCCCAGAAACAGAGCCTGCCATACCTAGAGGCTGCAAGTTGGCTCCAGCAAACAAGTCTCCCTCAGATGCCCCAAAAATGGGCTTGGGAAATGGGCTGGACACAATATGGGTTGGATGGACAACACAGGAAAGTGGATTTCCCAGAGGAGAATGCTTTGGTTTTTGATGTGGAAGTCTGTATGGGAGAGGGTCACTGTCCCACACTGGCAGTGGCTGTTTCTCCAACTGCCTGGTAAGACCCAGCCTCCAGTTCTTGTTTAAACTGCATTATACAAATCTGAGGAAACAGGAGGGATATATGATAACTTCTGAAGGTTTTCAGATCAGAGGGGCATTTCACAAAACAAAATTTCTCAGCTTGGCCATCAAACTTAGGCCTAGAGTTAACGTTACATTAGGAGAGATGAGGAACAATGCAATTGGACAGTCCTCACTTCTAGCTTAATGCTGCCTTCACATGCTATAGGAAAGATGATCCTTTCCATTTGTAAACTTGTCGTAGTGAAGTGAAGGACGTGGTGGACCAAGAGTTCATCCTGATGTGTTATGTGGGTAGCAGTTTTAGACTTCCTAATTCATCTTAACCACACATACTGGGAGGCTATCCTTAACTGACACAACTAGTTAGGTAAAACCAAACAATAACCGTATTTTTAAAAATGACACTAAGTGTAAACACAGAAGTTGTTAAAATTGTATGCCACAACATTAAACATTTAATAGGCTACAAACTATCCACTAACAGCAGCAGGAAAATTTTAATAGGATTTAATGCTTACCATTCATGATTCTTTAGTTGCTCTCCGCCATGTTGAACGGTCAAAAAGATGAAAGATCTTCCAGTTCTCCAGTGAAAACTGCAACGTGAGGGGGCATTTCATGTGCAATTTTCACATTGGTTACTGGTGTTTACCATAATTCCCATAGCATGTGAAGGCACCATAAGCTACCCAACCATTATGCTTTGTCAAAGATCTTTGAGTAAGATATTTGTAAAGCAGCATCAACTTCATGCACATAGCAAACTAATCACTTTTTATTGAGAGGGTTAATTTAAATCAAATATTTACATATAAACTCAATTGAGATCAATCAAGTATTTGTGACACTCATACTCTAAATGCACAAATAAATAGGAATTATTTATTTATTTAAATAACTGTTGTGTATATACATATATATATTCCAGGTACTCCTGGTGCAGTAAGAGGCTGGTTGAAGAGAGGTACACCTGGTCCAGTCAGCTCACATTAGCGGACCTCATTCCACTGGAAACTCCAACAAACTCCAGCAGGCCAAAGGGTGGACAGTGGAAGGAAAGGCTCATAGTTGGACACAATGTCAGCTTTGACCGAGCACACATTAAAGAACAGTACCTACTTAAAGTATGCATTTGGGGTTTGTGTGTAACATTGATGTTTATTTATTTTACATTTGCATTTTTGCACATATTTTACTAACTGGACCACCAGTACCTGCAGCTGACACTTGGCTGATTGCTTATTTAATTTATACTGTTGTGCCTAGTGATCATTTACACATACACTTTCCTTCTGTATTGTTGCACTTAATCAGGGCTCAAAGGTGCGTTTCCTGGATACAATGAGCCTTCACATGGCTATCTCAGGACTCACAGGTTTCCAGCGTTCCCTCTGGATGGCCAGCAGGTATGGGAAGCGACGAGGCCTACATGAAGTTAAGGAGCACATGAAGAAGCTTGGTCGGCGTTCTGAAGGCCCCGGGGTCTGTATACTCGCTAACAGTTGATGTTCACTTGCTAAGACCATTCCCCAGTCACTGTGTGCAGGATAATCTGGCTTGAGGAATTAGACTTTAGACTTATTGTGTAGTGTATTTGTCTTAGTGTTTGACTGTTTATGTTTACAGGCAACATTCTGCATAATTACTCACCAAGATTTGAAAAAAATCATGCTGTCAGAATATGTCTTGAGAGAATGTAACACTCATTATTTAAGAATATTAATGAAACTGTTTCTTGGGAATAATCACATTGAATGAAGCATGATCTGTATGTGTTTTGTTGATAGATTGGCTGTTGGGACTGGGTTAACATCAGCAGTATTAATAACTTGGCTGATGTTCATGCTCTCTATGTTGGAGGGGAGCCTTTGAAAAAAGAGCCCAGGGATATTTTTGTGAAGGGCAGCATGAGTGATGTTAGGAATAATTTCCAGGTAAGTGATAACTTCTTCAGTTATTAAAGTCAGAATTGAATATGTGGTACACATATACCTACTGGGTCAAATTACCAGTAAGTAATCAAATTACAAAAAATTACAAAAAAAGTTTTTTTCTTGTGGCCAAAAGGTGTTTCAGTAAAGTTTTATCATTGACATTTTTTCCCAGCCATCTAAAAAGTTAATATTTACTGATTATAAAGTATTTTATCTGAGAAGAAACTTTCATTAAAAGTTTTGTGTGAGGAAATGAGAGTAAGTAATAATAAGGTTACAGTGTTTTGGCTATATTTGTGTGCTTGAATGTTGACAATTAAAATTGTGTAAAATAAAATGTATTTTTAAGTTAATGCCTTATGCCTGCACAATATATGCCACATTTTCAAATATAAAAATGGAGTACAGACTTTGGTTTTAACTACTTTTTAGTAATATAAGTGTAAAATTAAAATGTAATGACTTTAGAAAAGGAGAAAATGCTTGTTTATCAAATGTCTGAGGAAAGGCATCATATGTCAGGAGTTATTAAACTCCGAACATGGCTTCCCACATAAGATGCATATTAAATGAGGTGAGTATGAATTATTTAAGTGCGTGTTGGTGGGCAGTGATGGCTTAGTGGTTAGGACCTTCAGAAGGTCACAGGGTCAAGTCCCAGCCTGGGCACCTTTGGGTAAGGTCTCACATCCCACAGAACTGCTGTAGGCAGCTGCCCGCTCCTCTACATGTGCATGTGTGATGGGTTAAATGCAGAGGTCACATTTTGTTGTGGTGCACTGTGAGTGTGATGGTGTGTTCACAATGACAAATTTTCACTTTACTTTTGACATTTTAACAGTGAATGAACAAACTCTGAAGCATAGTATATGAGTTAGTTTGTGTCAATTTTCCAGGAACTGATGCAGTATTGTGCTACGGATGTACTGGCTACTCATGAGGTGTTCACCCAGCAGCTGTCTCTCTTTATGGAGCGGTAAAGATTTCCTTTTAACTGGTTCTCTGCTTACACCACACTCACTGAATCAGCCCTTGCAGTTTAACCTTTAACAACATGGCATTCAAATTGATATTTTTGTAGGTGTCCTCATCCAGTGACGTTTGCAGGTATGCTGGAGATGGGTGTCTGCTATTTGCCCATCAATCAGAACTGGGGACGATACATGGAGGATGCCCAGGACACTTATGAAGAGCTGCAGCGAGAGATGAAGAAGTCTCTGATGATTCTGGCAGATGATGCCTGTCAGTTGCTACAAGATGACAGGTGAACCGCCATAATGTTGGAGGTTGTTTTCATGTGTGCTTCAGACAGTCATTAGTTTATATTGATATAGGCTACATTTGATTGCATTTATATAAAGTGCCATACTTTGCAAATATTGCATGTCTTTCCTTCATTTTCAACTGGTGCAGTAAAGTGGAATTTTTGCTCATGCTTGGTTAATACAAGACTTCAGCTGCTCAGCAATTTGTGGTGGCCATTGTCTGAGTCTCCTCTATATGACGCGCCATGCATTTTCAACTTCCCAGTAAAAAAAAAAAAAAGATGGTGGAATATGTTTCTAAAATCTGAAAGAAGAAAAAAACCTGGGCACAGTGGTTTCCAGATTTCTGGAATCCCTGAATGTTTTTAGATTATGTATTGTAGATGACGAAAGATTCCATTATTTGGAATCTGTTGGTGCAAAGTAGTGAGCCAGAGTCTGTATTTAGCTTGCACTGAGCATTTGGTGGACGTTCCTTCTATACGCAGTCATATTCATCTCACCTGTTACCAGCCCACTTACTCATTGTGTAATGTTTCAAAACAAACATTTCACTCTCATTTTACTGTCCCTACTTGATTTGAGTTGTAAACATCAAATTCAAAATGTGTTTATATTTACAAAATACAATCAAGTTAGTCAGCCAAAACATTAAAAGTAATTTTTTGTATTTCTTTCAGTTACAGTTTTTTTACAGTTACAGAATTTACAGACTGCGGATCTTTTTCATGCAGTTTACAAAATGTCCCAACATTTCTGGAATTGGGGTTTTGTGTTTAGAATTTATTTTGTGTTTAAATTTTATGAACTCATGTCTCGGTCACTGCATGGTTGGTATCTGTTTCATCATTAGGTACAAGGAGGACCCTTGGCTGTGGGATTTGGAGTGGGATGTTCAGGAGTTCAAACAGAAGAAAATGTCTGTGAGCAAACGAAAGAAGGCCAAGCAAGAGGCTGAGAAAGCAGCAATAGCTTCTAAAAATGAAAGCTCAAGGAAGGATTTGGATGAAGGTAAAATGGAGATGTGACCTTCATAATTAATTTGAGATTTTTCATAGCTTTTGTTGGAAATCTCATTGCATAGGAACTCAGTGTTAAATAACTACAGATCCAGGACCCCCAGAGGAAGAGGAACAGGGGAGGCTGAACCCCAGCAAAGAGCTTTTGGAACAGCTGAAGGGGACAGTGACCTGCCTTCCGAAGAGGAGACAGCACATGCCTGGACACCCAGGGTGAGCACTGCTGTCTAATGGGCTCTGCAGAGAAAGCCCAGTCAATCATACAGTTTTTAATTGACTTCTTATTTAATAAAATATGTAATATGCGTTCTCTGAGTGCATGTACAGTCAAACTGTTAGCTTACTCACCCCCCATTATCTTCCCAAACCCACCTCTAGCCATGAAAGGCTGTAGGACAGATTTTCTTCCATGTTATTTACCCTGTTACGATACCTCGCCAACCTTACCTCTCCCCAAATTTAGGGCCCAGACCATTAGGGGTGAGCTAACAAGGTTTGACTATATTCACTCTTTCTCCCTCCCACCTTGCCATCTCTCAGCTGGTATCGGAAGCTGTGTGCACGGATGTCAGAGAAAGAGGAAGAGGCGTGGTCTCCGGGTGCTAGTCTTATTAGCCTGCAGATGAGGGTGACACCTAAGCTCATGGGCCTGACCTGGGATGGCTTTCCCCTGCACTACACAGAGAAGCACGGCTGGGGGTATCTGGTGCCAGGCCGCAGAGACAATTTGGACACCACAGACGACACTGAAGGACCTGTGTGTCCTTATAGGTAAAACAACACTAAACCGACAGCAACATGGATGATAAACCTGTAGATTAATAAGTGCCCTAAAGCTACCTCCCAAAGGCCCAACCGTAGTGTTTGATGGACAGATGTATCGAAATGAGAATGAAAAGGCAAGATTGTACAGTATTGCAATAGAGAGCGAGTGTGACAAATGGAGGGATTGCTATTATGATTACAACATTGTCTTCTTCATTTAACCCATCCACACATTAAGCAGCAGGCAGCTATCACCTGTATGTGGGGGGCAGTAGTGGGACCTTGCTCAAGAGAACCTCTGAGGTACCTGGGCTGGGACTTGAACCTGTGACCCTCCATCTACAAGGGCAAGGTCCTAACCGAACAACACTGCTCCTTCTGAAAGGGATGTTGGAGAGTAATTGAAAAATTAAATGGTTTTTGCTTTAGGTGGGAGCTATTGTATGTTGTACATGAAATTACTACTGTAAATATTTTTATTTATTTCAAATATGCCTCAAACCTTTTTTTTCTAAGTTGCTACCTTATCTTCCTAATCAAAATGATTGATGTATCACACGTTAATTTCAAGTGTTGAGATTTCTACAGTGTAATTTAATTGCCCTGTTTGTGGGTTTGTCCACAGGTCAATAGAAACTATCTACAGAGAGTATTGTGAGCAGAAAGGGAAGGAGCAGCCACAGTGTCTGGACAGCCCACCTTCAACTGAACTCATGTTGACTGACAGCAGTGTCTGGCAGGAAGTAAGAAGCCTTTTTATTGGGCATTGAGCAGTCCTTCTCAAATAGTGGGCGCGCCCTGTGGGACACCAGGGAGCATCCTTTTTTTTCATACTAGAATAAAGTGTAATTGCACATCCACTACAGTAGGTGGCAGGGTTTTTTCATCGAGCATGCACACACACTGCATAGCAGGAGATATGAAGTGATGTGATATGAAATGTTTATAGTTTGAATAAGTGCAGTACTGCTACATGCACTTTAACTCTTATGTTACAGACTAAAAAAACATGTTAATTAAGTTATTCTTTGTTTTAAGTTGATCTATATTTTTCTTTATTGTTTTATTTAATGTTATTAAGAATACAATGTTATGAAGAGATGTACTTATAATAACAATTTTATAGACAAATGATACTATTTATAGTCACGGGGGCGAGTGGGGGTGTGTGTTCGAAATGTTTTCTTCTTCCTAAGGGGGGGGCGTAAGAAAATAATTGAAAAGCACTGGTCTAAAGTAAGGTGATGCAAATGTATTACTTTTACTAGGCTTCTACAGGGCATCAACCAGGCCAGCAAAATTACTTATAATACATACACTCTAATACATCATCATTAAAATGTATTCTCTAGACCATGGTCATTGCAACATATGACCACATTTCTATAATTCAATTATTTTTGTGTCCTCTAGGTGGAGGAGTTGAGTTTGCTGGAAGCAGTGTCGGATGATGAGGGAGTTCCCAGAACAGGGAGGTCTAAAAAGACACAGGTCAGCCTTCATCCACATCAGTCAGTGACAATATTCTGCAAACCTTGGGAGGGAAACAGATAACTTGATAAAAATTCTGTTAAATGTTCTATTGACGCTTTAATACTTTTTGACATGTCATTTGAGTATTCTCAGTATTTGCTCATTTCACATTTTTAAGTTATATATGATGTGGATAACTGTATATGCTGTATAAATCTATCTCTATCTAGCTATTTTTATTTCTGTATTTATTTATTTATTTATTATTTTAGACATCAAATGATCTGAAAGCAGGTGGAAGTGAGTGTCCCTATCACCATGGTAATGGACCATACAATGATGTCAACATTCCTGGATGTTGGTTCTTTAAACTGCCTCATAAGGTGCAGTAACACACTTCCCTTTTTCATTTTTTTTTTATATGAATCAACATGGGTAAAGTTTGCATGCGTTTATATCTCAGGATGGGAACGAGAACAATGTGGGCAGCCCCTTCTCAAAAGACTTCCTTTCTAAAATGGAGGACGGGACCCTTCAGGCAGGGCGAGGAGGAACAAACGCAACGCGGGCTCTGGAAATCAACAAGATGATCTCATTTTGGAGAAACGCCCAGAAACGCATCAGGTACACTTGCCTAAGTGTTCTTCCAGGAATAATTTGGTGAAGCGCCCGGTGGTATTGATTTTGGCTGTTCTGAGCAGCCTGGTCATTGATTCCTTTGAAATAACTTGTTTTTGACCATATGTCTATTTAGTTCTCAGATGGTTGTGTGGCTCCGTAAAGGGGACCTTCCCCGAACTGTCAGCAGGTATGACAGACTTGCTTTGCACCATCCACCAATGGTACTGGCTGGGCCCCTGAAACCCATTGCTCACATTTTGTCTTGCGCCCTGTGTCAGACATGACGACTATGATGAGGAGGGGAGGTATGGCGCCATCTTGCCACAGGTTATTACTGCTGGAACAGTCACCCGCAGAGCTGTGGAGCCGACATGGCTGACTGCCAGTAATGCTCGTGTAAGAAAAGAAGCAATTTTACTGACCCTTCTCTCTATTGCTCTTCACTTAGGTACTCAATACTCGCATAACCACTCATTATTATTATTATTATTATTATTATTATAATGTGTATTGCCTTTTATTATTGTATCTACATAGCATATTCTGCAATAAGGGTAGAAAGATGTCCGTAATGTTGCACAGCTCTGTCAGGTAGAATACACTACAGAAATAACAGCATCCAATGAAATTAATCTACTGACAACGTATGTTTGTGTGTTTTGTAGCGTGATCGTGTAGGCAGTGAACTGAAAGCTATGGTGCAAGTGCCTCCTGGTTATCATCTCGTGGGGGCGGACGTTGACTCTCAGGAGCTGTGGATTGCTGCTGTGTTAGGAGAGTCTCATTTTGCTGGCATGCACGGTGAGCTTAAGTGCTATATTGATTCGCTTCTTAAGCTTATTTCAGCCAAAGGCACTGTTCAATATCCTTATGCTTCAACCAGCAACTTGCAAATATGTTAAAATTTTAGGTGTAAAAATTACAAGATTTCCCCATGTCAGCATTTTTTTTTCCAGTCTGTAGGTAGACTTGGCATTGGTCTCAAACTTGTGGTTCAAGTATTGGTGAAAGCCACCTATTTATACTATTATAACACCAGTAACAGTGTTAGGTGGTGTATAAACAAATTAAGCTTTTGTTCCTTTCAGGCTGTACAGCGTTTGGATGGATGACCCTGCAGGGGAAGAAGAGTCAGGGCACTGACCTGCACAGCCGCACCGCTGATGGTGTGGGCATCAGCCGTGAACATGCCAAAGTCTTCAACTATGGCCGGATCTACGGAGCAGGCCAGCCATTTGCTGAACGCCTGCTCATGCAATTCAACCATCGGCTCAGCCAGTCTGAAGCAGCCAGTAAAGCCAAGCAGATGTATGCACTGACCAAAGGACTGCGCAGGTGCAGCATCTGGAACTATATGAATTAATACATTTACTAGGCTAAATATAAGTACAAGAGGAAATTTGTAATGGGTAAATATCTCCTTAATTGTGGACACAGGTATCATCTCTCTGAGGATGGGGAGTGGTTGGTAAATGAACTGGGTTTGGAGGTTGAGAAGGATGAAGATGGCACTGTCTCCAGAGAGGAATTACGCAGGATTTGTAAACTGGCAGGCAAAAGGTAGGACCAATTGTTGCATGTTCTCATTTCTGAGAGTGGGCAGTGGTGGCCTAGTGTTTAGGACCTTGCCCTAAGTCACAGGTGCTGCTGCTCCACATGAAGTGTTAAATGAGGTTTTTATTTGTTGATGATAAATTTTTTATTTCAAATATTTCCTAGCCCAAAGATTCAAGGTGTAGTTTAAAATGTTGTACTTTATAGGGAGATGCCTTTTTTGTTTTGAATGTTGTAATTACATTTAAACATCTCACATAAATGTTCAGGAGTAAAGCTACTGGGGGTAAACAGTCTAAAATGTCCTGTTACTGCAGTACTAGGAGTAAGAGGAGGTGGGATATGGCAGGCCGCCGAGTATGGGCTGGAGGCACAGAGTCCGAGATGTTCAACAAGCTGGAGAGTATTGCTCATTCCCAGCACCCCGCCACCCCTGTGCTGGGCTGCAGGATCTCTAGAGCCTTAGAGCCTGCTGCTGTCAGAGACGAGGTGATGCTTCCAAAACTTTTTCTTCTTCCATTTAGCCAAATCTGGTTACTTGAGATGTTCCAGAGTGTATAGCACATGCAGTGAATATATTAAGTAAGTACATTTATCCTCCTCCTTTACTAATCAGTAGTCAAGACCACCAGTTAGTAGGTTTTCGTTTAGTAGTGGATCATTCTCTGCACAGCAGTGATCCTGATTTGGTAGTAACAGTATGTGTTTGTGTACTGCACATAGAGACAGTGCTGCTAGAGTTTATAAGCAGCTTATTGTCACTGTGTCCACCAACCAAAAATATAGAGCCAGCTGTATTTTGTGACTAGAAACTGACCACTGATTGATAGACTACAGCAGGACTTGCACAAACTGCCGCATCAGATGAACTATAAGGTGGAGCAACAGGTCGGATGCATTATAAGCAAGTGAACAGTATGTAAAAGCAGCACTAAGGTGTGATCCCTCACAACACACATTAACATGCCCATGCCATGTCTGAGTCAATGCTGTGCTGAGAATGATGTGTATAGAGACATGGTAGGTTTACTTAATGGTGGGGCAGTGGTGGCCTAGGGGCTAGGAATTTGCCCCCGAGGTATCCTTGATCAAAGGTAGCATCCACATCCACATGTGCATGTGTGTTGGGTTAAATGCAGAGGTCACATTTGGCTGCGATGCACTGTGTGATTGTGTTCACATTGACACACAGTCACTTTCACAATTTTAATGAAATTACCGTATTTTAGTCTTAAAACGTTCCCCCTATTGATTTGTTTTTAAACATGTCTATGTTTATGCTTAGGATAATACATAATACAATGTGATTTCTTGCTGCCAAATATTTTTTTGCCCCACTGTAGTGGAATAGGGAAATCTTATTAGAGAAATTAAAATGTTTATTTCTATATATTTATTTTTCAGTTCATCACCAGCAGGGTGAACTGGGTAGTTCAAAGTTCAGCAGTGGACTACCTTCACCTGATGCTGGTGGCCATGAGGTGGATGCTGGAAGAATATGACATTGATGGCCGTTTTTGTATCAGTATTCATGATGAGGTCCGTTACCTGGTTAAGAGTGAGGACCGCTACAGAGCAGCCCTTGCTCTACAGATCACAAACCTACTTACACGGTTTGTTACATTTGTCAATTTTTTTTTAAATAGGTCAAATTTAATTGGATTGTTTAACTTTCTTAAAGAATATTGAGAACTTTTGATGATCTGAGCTAATGAAGCAGTTTTTTACCCAGCCCTATATATTGTTTCACCTTTCTTTTTGTGGTCCTCAGGTGCATGTTTGCCTATAAGTTGGGCATGAAGGATCTCCCTCAGTCTGTAGCCTTCTTCAGTGCAGTAGATATTGATCAATGCTTACGGAAAGAAGTCACTATGGACTGTGTGACACCATCTAACCTCACTGGACTTGAGCGCCGTTATGGACTACCACAAGGTGAGGTCAACTAATGCAGTAATCTACATTAGCATAGTAATAAAGGAATAACTAATATCCTAAGTAAAGATTCTATTAAAGCCTACAAGGCAAGAGAAATTTGTAGCTTTCCTTTTAAAGGAAATTCATGAAGTAGAGCTAGACTACATGGCTATTAATGAATTTGTTTTGCATGAAAAGTGCATTCAAGGTACTGTATTTATTGGAAAGAAAATAACAGTATTTTGAAAATATGGAACCTCAAAATTAACACAAATTGGAAATAAGGTTTCTGAAAAAACACAACAATTTACAAATAAATATACTCTGTGCATGTTTTCTGAAGATTCCGATTTTTTAACAAAATTCTATCAACAGGTGAAGCACTGGATATATATCAGATCATTGAGATTACCAAAGGTTATTTGGCCAAAGGAAGACCATCAGCTCTCTAATATTGGAGAAGTGGTAGAAGAAAGAGAAATGGCTAACTTGGTATACTAAAATATTTTTTTGGGAGAAACTGAATGCAAAGGACAATGTAAATTTTCATTGCTTTCTTCTCTTTTTCTTGGGGGCCTGACTCTCCTCTGAGACTTGAGAGGTGTCAGTCTGAGGAAAAACAACAGGAAAATCCAGTCATAAACTTTTAATCAAGGACTGAACTCTTTATATTGATTTGTAAAAGAAAGGGAAAAGTACTTTCAAACGTATACATTTCTGAAGGTTACCTTGACTGTTCCATTAGACACTGTGCTTTATTTCTAAGCGTTTTCTGCGAAAGTGTTACATTATCCTTTATAAGGATTGATTTTTAGTGTCCATTGCATTTTTGCTACATCAAGTAAGCACTGTTCTAACAAAACTGGCAAGCGAGCTTACAAATAAGGTAATGTACAGTTCAGCATTTGCTGGGAGAGTTCAGTTTGTTATTAAGGAATTTTGTGTTGCTCAGAATGTTCTGTTTTGGGAGAATCACATGTGTGGGTTGGGAAACTGACCTGCTGCTGCTCCTGTAGTGCAGCTTCGAGAGTGGCAGGATTGATTCGGAAATCTCTAGAAGTGCTCAGCTTCATGTACTGCATCAGATTCACCTAAAGGAGATCACATGATGGATTATTAAACATTTCTCCTTTATGTTCTGTTTATATTCATACACATTCTGTTGTGTATTAAACTACTCAATACCTTTGATTTCTTGGAAAGAAGAATCAGAAATTTCTCATACTGTTCGATGTTGAAAATCAGGGTGGGGATGGCTTTGGTCTGACGGAGAACCTTAGCCTAAAGGAATTTGGTTACAAAAAAGGATTAAAGTCGTGCAAGTTTCAAATTAAACCACAAAACACACAAGAGTAGTTCTTACAGAGGCAGCCATTACTGCTTCCTCTTCTTTCCTTTTTTTCTTCTTGTCATTTGCTGCACTGACCTCAATACTCTGTTGGTAATACAACACATTTACAAAACTGGCAGGACGTGTATGTTATTTATTTATTTTAATAATAAATAATATGTTTACCTGCACATGGGTGATGAAACAGTAGCACGGAGGTGTAAGGATAGAGCCTGACAGCTTCACCTAGATGGACAAACACTTCAAGTAAGTAAAAGGGAGAACATAACGAAAACATGCAATATTACTGCAGATTTTGCTTAAACACATCACCTTCCACAGTTGTCTTACTCAAAGTAAATTTTCACTTAACCTCCAAAATCAAGTCTTCTTACCAGTTTCTCCAGCCGAGCAGGAATCTGGCCAGGCTGAGCTGCACAAACCTGAATGTACTACAGGACAAAATAAAAAGTGATTGGAGTCCCATCCAACAATAACGTGTTACAGTACAGGCAAAAGTAGTCAGGATTTCTCCACTAGTAAATGGAGGAACAGCAAACTGCTTAGTCATACACAATTTCTCAAATAGAGAGAACATCAGAGCAACTCTTTCAAATAAATATATCTTCAACATTGTTCATTAGATAAATACTATATTCCACAACAATAGGCTGCAGCATTACTGAATTTACAGATCTAAAGTAAAAGCATTTAATTTGGCCCCTGGAGCTCTATACCGATAATGACATTATACCGTAGTTGAGCGTGAACAATTTAATTGATAACATTTTGAACTTACAGATATCATGTCGCAACACAAGAACTACGCTGCAGAATTTAAGCTCAAGGTCGTTGCTTCCGCGAACCAACATCTGTAATGTTTGTCATTGGTATTGCTCTGGGATATGTGTCAGACATTAGCAACAGCAAAGCAGCACAGGCCACAATAAACCCGTGAATTATACTTTTAGTGAATGTGTTTGCATGTTTTTAGATACCCCCATTTAAGGAAGCTGCACCTAATACCAGGTTTGTAAAACTTATTGGCTTATCGTTGGGCAAATACGGTAGTCAAATGTGTTATATGGAAAAGCTGAACCAAACCTGGGCAAAAAAAACACCACCACCACAATATTTGTATGCAGTCAGGTCTCACCGTTTAGAAAACATGGTCTGGGACTGACAGTGTGTGCACAAACAAACTCATATGTGAGGGTTTAGTTTTTTTTCCACACCAGTTTTAACATGGTGATCTTCGATTGATTTCATGTGAGGGTTGTGTACTGCTGTGTGAGACTCACATATTTTATGAGGGTAGTGAGGATTGCGTATGTCCGGCTGAGTTCTCGTAGTAGTGTGTCAGTACAGGCCCCAGCAGGCAGGGATGTCTGCACCAGTTCATTCAGAGCGGTCAGCAAAGTCCCCAATTGCACAGTCACTGCTTTCTCCATAGGGTCCTGCTGACCAGCCGACTGGGTGGCACCTCCTGACAAACATACAAACACGCACAATACAATTCAATGTAATACAGTAATGCCAACCTAGCACATTTTGCTGACACTAGATGATCTAAGAAAAACGTTGGACATGAACTGACTTAGTCAGGGAAAGCTTAGCCTCCCCAAGCATGCACCTGACTTGAGTGTGTGTGTGTGCAAGGGTGTTAGAGCATCACCTGTGGTTGTCCTATTAGATGCTGCCTGACCTTTCTTCTTTGCAATCAGCCAGTCCACCTCATCTAATACTTTCCCCACCTGGGACAAAACTAAAAGCTAGAAAGAAAAACTTTAAATCAGAATTATGACATCATTATCCTTGACCTCACATTTTCATGATTAATAAAACAAACATTAGACAGGATGTGTGATGCAGTGTTTTAAAGGCATGTTTAACCCTGTGCTTTAAAACCACCTGACTGTTGCGCATGTGTGAAACACTGCTCGACAGAGATTAGGAAAGGGGCTTAGAAAACTCACTGTAGTAGATGCTGCAGTCTTCGTGCTGACAATGCCAAAGTGAGATTGCTTCTCCACCTCCACTTCCTGGTTGGGGGGTGGGGAGAGTGAGAGACAGAGATTATGTGGCTTCTAACAACTCAGCAGCTTAACAGTCTTTCTATATTCCACTTTTTGACTGACCAGCATGGATAAATAATGGAAATTAAACTACAGTGCCCTCTACAATTATTGGCACCCTTAAGATGGTTAAGATGGTGTACTTAGGCTTCTAAATAAATTTTTTAAAATATATAGGCTCACAACACTTTTTATTTTTATTTTTACATTTTTATTCATTTAATTTATATAATAATTTTTTTTTTTTTAATTGTGCCATAAGTATTGGCACCCCTACTGTTAATATTTCGTCCAACCTCTTTTTGCCAACAAAGCAGCACTTAAACCTTCTCCAACAACATTTCAATGGGGTTGAGGTCTTGGGACTGAGGTGGCCATAGAAGAAGCTGGATTGTGTGTCTTCTCAGCCATTTTTGTGTATATTTTGCTTAGGGTTTAGGGTCATTATCCTGCTGGAAGACACAATGACGACCTATCTTCCAGCAATCTGGCAGAGGCAACAAGACTTTAATTTAAAATGTCCTGGATTTTAAAGGAGTTCATGATGACCTGCATCGTAACAGGATTCCCATGGCCTTTGGAAGAGAAACACAGAGGGATCACAAAAGGATCTGGGATCACAGAACCTCCACCATAATTTACAATAGGTATAAGGCACTTTTCCACATACTCATCCTTGGATTTATGCCCGACGCTCAGAATGTTTTTGCCAAAAAGTTTGCTATTTGTCTCGTCTGACTACACAGTATCACTTCGCAAACTCCAGATGTTTACTTTGTGAGTGTAGGTTAGAAAAGGCATTTTCCTTGAATGTCTCCCAAAGAGCTTATTGTCATGGAAATAGCATCTTATGATTGTCATGGAGACTTTGTTTACTACTCTTTTCATCATCCTCACTGTGAATGGTGGCAAGATACCATCCAAGATCTTCCAGCCTTGTTTGTCACTGATCTAACGTCTTTATTATTCCTCTGACTGTAGACACAGGCAGGTTTAGGTGAGTAGCTATTTTCTGGTAGCCATTACCTGACTTATGAAGGTCGACACACGAACTCCTATTATACCTCAGCGAAACAGAAAGTGGGGGATAATGTTGCCATAGCTATGTCAAAGATGGTAAACATGCAATCCAACAAGGTCTTAATCAGGCAGAGAATTACAGTTTGATTTTTGTTTTTTGTTTTTTTTTTATATACAAATACAAATTAAATACAAATATTTAATATTTGTAGCTGTCAGTTACTAACCTGACAGCCTCTTCACTATGTTACATTACCTGGTCTATGTCTCCCAGTGCACTGTGAATGTCCTGACATAGCTCCCACAGCAAAGACACAGAGCTTTTGTAGAGGACATGCAGATTGAAGAGCAGAGACAGTAGACCTTTGCTGAAGGATATATCATCTGAAGTAGAAAGGGGGAGAAAGAAAAAGGGTAGGGAATGAAAACAAAGCACAACAATTATGCAAGTAGCAAAATAAATAGAGGAAAATGTAAAAACTGGGAAAAGAGTGACAGCAGGTAGGATTTTTAGTAGCTGCAGTAGTGTAATTTAGGAGAAAGACCAAACTGTCAATCATCCACAAGAGAGGCAGGAGAGATACATCACAAATATTTAGCACACAATGTATACCTGCCTAATTGCTTGGTGTTGTCTATAACATGGAACATTATTCAATATGTACCTGGTTTGAGGGAAAGGTGTTTTGCATTTAAATGTACTCAGTACTTACCCTGTTCATTGCCTAATTTGTAATATCTGACATGCAAAAGACAGAAAGAAGCTTACCAAAGCTAGTTTCTTTGCAAATTTTGACTGTCCATGTAATCATTTGAAGAAACTGTGAAAGAAATGCAAGATGTCAGAAACAAAACAATCCCATGGAACTTAAATTAAAAGTGTGAATTGCTACCTGTTGGGAAGACGGCTCCAGGAGGCGAGAGAGCAGACTGAGGATGTTGACAAGCAGCTGAGCCTCCCTGCTGTTAAAATCCTCCTCTCCTCCACTTAACTGACTGAACAGGGCACGCTATGGCCCAGAACAGACAAACATGATATTAGAAATCCAAAATCAAGATGTTATTATATATTAGATTATTTGACCGCAGGTATGCATGGGGATTGTGCTTTGAGGGAAAACATTTGACACTGAAACAAAATGTCCACAGCAGATTCAGACTTGTTGATACACAGTGGAGATCAGCTGTTCATGTAAGTTATGTAACCTGCTATGCAAAGAAAAGACTTAATCTTCAAATTAATCCAAGCAATACTTCTATAAAATATAAAAAAATATAGGTTATATATGTATAAATGTGTTATAAATATGTGTTATATATATGTGTTATATAGCTCTACCTGAAACTGACGGATGTAGAACGCAGTTTTTTCTGTCAAGTTGGCCTTTTCAGCTTCACCTTCCATCTCCCCAGAAACATCTGAAGGAAAAAAAGACACAGTCATTAGGAACACTGCAAAACCAAGCATTAACGGCCCTTTGGATTACATCACAGGAAAAGTACTTAGTCAAGAAGATGAAATGACCCACCAAGACAGCACAGAAAGTTGGCCATTTTAGTGGGGAATTGCTGAAGCACTGTATTGAAGATGCGCAACAACCCCTCCAAACACAGTAGAGACACAGTGTGACTCCTCTCTTTCTTCCCTGCATCCTCCACGACTGACGGAATATTAGTGTACCGCCACATAAGGACACTGAATAATGAGAAAAGATCACCTTAAACTTTTTAAACCTTATTGTAATAACTAAGATATACTGTAGCTTGGTTTGAATTATAAACCATAAAATCAATACAATATTGCCAAGCAATTTTGTGAACACACAATCACACACAGTACACCACAACAAAATGTGACCTCTGAATTAAACCCATTATACATGCACATATCACATATAGCTATCAACAGCGCCCGTGGAGCAGTAAGGTGGGGACGGCACCTCAGTGGTGCTCGTGCTGGGACTTGAACCTTCTGATCCCAGGGGCAATGTCCTAACCAATAATACACCACTGCTCACCTCTTTAAAAAATTAAAGCAGAAAATGACAAAAATTTAAAATATCTTAAATCTAGGCTTTAACTGCATAATACAGAATGTAAATTAATTATAATTTGTGCTTTAATTATAAATAAGTGCTATGTTGGATGATCAAATGATGACATCTTTAAGGGATTGGACCTCCTCCAATAAAAGCAGGTATATGTGCAACTGTTGACTGCTACAAATTCAAACATTTTGATGACAAAACCATTCATATTTTATATTCATATAAGTATATGAACTGGAAAAGCTTATATGGAGTAGCTTAGAGTAAAAAAAACAAAAAACCTGGTGATGTTGCAAAGGTATAGGAACGTCTTGTCAGGACTCTGACCCTCTGGCCCATCTGTGTGGCCTGTCTCCTCCAGTTGCTGGATCTTCTGCAGGGCAACACTCACACTGTAGCGCATAAATTCTCCACTGGACCGTAACACTGATAGGCTCTCCTCATGACTCTGAGTACTGTCTCTAGACAGAAGAAGAAACAAAACCCAACACATTTCCTATACAATTCAAAGATGCCATTTAATAGTAATACAAAGCTGCAATATTTTGCAAGCAGAGGATGTCTTGGTCACATGTTCAATGATCTGCATGGCGTAATTCTTATTTAAAAAGTGACTGTCATTGTGAAAACACAACAAAATGTGACCTCTGCATTAAACCATCACAGGTGGAGCAGCGGGCAGCTATGAGAAGCGCCTGGAGAGCAGTGAAGTAGGCTCAAGGGTTGCCTCAGTAAAATAGGCCAGGACTTGAACCTGCAACCTTCTGATTCAAGGGGCAAAGTCCTAACCACTAGGCCTCCATTACTACTATTGGTTAAGTAACTGATAGTTCAGCAAAAATACAATGTATACAAATTGTACAAAGTGTTGACTGAACCAAAAGTTTGCATCTATAGATAAACAACAGTACAGACTTACTGCATACATTTGAGTTCTGCTGAATTATCTGGCTAAAATGCATGCAGAATTATTTGCAAATGCGTTTTCCACACTCACTCTTACCTACCGGAAAAGAGCAGTGAGCAGGGTTGATACGAATCCAAAAGACAGCAGACTGCGTGGGGTTTTGTTGGGAGATGTCCTACCCTTTCCTGACTTTTCCTTCAAGATCTCAGCCAGCTTATAGTAACGATTAAAGAGCTCCAATATTTCCTGAAAACGGTTCTTACTACTCAGCACACACACACACACACACACGCACACCCATGAAATAAGAGACCAGGTCAGTTGGAGTAATCTACATACATGGGGCAGCTTACCTGTAGTTTCCTATGAGGAAACTGTATTCCATGAGAGCCTCATATATTCCCATCACCAAAACAGCATATATACTGTTCTTCACCCCAACACTGGAGGTCATTGAGAACTCCGCAGACTTATCCTGTAAGACACAGATTACTGTGGACTTTCTCACAACAGTTTTGCAGTAAAAGCTGTGCTAATCTTGTCTAAGATTCAGAGCTAAACTCAAAGCTAATGTATAAGAACAGTTTCTGTGACTCATCTTGACACTTACAAGCTCAAAGTCCTCCAGCTCACTCTTGATCATTCTTCTAGTTACACTCTCCAAGACTGTTTGAAGTTCATCCTGTAATCCTCCTTCATCTTCCTCATCTTCCTCATCAATCTCACCACCAGGGGTCTTACACATATTTTGATGCCACAGCAGGCAGTGGACTGTACAGGACAATAAATGGCCCTAAAAGAAAAAGAGAAGCAGTGAAAGCTACAGAGTATCAAAATATATACAAAAAGACATTTGTTTCTGGTAATAGTTCAGTGGGTACAGTACCAGTGGCTCCTGAAGGAACACTTGGTCTCCCTGTGCAGTTATACATGACTCCAGCTTAACAGGTGGCAAGAGGTCCTGCCCTGGTTCATAGTATCGCCTTAGCTGTATGACAGATCACACACATCCACAAGAGAAAGGCCATCAAAGTGCATGAGATAATTAAATATAGGCTTAGGTTTTTGAATAAGCTTTTTCCAATTCTAAACTATATAGCACAGACATTCTGCTCACCTGTGACAAGAGGGTATGCATGATGGATCCTGCCAGCTGGGAGTTGCGTCTCAGAACTTCATGGAATCCCTTAAAAGGAAATAAATAAAAAAACAAGCAAAATAAATACATTCTTAAGTTCCGAGACTATTGCTCACACAACAATGATGTGGACAACCATGCTGACGGTTGGAAATATGTACTTCTTGTATTTATTGGCAAATGCCAGTTAAGACGTGATTTAAAAATGCAGAAATAATAAACCTTTGTGAGCTTTATAGAAAGCAGGGAAATGGAAACACAAAGTAGCTCTGCCTCCCTTAAATGTTGAGATTTACAAGTACAATACATGCAATACATCAAACATGGCCTGAAATATCAGCCAATCAATCATCTGTGCAATAAATTTCATAAATACACTGATCAATTTTTAAAACCATCTGCCTAATATTATGTTTTGCCAAATAAGCTCTGGCTGTGGTGCAGTGTTCCGTCACCTTTCATAGCATACCATTCAACCACAGCAGTCACTTTTTGGTCTACATTATATTTTCTTGGGATCTTACATCATTGAGCCTTGGGTGCCCATGACCCCATCACTAGTTTGCGGGTTGTCCTTCCTTGAGCAACTTCTGGCAGGCATTACAAGGAAACTGTATACCAGGAAAACCCCACAAGACCTTTAAAGATGTTCTGAGACAGTCATCTAGCCATCACAGTAAGGCCATTGCCAAAGTGGCTCATATTATGCGAACTCATTTGACTACTCACTTGCTGCCACAAGTTATACTTCTTAGCAGGTACAATTGTAATAAAAACAAGGTAATGAATGTTATTCTTTTCATCAGTCAGTGGTTTTAATGTTGTGACAGATTGATGTAAATAAAAGAAAACATAGGAAAATAAAATAAGTTGTCCTAGCTACTTCGACTAAAGTGACGTAAAGTAATTGTGGTTTTGTCATCTGCTCATCAGTGGAATGATACTGAATTGTTAGAACTGGTCCATTACCAGAAATAACACACAAACCAGGTAAACTGCCAGTTCCTAAGGAAAAATCAGGCACTTCTATCCAGAATTCTGCAGAAAGGGAGGAACCATATGAATCTGACCTCATAGAGCATAAGCCGCACATCTGCCTGTTGGCTGAGACAGCGGCGAAGGCTGCTCAGAATCTCCAAACAGAAAGCTTCATTAGCCGCAGAGTTATAGCGCGAGTGGACATCTGCCTGGACCTGAAACAGGGCACACATTTTATGGTCAAGCTTCCAGAATCCAAACTCTTTTGTCATAGCTAACATAATATGACTATGTTCTCACATGAGTGTGCTACAAATTCAGTCACTTAGAGAAACATACAGTGGGTAAAATAAGCATTGTACACATCAATTTCCTAAGTAAACATATATTCCTTAAGGTGCTATATAGATGTAATTCTCACCAAATGTCGGTAACTACTCATCCTATCCACACATGCAAAGAGATCAAACAATAGAAGTCCATAGATTAAGTTATGTTTAATAAAATGGAATGACACAGGGGGAAAAAAAGTATTTAACACATGAAAAAAGCAAGAAGCAAAAAGGCAGCATGAAATCGATTGGTAATTAGAAAGCAATCCTGCAACTCCGTGCAAATTAATATCAGATAGTTCAGTCTCAAATGATGGCCTATAAAAAGGTGTCTCATTACCAAGGGGTCACACAAGAAACGTCTTATGATTGGTAAAACCAAAGCGCTCTCTCGAGACCTTCACAACCTTATTGTTGCAAAACAAACTACTGGTTACAGAAGAATTTCTTAACTATAAGGTTCCAGTGAGCACTACTGGGGCCACCATCCAGAAGTAGAAAGAACATTTCACCATAAATCGGCCACAACCAGGTGTTGCTCACAAGATTTCAGACAGTAGAGTGAAAAAAAATATCAGAAGAGTTTTCCAAGATGTCTTCAGAAAGACCTGGAATTAGCAGGTACAATTGTTTCAAAGAGAACAATAAGCAATGCACTCAACCATTATGCCCTATATGCACACTCATCACGCAAGACTCTATTGTTGAAGAAAAAGCCTGTTGAAGCACATTAAAGTTGCTGACCAACATTTAGACGAACCTGTAAAATATTGGAAGAAAAAATTTAACCCTTTGAATGCCATGCTCTTAAGGCCCTGCATATCACCCCAGAAACACAGCATAATGCACTCGCATTAGCTTCATATAATTGATGAAAGGATAAAGGGAAAAATGTTCCAAGACATTCTTGATCAAAAATCTGCTGCCATCTACCAGGACAAAGATGAAAAGAGGGTGGACTTTTCAGCAAGACAATGATCACCAACACACAGCCAAGGAAACTCTAAATTAATAAATATGATAAAATGGCCCAGCCAATCACCTGACCTGAATTCTATAAAAAGCTTCATCACCAAAAAAGGCTTTTGTACGAAGTATTACATACATACTTTTCAGTAAACATTTTCCCTTTTTTTTGTCAATAGCACCTTTAGAAATATATTTACTTATACTTATTTTACCCACTGTACATATACATACAATATACACACAAAACACATTAAGAGGTTGATAAGTATTGTAATAAATAGCAGGTGAGTCACTTGGCTAGAAGTCAGTGCCTGGCTGGACTGACTAGATGCTAGACTTCCCAAGACCCGGAAATTCTTCAGCAGCAAGAGAAACCCAGCCACAGCAGATTTTCGTCCATCCAATTGACTTTAAAGAGATTAGAAAAAGTTCCAGGTAAGATTTAGGTATAATTAAAGGTATAATGCTTAATTTGATTATTACTGCTTTCTGACAGGACATAAATCAAAATCTGAATGTTTAGTTTGGCATGTGAAGCTTTTAAATGTTTCATACCTGGAGAACATAGCTTTTCTCAGCACCAAAATCAGAGCATCTTTCAAGGACATGCTGACTTTTAGAAGTGGCTGAAGAAAAGAAATCAGAGAGTTAATTTGTGTTGTTTACTAAAAACGTTCTACAGATGATGGCATTTTAAGCTTATTTACAAAAACAAAAATGCTTATAGGGCAACTAAGTAAGTGCCATCTATCTCCATAGTTGGTATTTTTTAGAACAATATTTCCAAACCCCTTTTAAAGACAAAGACACAAACACACACCTTAAGTTAGGAACTCATGCATGTAATGATGCTGTAAAGGCTTTATTGAAGTGCACTGTGCTTTATTAACAGCCGGCAACATACATAAACGAGTAACACGCATATAGCCAACACCAGTCCATAAAGCATTTAGTAGGTGGTCAACTGCATTCTACTACCATGTGCAGTCTACTATTTTTCACACCACAAGTCCCAGAAAGCAACTCTTTCCTGCACCAGACACTACATAGCTGACAATGCATTGCTGCCTATGAAACATGCAAAATCCCACAACATGAAGTGCAACATAGCACGCATATAGTTAACATGAGATTACTTTAAAGCATTTACACTGTGTTCCAAATTATTATGCAAATTGTATTCAAGTGTCAAAGATTAAATATTTTGTTTTTTTAACTTGGAAAAAACCTCTCGCACCAAAGACATGGATTGCAAGTAAAAATGCATTGTCCTCAGCTCCACCATCAACCATTCAGATGTTAAAAGCAATTGGCTGCAGTGGGTCCAGAACTACATGAAGACTCATTATCAAACAGTCTTGTTCACTGATGAGTGCTGTACAACACTGGATGGTCCAGATGGATGGAGTAGTGATGGTTGGTGCTCGGCCACCATGCTGCATCGTCAGTTTTGGGCCAGAATCATGGGGAGAGAGCTGGTTGGCCCCTTTAGTTTCCCTGAAGGTTTGAAAATGACCTCTGAAAAGTATGTGGAGTTTCTGACTGACCACTTTCTTCCATGGTACAAAAAGAAGAACCGTGCTATCCATAACAAAATTATGTTCATGCATGACAATGCACCATCTCATGCCGCAAGGAAAACCTCTACATCATTGGCTGCTATCAGCATTAAAGGAGAAAAACTCAAGGTGTGACCCCCATCCTCCCCTGACCTCAGTCCTATTGAGAACCTCTGGAGCTTCCTCAAGCAGAAGATCTAAGAGGGTAGGAGGCAGTTCACATTCAAACTGCAGCTCTGGGAGGCTATTCTGACATCCTGCAAAGACATTCAAGCATAAACTCTGCAAAAACTAGCTGCTATCCAATAAGGGGGTCTTATATAAATATGTACCTTGGCCTTTTAAGATGTTATTGATTTTAAAAGGTTTGAATTCAGTAAGATCTCTCCAATTCTGTAAATTCAACAATGACCAATTTTCAGTTCATTACAACCAATTAAATGTTTTGAAACTCTGTTTTGCGTAATAATTTGGAGTTTTTCATTTTTAAAAAACATACTATTATCATTGGGAGGTTTGTTCAGTAACATTCAACTTCTACTCTGATGGTTGATCATTTGAAAATTATACTGACTGTCATTTGCATCAACTATTTAGGAAAATCTTTAAAATATATATAATTTGCATAATCATTTGGAACGCGGTGTAGTGGGCGTTCAACTACCATATGTGTGGACCCCTGTACTAGGGCTGGGGGATATGGCATAAAATTAATATTGCAATATTTTAAGCTATTTTGCAATACACTACATATTTCTATACCTTGAAATGTCCTCCAAAATGACTTTCTAAATGATAAATTGACTGCAATATAATAAATTTAGTCCAAGATAGTAAATGTTTTTAAAAAGTGTAACATAGCAACCTTTATTTTAAACTAAAGTTTAACACAACTCTTTATTTTAAACCAACTTTTAAACATAGCAAAGACTATTTTAAATTCAAGTTTAATATTAGATTCAAGTTTAACATAGAAAACTCTTAATTTAAATGGGTAAATTGCAACTTTACAGCAATCAGTAACAAGTTCTTTAGGGGTTTTGTGCCAAGAACACAAGCCTGTCAACAGCTTCTGGCTTGAGTAATGCCTGGTGGCATGTACGTAACTATGTTACAACTGGTACTAAATACCCTTTCGGATGGGGAAAGATACCCAAGATCACAGATACCTATTCGTCTGCATCCATCTCCAATTAAGGTAGCTGTCTTTCACTGATCTCCGCAGATTCGCTTCTCTCCACTGTTAGTCAAGTACAAAATACGCTAGAAGAGTTTTCTGGATGGGCGGGGATGCGAGCAGATGCATGAAAGTGGTACAAAACGCAAATGCACTAGGCTTTTTCTGGATGGGCGGGGGAGTGAGTAGAGATGCGAAACACAAAAGTGGTACAAAACGCAAATGCGCCAAGAGTTTTCTAGCTGGACAGGGAAGCAAGCAGATGCGCGAAAGCGTTACAAAACGCGAGCTGTCTGTTTTGACAGGACAGAAAAACGAAACTCAAAAGCGAAGTACATGCTGTTTAACAATAACTATAGGATTTATACTTGATGGTCATGATAGTCATTTACTACATTGCACGTGGAACAAGCAGAGATGCATCGAGTATACTCGATCTATAGCCCAGCCCTACCCTGTACACACACACACACACACACAAAATCTTAGATGATGTGATTACCTGTATAGCTTTAAGAAGTCCCTGCACAGTGCTAAGAGGGAGAAAGGACAGCTGATCAAAGGTTTCTGTCACTTTTGACGAGGACTCGAGGAGGATCATGGGAGCAGAGATGACAATGTTGGAAAGAAGCTCTTGACCAAGATAAATATGGGTAAAAATAAATGTAAAGAAAAACAGAAAGAAAAGTCCAGAAATGTATGCTGATTCTAGATTCCATACCAATAAAATGGGTGACAGGTGAAGCAGTCTTAGTAACCAGTCTATTTAGGACTTGTTCCAGGACCTCGCCTCTGATTGGCTCATGCATCTGAGGAGTTTTAACACATCTTAAAATTATAACAATGCTTACCAGCAAAAAAGCTAAATAATATGTTTATCATTACCTTGAAGCTCTCAAGGAGTATTTGTCCACCAAGTCGACATGCAAGCTGGGAGGGGGTTTTAGCTGTAGTGCTGGAGGCTTCAGTGTTTTTCCCGAAAGGTCCTGCCTTTGGTCCAAAGGAGTCCATGAGAATAAAGCCCAACTGTACCAGGCTCTGTGTAACATGGTCCCAGCCAAATACACTGAAAAATGACCAAATGATTTTTATGCATTTGACAGAATTAGACTTGAACTAAAAAGATCTTACCCAGATCATTTAATACCGTAATCATATTACAAAAGTAGGGAAATTAACGGTTAGGAGTTTTAGGAATAAAAAACAAAAAAACAAAAAAAAACAGTCTACTGAAGAGGACAGGTGTTATCCACTACACAACACCAATTGTTAAATTACCATAAACATAGCACAAGTGCTATTGTGGCAATTCTACCATTTTAAGTTTAAAAACAAAAACAAGTAATAAATACAATTTACTAAACAATAAAGGAAAAAAATAAAGATTAAACAAGTGAACAAGTCTAAGATCCATAAATCACCATCAATAAAATTATAATAAAGAGGTTGGCTCCCAGAACCTGATGACAGTTTGGGTTGTTGTTTTTTTTGCTGAGCTTGTGATAACCTATTTTTGATGGTGTCCAGAATCATTTGAGAGATGCTGTGGCAAGGGGGCAGCAGATCCTGCAGAAGCTTAGAACCCTGCTGAACCTGTTCATCCTTGAAATTCTTAATGATGGCTCCTTTTAGGAATTCAAAAACCTGGGAAGTATTAAAAAGACAAGTCAGGGAGACAAAGTTCAGCCTCTCAAGTTAAAGCTACAAAATTCTCTCCTTCCAGTCAAAATGTAAAAAATATTTTTCAGAATTTTGTTCACACAGATCAATAAGCAAGATCAGTAAAGAATTATCTTGTCATCCCATTCATGTTTCTAGTGGCTGTAAATGGGTTTGGATTTGTTACATGTGCAGTATTTTCAACATAATGGTAACATTTAGGGAAGTAATAATATAGTGCATCATACTGAATCATTTGAGACAAGGTTCTCGATTAAGTAAATCAAGCCATTAGTAAAAGGACACAACATTAGGGCAACAGTGTAAACTGCACAATTACCCTTCACTGACAGTCAGTGGTTGTTAAATTAAGATGGCCTTTCACGTTTTTTTTCTCGCACATTTGATTTTAATTTATTACAAAGCTACATTTTGTTAAGGATTTCTATGTTACAAAGAAACTACTCTAAACAGGTCAGGCTGAACAGTTTCATATCTCAAATATTGCACTATTATAAATGTTGAAAACTGAACTATCCTAGAGTATATAAGGACTATTTCAATGTCAATATATCACTATAGAATAACACAAGTACGTATTACATTTTATATTAAACAACAGCTCTTTATTGTAAGGGCATCAGGCATATTGTAGTTCATTTTGCACAATTGTGTGTGCCATTTGTTGAATAAGAAAGGCCAAAAACGACAAGGATTACCATTTGATGTTCTTATTTTTCTACATTATTACACATGGATATGGAATATACGACGAAAGAAAATACTGATGTACAAAAAATCAAAGGTGGGGGAGGAGAAAGATCATACTTGTTCCTCGTATCGCTGAATACGAGCCACAGAAAGCAGTAATGCAATACTGAAGGGGCACAGAGGCTGACCCTGAGATGCCTACACAGATAAAGATAAAAACAGACATGAACTGGGCCTCCTATTGGTTTACAGAGCCTCCAAAGCATGAGAGACCAAAATAATACATTTGTTATTTCGCCAACTGAACACTTTCTAACATCTTACAATTTACCTCAGACTTATAATACTATACTGAATTTATTTTAAAATGTGATTATTTCTATATGCCCCATCTAAAGCACTGAATATTAATATAGTCTAAGGAGACGCTAATAGGTAATATTACACCAAGACAAAAAAATGCAGTGAATTACAAAAATAATAATTTTAAGAAGTTAATCACTTTTATTCTGTAGAATATTGCTTTCCTACATAAAGCTCACAGAAACCATGTAGAATACAGTGCAGGATATAGAAACACAGACTAACTAGAAAGTAAGTTACCAAGTTAAGTGTAAGAGATAGCGAACAAGAATGAGACAACTCACCTTGAGGTTTTTTAAGAACTCTCTGCCAAGCTCGTGGTCAAGACGAATAGCAAATACAATGTGTAATATGACCGTTCCTTCCACATGCCTAAGCTGGTCCTGTGGGATTGTTTGCACTTCAACATCCATACTCCTGATGGCACAGCAGCATTGTTACATTCAGAATGGGCATTAATAGTCTGATTCTCACTAAGGACAAGTTCATTATATTAATTTAAAAAAATTGCCAAGCAAGGCCCATATTTTGTATTAAAACAAAAACTAAAAATAGAATGAAAGGGTCACACTTACTCTCCTTCTTTTTGCTCCTCTTTCTGTTGCAGGTCTTGCTCTCTGAAGTAGTCAATAATCCCCTCTAAAACAATCTTTTTACATCCCTGTTCAAAAGAGAGAGATTCCATATTAGGAAGACCCATCTATAAACATAGCTTTACAGAACAGAATGTGTGCATGTATCTGCACTGCAATTGTGAAGTGTAAATGGAAAATCAGTAAGACCAGCAGACCTTGGCAGACAGCAGCAGCATCTGATAGACCAGAGGAGGGATCTCCTGCAAGTCCAGCTTGGAGAACATCCTCAAAATTTTTTCAATCAAAAACTGCAACTCCTCTGGAGATAATGGCACATCCCTGAGAGAGAGGATGAATATAGAAGACTCAAAGAAACCCCAGTTTTAAAAAAAGATTGCCAGAAGATAGAACAGTGCACAGAAGACTAACTGAAAAATTAAGACAGACAATCTTAACACCTCAGAGATGACACGTGATACACAGACTGAGACTCTTTCTAACCTGAACATAGTAGTGAGGTGGATCACACACTGTGGGTCCCATCTGTAAGGAAAACAGCACAGAAGATTATAAATAGTGAGGAATGCAAGAATAGTGTTACATTAATCAAATAAAGAAATACAAAACATTCAACTTTTTTCTTTCTAGTTTTCTAACTAATTTAGTCTATTGTAAATGTAAATGTCTGGCTAGCTATAACCACCCCAGACACAAGTGAAAACCAGCTTCTGCATCATTTTACTAAGCTAATGTCAGTGGACACCTCAGCATGTTTAAATTAATAATATGCACCATTACCTTGTACCATTGTATAAAACCTGAAAGTACATGTATAGTTTCACAACTTATACTACATTTTTGGAATTGTTACCGGCTTGAGCAAAGACTGTTGATCAGCTGCTTCTTGTATTCATCTCCACTTAACTCACCTAAACACAGAATGAAGCAGAAAAATTAAAGAACAAAAAACAAAAAAACAAACATATGTTGTTCACTGAAGAAATTCTGAAAAAGGGAGAGAAAGAGCGAGAGAGAGCGGGAGCATGAGAGCCAAAGAAAGAGAGAAAGAGGTGTTCATATTACCCCTAAACAACTTAATAGTTCAGCAGTCTCTCTTCTACAGCTGCAACATGGCAGAATCTAATAGAAAATCTCACTTTCTTGTTTGTGCACCGTGCTGCTGTTAAATGTAAAAACCAGTAGATGTTACTGCAAACTATCAGTGCATGACTGGACGGGGAGCTACTCTCCATTCTGAACATTTACACCAAGCCACATCTGAAAATTGGCAAGAGGATTATTAACTGGCACCCAAACCATGCCTTATTCACACGGTTGTCTTCCTCACAGACAGTATAGCGATATTCGGATAACGCACAAGCCGACTCACTCAGTTTATTCTTACAAGCTGTAAGAGTGAGTTACTATACCTTGCACTAGAAGGACATCAGTTATTCTGATCGTGATGTAGATTCTGCCCAGTAATGATACCACCATATTTACCCATCGCATTGTTCAACATTCTACTGTACTAGCACCCCATACCTTAATAACACACTGCATGTGATTTTATATGCATTATCTTTTGTTAACTGTGAGCAGACAATAAATACAATTCTTACCTTTGCCATAAGCTATGGCCTCAGTCGCAGCCAGGGCAGTAAGGATGGTGGGGAACAGCTCCAGTGATTTGCCATTACCCAGTTCACCAACTTTAATAGCATCCACAAAAAGAGATGCTAATGCTGCCAGTGCATTGCCAGGTAGAGTATGTGTCTGCAACAATGAAAAGTGAGACTGAATGAAGAACATATTATCTTCTTAGGAGAAAAAGAACACTTCCCTCCACAATAGAAGTCAATCAAGGACAATAACAATCAAAATGAAAATAGTAGATCTACTGTTGGGTATGTGTAATTGGAAATGAAATAAATAGTATTTTAAGCAAACATGCCTTCTCACCTCCAACATAAGCAGGCCAATTATGTCTGAAGCAACCTCTGTCTGCAGATCTCCAGATTCACAGAGAGGAATGCAGTGTTTATACACACACAACTTACGACTGGCTCCATCTGAGCTACTCACTGAGGAGCCTTAAAGGAGAAGCCCACAGAGAAATGCAGATCAGTGTTTAAAGTCAGTTGACAAAAGCAATGCTAAACATGCTAATTACCTCTGAATATAGCTTTGATCAAGGCTGCTGAATCCTTTCCTTTCAGGGCAGCATTTGTAATCAGTGCAGTTAGCTACAAAAGGGGAGAACTTTAAGGAATTAAAATTACAGCACATATCTCAACAAACCATACAGCAAATATTAACCAGCCACAAAAACAAGACACGATAAAAGTAGCATTTTATCTTAGGTCTTAGTATAAAGTCATCAAAAAGTGAGCAGATCACAACATGCAAGTTCAATTGACATGTATTACAAACCTGGTCATGAGGCAGAGAATTGAGGTGATGCTCGAGCTCCTTAATACCTTCTCCCTCCGATAAAGACAAAATCTTGTCAATGGCTGCCTTCATACTGCTGACTGCCTATTCAGGTCTGACAACCTTCAAAACACAACTGATTTTAGCATGTGCATCATTAAACTAGACAGAAAGAAACAAGTATACCATTAGGACCATCTCGTGTTTGACATATATTCCAAAATTATTATTACTTAACATGAGTAATGATAATAGTCAAAATGTACTACTACTGTGAAAGAAATAGAAATACATAAACATTTAAATAATGACTAACAGCTATAATAACCATTTGAATGGCCAGTCACTAATTACTTTGGTAGTTGTGTCAAAATACAGTAGTTAGCCCTAACCCTGCTTCTCTGTGGTATTCAGATGCTTTTAAGGCTCTTAGATTCAAAAGATCACATGTATAAATGTTTCAAACAAAGCTGGTAAACCTAAACAGGCCTACCCTAGTGAAATTTATGTGCCATTAATTGTTTAGGTTATATTGGATGCAACAGGCCCCTAAAAATTATAATCATCCCAAGTCAGTTAGTCATGGTCTAGATGCTACTATTGTACTATTGTTTTTGTTATTGCTACTGTGTGCAGGATTTTAAGATAAAGGCATTAATAAAAACATTACTGCATATTTAATGTCTGAACCATACTGTGGACACATAGCTCATATAATGAACTGAAAACATGGACTTGTATTAATTCAGAGGTCATGTCCGGTGACAAAACCAGAAACACTGGATAAAATAACAGAGGGGTGGAACTACATGCCAATTTGTTTACTGGCATACCTCTGTAACAGTTAGCTTCAAAAACACTTTCAAAAACAGCTCCCATGTTTTTCTACTGTGTCTTTTGTTCTCCAAGACATAAGACTTAGACTAGGCTTTATTGTCCTTCATAATTCTTCACCAAGAGTTTACAACAGAATGAAATTACGTTTACAGTGCAAGTAACAAGGCAGTAAACCAACAAAAATATAAAAAATAAATAGAAGATAAGAATAAGGTTCTAGAATGTAAAAATATGGTTATAATGTCCACAGTGGAAATTGTCTGTTCACTTTTATTGATTATGTGTAAGTTAATGCTGAAACAACAGTACAATAAAATGTGTTAGACGAGAAGAACCATAAAAATCAGCAATAAAAGCATGTAATAATAGAATAGAACTTTATCGATCTGAGTGTGAGAAGGAGTATAAATATGAAAAAGATCAGAAATTTAGGATATTGTGCAGGACTTTAAGAGCCACATTTTAAAATCTATATGGTATTGAACAGGAAGCCAATGAAGTTGCTGAAGTACCAGCGTTATATGTGCAGTGGAAGAAGTCCTGGTAAGAATACAAACAGCAGAATTTTGAACCAAATTAATGTATTTAGGAGCTTGGAAGATAGGCCAGAGAAAATGTAATAATATCTATACCAAAGGTTGTGACCAAACATGTATAGTCAGTCAAACCCTGTTAGCTCACCCCCCATTATCTCGCCAAACCCCTCTCTCACCATGAAAGGCTGCAGGACAGATTTTCTTCCATGTTATTTATCCCATTACGATAGCTCCCCAACCCCGCATCTCGCCAAATTTAGAGACCAGACCAATAGCGGTGAGCTAACGAGGTTTGACTGTACAAGAATTACAGAAGTTGTGAGTGATGTCCGTATACGATTTATATTGTGAAGATGAAAATATTTAAGCCAAGTGATGAGATTTAAGACAAAACATGGTCAAGGATGACACCCAAACTGTTAACCTGAGGAGAATGAAAGAGTTTTTTTTTAATGGATAGGATACATTTTAATTTCTTAGTTTTGTTGGGGGGGGGGGGGGAGGGGGGGGGGGGGGGGGGG
>JBBIGC010000125.1:6299405-6317671 GCA_037576955.1 Lepidarchus adonis | reverse complement strand
TGTTTATCAGTACATTGCAGAAAATAATGAACTTTATCACAATATGCTAATTTTTTGAGAAGGACCTGTATATATATCCCACACCCTGACAGGTGCCACTGTAATGAAATAACTAGTCAATGATGCTCACTTTCCCCCGCCAGGGGTCAAACTGTTGGCTGATCATTGTGACAGTCATGTGCTGCACTACTCACTGCTGCTCATTCTTCATTCAGAGTTCGGCATGAAGGATGACCTGCGAAAGATGGAGGTCGTGGGTGTGTCCAGCAGAGAGCTTTATGTAAAACGTGAGTATACTTAGCCAAAGTGTGTGGCATGCCTTGACCAGTCTGTGTGGATCTTCTACCTCAGCATATCACCCTCAGAGTATCAGCTGAAAGACTCTTTTAACTCCTGCATGACCATTAAGCTGGTAACATGTATAAAGGTCCGGTCCAGCCTTTATAAGATTAGGAAATGCTTTGGCCTGGCCATATATTTGCAAAGTTTGTTATGAATGCACTTAACACTGCTCAGACCTCATCGTTGTCCAGGCTTTTAGTTTTATGTAGTTGAACGCAGCAGGCTGGTCTGATGGGTCCCCTGACGGCTTTCTGCTGCACTCTGACGTTAATGCTGCAGTGTCCTCCCCAATCTGTTCCTAACAGCGTTTAAAAAGGCTTGTCCCTGACCCTGTATTATACAGGCCTGCTTTCCACTGCATCACGTTACTATGTTTGTGTTTGTTATTCCTTCTAAACAGTCTGTGAAGGTTTTCTTTGTGGGCATTTAAACATTTCTTGAAAAGATTCATAAAAACACTTTAAGCTTCCCACAGTGGCTGAAGGTTTATGCACAGCTTGGTTTTCTATGTAACATGCTTTGATTAGACAGACACTCACGTGTGGTCAGCTTTTGTCCTCTTTTGCCTTTTCCCTCCATTTGTGGTGCGTTCACCTGTGTACCTGTCCAGGTGTGAACCCTCGGGTGAAGTCAGGACGCTTTATGAAGCTCCTTCCCGATTACGAACACATGGACTATCGGGACGTGTATACACACTGTATGTACTGCCAGGTGTGACGGCTCAGTGTGGTGGTTCATCTGCCCATTCGCTGGTGGTGTTTGGTAGAAGGTGCCCTTCACTGCTGATCTGGGAGCAGTTTGGTGATTTTGATAAAATTATTTCAGTTGAAGGATTAGGTGGGAGAAACTGGTCCTAGATCAGTGCAGAAGGGCACCTTCTGCCTGGAGCTCTGCACGCCTCTGTGTCCTGCATGCGTGGGAGATGGACATACACTAGCCTGTTGTGCAGGAGACTGCAGTGATCCTAACCTGACTTGACTGTGTGAAGTGGTTCTTCTTTTATTAGTAACTGCTGCTTTTAGCCACACTGCTTACTCGCAAAGTGTAGCTGGTGTTGTTAGTTTATTTGACCAACAGATGTGGGAGTTTGCAAACCTTTTGGAACAATCAGTTTTTCTTGTTAATGAGTTCTCTGGTCTGATCTTCATCTTCAGTCTTCCTTTACCAACAACACAGCTTTTACAGGCTCGCACCCTTACTGTAATATAGTTGAATTGCATTTGACATTTGTGGGAACTAATTAATTATTAATTACCTATTTATTATACACAATTATTTATTACAATGTAAGTGAACCCTAATAATCACTGAACTTTATTGGCAATGACCTTAATCAATAGCTTTTAGTTGCTGCTGATAAGTTCTTTTTAATTGTCATATGAAGTTATAAGTCGTATGAGATGGTTAGGAAATCTGGATTGTTTTCTATAGACAACTGTTTCAGATAATGTCCGTCTGTTTTATAACTGTCTTGCTTGAGCAGTTTATTTTGTATTATGCCGCTACATTTCAAAAAGATTAAGGCCAGGACTATGACTGTGGTCAGTCTCATGTCATATTTAAGAATTTGCTTCATAAATGCTTGTAAATTTAAATCAGTCTGCATTTGATTTACCTTTGTGCTTGAGGTCATTTTTCATTACTCAGATGCTTTTGAATTTTAGCTTAGTGGTGCACTGCTGTTATGTTGCAGAATTTCCAAATACAGTTTGAAGTTCACAAACCGGCTTGACTGTGAATTTTTGTAGAAATTATTTTGCTCCCCTCTTCAGTCTTAAGAGCTTTGGCAGCTGAAGGTTTCTCAATTCTCGTTTGGTCAAGCGCATGTCAAATCACAAAAGCTGTGATTTGCTCAGTTTTTTGTGTATATGTAAATCCTTTGGGAATAACTGCCTTTATTTATAATTTTATTATTATAACATTGGTATGATTAGGTTTAAAACACTTTTTATAAATGTATAAATCCTATACATTTTATTGCATAATGATTATTGGACAAAAATGAAAGCTTATGAAATGTTTGGAACAGTTAATGCTTTATGTTTTGACATTTATTTTTGATAGCCAGAAACAGAATATAACACAATGAGGGAAGAGAAAAAGTAAAATAATTAAGAAATCCATTTTGTCTTTTAGTGTTCCCTTGCTGCAGAGACATCATAAATAGTTTTATGATCACATCTTTATTCCATGATGAATTGTCAGGTGTTAAGAAAATTCTACTTAACATGAGTAGAATTCTGAAGTGAGGTAAATGTTACTCAGATTGTGCTTTGATTGGTCAAAGTCACCCCTGTATTAAATGGAATACCTGATTCCAATTATCCTATTTTCAGGAGGATATTTTCTAGAGGCTATAACACTCTTATGTAGTTGCATCTATTGTTTAAGCTATTTGTTTAGTGTAATGGTCCTGGGCAGCTCCCATTGGCTGTGGGGAGAAGGGCATCATGGGAGTGTACTGAAGTGCACTATTGTTCAACTATGGTTATACATGTTCTGTGTGTTTCAGGAAAAGGTGCATCGACGAGCAGAATGTGTGTTGCACCAGAGGTTAGATGCGAGCAGGCTGATGGTGGATGTTCAGAGTACCATAGACGGGACGAGTTTGGTAAATAATAACTTGGTCAGTCTGGCCATCCACCATCACGCCTTGCTCACGGGTCATGCTGTGCGCATCCTACTCGCTACGGGACGCACTGGTACAGGTTAGCCTTTTTAAAGGCTGTGTTCCAAACAGCAAAAATAAATCTGGCCAGCTCTCTGACTGGTGCAAAGAGCGTACTCGTGTGCAAGTGTGTCAGTAAGTGGGTTTCCCTCCCAGAGAATCATTACAGTATGTATGTTTATTATATTTTTAATCAGATCACATTTTATGATGTGAAATTCAGTTTATTTTAAAGGGTTTGCAGAGTTTTCCCCACACTGTGACAAATGTATACCCATATATATATATATATACAGGTAGATATATAAAAAAAAATTATATCATGAAAAATGTCAATATTTTTTGACATTCCTTTCAGAAAGTGAAATCCATATATTATATGGATTCATTACACATAAAGTCAAATATGTCAAGCCTTTATATCTTGGAATTTCAATGATTGTGGCTTTCAGATAATAAAACCGAAAATTCACTGTCTCAGAAAATTTGAATATTGTAAAAAAGTTAAATCTATGAAAGTCATGGTGTCACACCCTAATCAGCTAATTAACTCAAAACACCTGCAAAGTTTTCCTGAGCCTTTACATTTTTTAAGTCTGGTAGACTGAGGAGACTAAGCCACAAAAGGTCATTGCTAAAGAAGCTGGTTGTTCACAGAGTGCTGTATCAAAGCATATTCATAGAAAATTGAGTGGAAGGAAAAGGTGCAGCAGCAACAGGAACAACCGCAGCTTTGAGAGGATTGCCAAGCAAAATACATTTAAGAATTTGTGGGAGCTTCACAAGAGGGGACTGAGGCTGGAGTCAGCGAATCACAAACCACTACACACAGACGAATCATAGAAATGAGCTACAAATGTCACATTCGTCGTGTCAAGCCTCTCCTGAACCAGAGACAATGTCAGAAGTGTCTTACCTGGACTAAGGAGAAAAGGCACTGGACTATTGCTCAGTGTCTAAACTCCTCTTTTCAGATGAGTGTAAATTTTGCATATAATTTGGAAATCAAGGTCCTCCATGCTATGCCGCATTGATGCAGTGATTCATGCAAAAGGACCCCAACCAAGTTTTGAGTGGATAGGAATGAACATACTTTTCAGAAGCCTGACATTCCTTTTTAAAATATATATTTTTAATTGATCTCATGTGATATTCTAATGTTCTGAGACAGTGAATTTAGAGTTTTATTATTATCTGTAAGCCATAATCAAATAAATTCCAAGAAATAAAAAAAGTCATATTTCACTCTATGTGTAATGACTCTATATAATACATGGATTTCATTTTCTAAAATTAATATCAAGAAATATTGACCAATTTTATGATAACATTTTTTTTAGATGTACCTTATATATATATATATATACATAAATATATCTAACTGATGCATTGTGCTATGATGCTCTGCAATGACCTTTTTCCTCTCATTGTTTCTAGTGTTGATTTGTTGCTACTGCATGCCACTTTACCCTCTGTTTTGTAGGTTCTGTGAGTCTGTATTTTTTGTTTGTTGCAGTGCTCCATCCGTACAGACACATACTGGGTCTCTGGCAACCAGACATAGGCCCCTATGGGGGTCTGCTGAACGTAGTGGTATGTTATTTCCCTTTTAATAAATGTGTTTAATGTAGTGTTTTATCTCCAGTACATTTGTATGTTGGAATTGCTGGAACTTGATTTCCTCTTAAGTTTGTGTGTCTTTAATATGTGGCATTATTTTGTTCGCCTGGTTAGGTGGATGGGCTGTTTATCATTGGCTGGATGTATCTGCCACCTCATGATCCCCGTGTGGAGGACCCCATGCGCCGTCGTCCTCTCTTTCGCATCCACATGTGGGAGAGTAACAAGGCCACTGTGGAATGCATGTATGGCCATAAGGGCCCTCACAAAGGAGATATTCAAGTAAGTGTGTCTGCCACTCACAATATTTTCTAGCATGTTGAAGTACCAATTTGTATTAATGTAACAATGAAAGAGTTAAAGTTTCCCACCTGCTTTTTATCCATTAAACAGGCTATTTTTGTTACTGTATATTTACCATTACTGAAGCACTTCTTCAAAAGTTTAGGTCGAACAGATGGAAATATGTAAATGGATTTCTATTTATGACTTCACAAATAAATTCAAATTAAGTTGCCCATAAAAGAACAGTGTCAATACAAAAAAGTAGGTGGTGGTATGATGAAATGTGTGATGCTTGTGTTTTGCAGACAGTAAAAAAAGATGAGTTTTCTACTAAATGCAACCAAACGGATCACCATCGAATGCCAGGGGGCAGACAAGAGGTGAGGGACAAACTGTTCAACTAATCTTTCATTTTCTGCTAAAATCTAAACAGGTTTGGCATTCAGTTTGTGAGAGATTAGGAGATATTTAGTTTAATCCAAATTGTTAGTTTGATCACTAGCTCATGTAGGGTGGTATTTTATGCCCTGAAATGACAAAAAGGTATGAAGTACAGTTTGCTGTTTGGTGAATTTTCTTTGTGTTTGGGTCCCTGCCTGAATATGTAGGAGTTTCGTACATGGCTGGAGGAGGAATGGGGACGGACACTGGAAGACATTTTTCACGAACACATGCAGGAGCTGATCCTGATGAAGTTCATCTACACCAGCCAATACGAGTACGTCTTTATTTCTGTATTTATCTGTTCTTGCATATTGACGTCACACAGCCACAGTACACTTCTACGTTTTTGTGTTAAATGGTCCTTTATAGGGCGCCTAATAGGTAGAAAACGACTGTTACTTCCAATGTTTATACAATATTTGTACTGTGTTTGCAGCAATTGCCTGACATACAGACGAATATACCTGCCCCCGTGCCTACCTACAGACCTGCTGCAGCCGGGCCTCTTTAAAGGCACATACGGCAGCCATGGCCTGGAGATTATCATGCTGAGCTTCCATGGCTCTCGGGCAAAAGCCACCAAACTTACAGTAAGTGCTGGAATGGGAGATTTGCAGCCAACTAATCTGCAGCAAATACAGTGGGGCAAAAAGTATTTGGCAGCCACAGATTCTGCAAGTTATCCCACTTAAAATGATGAGAGAGTCTATAATGTTCATCATAGGTTCACTTCAACTGTGAGATACAGAATGTAAAGAAAATCCAGGATATCACATTGTATGATTTTTCATTTGTATAATGGTGCAGAAAATTGGTCATTTATTTGGTTATTGTTATTTGGTCAATAACAAAAGTTCACCTCAATACTTTGTAATGTAACCTTGGTTGGTAATAACAGAGGTCTGTCGCTGGGCAACACTGAATTTCATCTCCCTCCATAGATTCTCTATTGGATTAAGGTCCGGAGACGGCAAGACCACTCCAGAACCTTGAAATGCTTTTTACGTAGTCACTCCTTCGTTGCCCGGGTGGTGTGTTTGGGATCATTGTCATTGTCATTGTCAAGTTTCATCTTCAATGCTTTCACTGATGGAAGGAGAGTTTTTTGCCCTAAATCTCACTATACATGGCCCCATTCATCCTTTCCTTAATACAGATCAGTCATCCTGTCCCCTTTGCAGAAAAGCAGCCACAAAGCATAATGTTTCCACCCCCATGCTTCACAGTGGGTATGGTGTACTTGGGATGCAACTCAGCCTCAGGTCTGGGCTGTTTCCTCACCGTTCTCAAGATCATTTGTACCCCATGAGGTGAGATCTTGCATGGAGCCCCAGGTCAAAGGGAGCTTTTCAGTTATGATGTATTTATTCCATTTTCTAATCATTGCTCCAACAGTTGATCTCTTCTCACCAAGGTGATTGCCGGGTGTAGCTCATCTCAGTCTTGTGCTGGTGTGCAATATTGTGCCTGGTGTCGTTAGACAGCTCTTTGTTCTTGGCCATGGTAGAGGTTGGAGTCTGACTGTTTGAAGGTGTGGACAGGGGTCTTTTATACTGATAACGAGTTCAAACAGGTGCCATTAATACAGGTAACAAGTGGAAGATAGAAGAGCTTCTTAAAGAAGAAGTAACAGGCCTGTGAAGACCAGAATTCTCGCTTATTTGTAGGTTCTAAACACTTATTTTCTGCACCATTATACAAATAAATTCTTTAAAAATCATACATGTGAATTCCTTGATTTTTTTTCCATTCTGTCGCTCACAGTTAAAGTGAACCTATGATGACATTACAGATTCATCTTTTGAAGTGGGACAACTTCAGAATCGGTGGATGCCAAATACTTTTTTGCCCCACTGTATGTGATGCTATCATGTCAATATGGACCAAAAAATCTAAGGAATCTTTCCAACACCTTGTTGAATCTGCCACAAAGAATTAAGGCAGTTCTGAAGGCAAAAGGGCGTCCAACCCGGTACTAGCAAGATGTACCTAATCAATTGGCTGGTAAGTGTATATTATATAACCATTCAAGTTTATGAATTTCTGTTTTTTCTTTAGGGTGACCCTAATGTGCCAGCAGGTCAGCTGACCTTAGACATAGACCTGAGTCGGCCGGTTCAGCTGCCTGACCTGGAGCACCAGCGGAACATCGAGGAGCTCTCTCGTCTGGTAATGGGGGTGCATGAAGAAGTCCAGAGAAGCTCAGAAGGCCCTGCTGCTGCAACAGCAGAGGCAGAACAGAGCTCTTCTGGGGCAGAGGGCTCTGATGCTACCCCTGCCAGCGATGCTGAAGCAGAGGAAGCTGGTGACGGAGCGACTACTAGTACTGAAACCCAGCCCTTTGTCCTGCCTTTAGGAGTCATGGCTCGCAACGAGGTGTACCCACGCTCCTGCAAGATGTGGTGAGCATCACTGGTTTTACACCTATCTTTGCACATAAATTAGACTTTCCTTGAACAGTGTTTAACACTGAACACAACAATATAACAATGCTTATTATGAATATTACAGTCGTGTCAAAGCTTTATGCACCTGAAAAAATATTTAAAATGCTGTTAACCTAGGGAGCCTGCATTTGCTCAGAAAACACAATTTTAAAAACATTGATTATTTACAATCACATGTTTGTGACCAGCAATCATTGAAAGAAAATGCACATCCACTTTTTCTGTGGCATTGGTGTTTCACCAATATAATTCCAGGTTTTAATGTGTTGAACAGTTATCAACCCAGTTCCAGTCAATTCCCTATATGTGTATTCTTTGCTTGATGCAGGTCAATAATATAAACCTTATAAATTCATTTTATTGGGGTGATTAATTACTTAATTGACCCATTTCTATATGTGTCAGTTTTTATGGAACAGGTCTTATAGCTGGACATGGCTTCACAAGTCCGGAGCGCACACCAGGCCTGTTTGTTCTGTTTGACGACGACCGCTTCGGTTTTATCTGGCTGGAGCTGAAGTCTTTCAGCCTGTACAGCCGGCTAACTGACCAACTGGAGCACGCTCAGGCCCCCAGCATGGAGCGATTTGAAGCCATGCTCCGCAACATGCAATCATGGACATCCTGATAGCCAAGCGTCTCTATCTCAGCCACACTCCCTACCTTATGCATGATGTATACCCTATGAAAGGGTCAACTTGCCCGATTCAACTCATGAGCAATTTACCAATCCACTGATGAGTTTAATCAGATTTATTTGAGCAGGGACACAAAAGCAAACATCGCCATTGTCTCCAGGACGGGAAATACCTGTTCCTGCTCTACACACTCGGAAAACCTGGGTTACACCCTCGGTCAATCCTACTCCCACACAGCCTGAAGAAACCTCGGGTTAATCTCACATACACAAAGAAAATTCATGCCACACGGGTGTGTTTGCAGCAGCAGGTTCATAAAAGATTGTAATACTCTGAGGCATTATCATCAGCTTTTAAATTAATTTTTTTAACCTGGAGATGAGGAAATTGAGGACGTGACATGACATGACAATTCACCCACATACTCTGGAACAAGCTGAGTGTGCCTCTGTATTACCATGGTATTTAACCCAAGACTACTCTGTAGCTGCCTGTACTCTTGAAATGTTTTTAAGTTATAAATGTATGTCATCAACAAGCCTAGGATATTTCCGCTGTCGAGTTGGTGATAGCTTTTGATTGAATCTGTGTCTTCTGTCTGATTTCACAATTTTTTGACTATGAATTTTAAATCTGTAGTGCTGTTTCATTGCTTTTATTACTCTTGGCAAGCACTGTCTATGAGGATAGTTCGCCTCTCTTGTGTTGTTTTTATTTGAATGTGTTTTAATAACGGACTTAGCCCGTGATAAATAGAAAAATGGTTAGTATGTGAACTGTGATGATAAATAATACCTTGATTAGTCACTGGCTGTAGTGCTGGTTTTTCTTACAAACAGCAGTGCATTAGCAGACCCCTCAAGACTTTACTAAAGCTTTTATGACGCTGTCTTGTGCCAGACCAAATTGTATGTTTTGAGGGTCTGTTTTGTCTAAAATCAGCTTTGTTACAACACCAGACTGGAATTTAGCCGGATAACATCTGTTGGAGCATACTGGGTACAATGTGTTAGTTTTACTCCACTGCACTTTCTATTTGTCAGCCCATGAGTAAAGCACTTAACCTGGGTAAATTAGTTGCAACATCTAAATCTGCATCATATGAACATGTATTGTGATGAATATGCATGCTGTACTACTACATGTGGGTGAATTCATGTAATTAGAAATCAGAGGGTATTTAATTAATATATATTTATGGACTGCTTTGTATCTCAGGTGCCACACCTATAAACATATTCTGTTCAATAATCATTCGTAAAGAAACACAATACCCATTTCAAAATATGAAGATATATTTCTGAATCCTTAAAAGTGACATGGGTTTATAATTGGTAAATAAGTCAGTAATATTCTTCCCAACTAAGTGTTTGTCCACCATGACATGACATGAAATGGCACCACTGAGCAAAAAAGGAGGCTGAAATTTTCATACAGGTGCATGTGCAGCTCATCATCACCAGCAAGTACCTGCAAAAACCATTAGGATAGTCTGGGCCTGCCTTCGCTTTCATTAACTGGCTCAATACATTATGGTAGACAAATGCTTAACACCCTTTGGATTATGTTTTAAAGCACGAGACGTGTCTGTTTAGCCTCCAAGACATGTTTAGGTCATTTGCTCCAGCAGACAAATGCTTCCTAATTCTGTGATGAAGTTTGATCATAAAGCTGTGCAGTGGCTCTTCTCAAAGTGCTCTTTCCTAAGCAGCATAGGCATTGACCAGAGACTAGATTCCTCTGTCTGTACTTTTGTATTCAACTGCAGCTTTGCAAAAACTAACCACTACAATGTAAAGAGAATATATATGTGAATGAAAATATTGAATTCTATATTTCAGCTTTGTTTAGGGGTGATTGTGCACTTACTTACAATGTTTAAGTAGACCATCTGTCTGTTGTGACTTCTACAAAGTGGGAACTGTTTCAAATGGGATATCTACATTACTTCTTAAAGATGTTCTAAGAAGAAAGTTGTGTCTAATGTAAAACTCCATTACATAAAACTTCAGGGAGCTTTGAAGCAGATGTGTTCATCTCTTCCCAATAAATTACATTCAAAAAGGAAATGAGTTTCTCTGAATCGCCATTTCAGGCCTAGAGGTCATTTCGCTACTTTTTCCACTGGCTTGAGAACCTATTTAAAAACAGAGTAATGTCTCACAAAGCATGATTTTTCATTTAAAGGATCCACAGTCTTAATTTATTCATGTATTTTATTAGATTCAAATATTTTGTCATAATTGATTTTTTATGAGCATTTTAGACCATAAATGGCCAGAGCTGAAGTACAGTACAATGAACGGGCAAATATGCATTGGTTTTAGTGACAGTAAATTCAGAACAACCTGCTTTACTTATTTGGACTGGTGAATGAACCAAACTGCTTTGAAACATTAACAATACTTCTAGATTGTTTCCATAGATTGCAGTATTCTATTCAAAAATGTTTTTCCATTATATGGTCGTCAAATATGTTTCTTTTCACAGATTGCCCAGTATGTGGTTATTATCAAGTTCTTAGCCTCTCGCTACAGCTCGCTGTGGTCCCTCTTTTCCTGAGCTGAACGCACCAGCTCTGGAAGCTTCTCTGTCAAAAAGGCATACTGTTTGGCCCTCAAGTTCTTGCCAGGCCTCTGCTCCAACCCTATGCCCAGATACTCAGCTTCATCACCATACTCTGGCCATGGGGTCAAGTCTGGCCCATTTGGAGACCTGCCATCAAGGAGACAAATTCACCAAGTATGACCAATTGCAAATAGTAAGGGGACCACTCAGTTTGTTTCAGAATTATTCGCCTCCCAGTCTTTGACTAAAAATTTGACCCTGGAATGTAGTATTTTGAAGTGCAACATATTACTCACCCTGTACGAGCAAAGTTCCCCCAGTAGGTCATCATAATCCTACACAACTCATTCTCTTTCTCTGTCATTACATCTGAAAAAGAAATACAAGTACACTTAAAATGATGATTAGGGTGACTTACTACAATAATACTTAATTTTAATAAAAAATTAAAATGAAATCTCTAAAAAGTCTCTATAATGTCTTGCGGTGTTAAAACTGTATTAATATGACATGCAGCAAAGCTGTTGTGCATTAGTTTACCAGCACTTGCTGTTTGAAACAGATCCAACATATAGCAGAAATAAAATACAGAGAAGTTTCTCTGATCTAATGTGTTAATACAGCAAGAAGAGACCAATAGGATTTGCCTACTTAGTGTCTTGACATGTGCGTTTCCAAAGCACCAGCCGAAAACAAAGAAAAGTTCATCTCCATGGTCGGTCCTGACAAAGCTGGGTCTCTCTGCTTGAAGAATGCTGGGGGGATGCTGAAACTCATACAGATAAACTGGCACACCCGCAGCTGAAAGAACAAGAAGTAAGAGCATTGAATCAAAATATTTAAACAACAGACAATGGGATTTCAATGAGGCTTTTGAAAGTAGAAATGAAGAATCTTTTGACTTTGGTTTTTAAGCACAATCAACAAGAATGCATGATTCAGATTTGCAATCCACAGTTCTGGACATAATATACACAATACAGAAGGTGTTTCTGATTTTGGAGCTTCCTTCTTTACCTTTATGGAATTTTGCAAGCACAAGAAGAGGAATATTAAAGACAACATCAGCCATCATCTCTCTGAAACCATCACGTATTTGAACATGATCAACATAGGAGCCCAGGTATTCGTCTGCCACCAGTTCATCGATCCACCTGTTTTTGGGCTTAGCACAAATGAGAAAGGACAGTGGACACGATTAGCATTCTTTTACTAGTATGTTGTTTACATAGCACCATGTATATTGAACAAATAAACTACTCGATTTGATGCAAAAAGTATTATAGTAACCAACTTTAAGCAACTCTCATGATATACAGATTTGTCACTTGGACGCATAGCTATGTCATTAGTTACTGAAGTTAACTTCAGTGTTCTTACATCGCGATTGAAGAAAGCCATTGATGAAATCACTTGCTCTCTGTCCATTCCATCAGCCCACTCTGGAGGTGCGAAGATCTATGGGAACAGTTCATTATCGGCATCATCTACTGCCAGGTTTCCAAATAGCTCATGAGATTTATCCTACAACCAAGTTCCGTAGTATTACCCAGTGTTTTTTCTAAGGGTGTGGGCACTTCTCTGTTTAATAAATGACTGATTTCCCAGCATAATAGAACTGTGTGTTAAACTGTAAAAGTAATTCTAAAGTATTTACTCACATAGGGCATCGCCCAGCCAAACTCATCATCAGTCATGCCAATCATCAGTGGCACTTTGTTGAACTCCTGGTTCTGGAGGAGCTCCTCCACCGACTTGGTAAGAAATACCTTGTCAACTGTTACTACAAACTCCATTATTTTGTGCTAAAACAAAAGAAAAACCATGTCATTATCTTAGTAAAAAAAAAATTTTATTACAAAATGAGTGCAATCCAAGCAGTTATATATTGGCATCTTTATCGTAGCTTGGATAAGTGAGTGGTTTCATCACTGTCAATGCTGATGTGACAGAGCAGAGAAAACTCTTTCATTTCAACATAGAGAAATGTTTTATTAATAACATTTTATTTTTGTTCAAATTAAGCTCTGTAAAGTTCTCACCTCTTCGGAAATTCTTATCACATGCTCTGCTGACCACTGCTTTGCACACTCAGCTATTTTCTTTGTGCTGCTGATGTCACAACCTGACATGCTAGCCACTTGCTGCAATGAAACACAGGAAAATGTTAATAACTGCAAAAGTAGAAATGTATGGCATGAAAAATAATGAGGCTATCAATTTACCTGGGCTCTAGGCAAGGGATCTGCTACAACGCCTTTAACTGTAGCACAGCCACTCTCTGTAATTGCACGATGGAAGAGACCCGCAGACAATGGAGAAAGGAGCTTAAAATGAAAATAGGCAAACACAATAGATAATCAGTTGAAATTAAACACACAATTTATGTAATTAAGTTAAATAACCTTTTACAGACAAGAAACTGAACCCAGTGCCAGTGACAATGCTAGGGTTGCTGCTTTGTAGCCATGTTTCTTATGCATTTTAAAGTAACAGTGGTGCAAGATCAGCCAGACCAACACAGAAATTTAAGTAGAACTATAACTTGCACACTGACATTTCTCAGTAGCTACTTGTTGTTTGTCACTTAATAAAATGTTTTAAACCCATGTCGAAAACAGTCTTTCTTTAAAGTGTAACATCAAAACAATAGCCTTATAAAAGAATTCATATCCAATGTACTGGCTGCCCACCAAAAAAGACACACTGGCTCCTCCTGCAGACTCTCCAAAGATGGTGACTGCTCCAGGATCACCTCCAAAGCTGTGGATGTTCTCCTGGACCCACTGAAGTGCTGCCACCTGGTCCAGGAGACCATAGTTTCCTGGTGCATGTTCATCCCCTGTGCTAAAGGGAGCAGAACAACTCAAAATATATTTATATATTAGACAGACAGACAGACAGACACGCACACACTTTGTATTGTATTGAAATAACAGTGGTATCAGTGGTGTGTATGTGTGTGCGCTTATACATGCACAACCCCAATTCCAAAATGTCGGGGAGCTGTGTAAAATAGAAATAAAAATAGAACTGCATCATTTGCAAATCTTATAAACACAATGTATCCACAACAGAACACAGAAAACAAATGTTGAAAGTGAATCATTAATATTACATGAAAGGTACTAGCTTTGTGACAGGTTGTGATAACAAAAGGCTCGAAAACTAAGTGGAACTAAATAGAAACAGCAGGAGGGACGTTTTGCTAATTACGTTTTAATGAACTGGCAACAAGTCAGTAACATAATTGGAAGTGAAAACGCATCTTAGAGGCAATACTCAATGACTTTGATCTTTGGCCAGACAGCACTGAATTAAAAACATATGATTCTGTCACAGACATCACTCAAACACTTCCAGAAATCATTGTCTGTGTACATATTTTGCTGTAACATTTACAAATACTAGGTAACACAAATGCAAAAAAAAACATACTATATGAGCATGTCATCATTATCTATACGGCCAAAGCCCATTTAAAATGAACTGAGATAAAGAAGTTCTATCCTGTGATCTGATGAACTGAAATTTTATGTCCTCCAGAGTAAAGAGAACAGAATCTGGCTCATTATCAGAGCTCAGCATTGTGCATTAGTACTTATGGAATTGGCAGTTTACACATCTTAAAAGGCTCCATCAGTGCTGAAAGGTATATACAGGTTTTAGAGCAACAGATGCTCCCATCCAGATGACATCTTTAAAGGGAAGGTCTTTCAAATTTCAACAAGAATCTATTACATCTATTGCAATTGCATCTATTACAACAGCATGGCTTCGTAGCAAGAGTCCTGGTGCTGAACAGGCCCGTCTGCAGTCCAGACTTCATCAATTAAAAATATTTATCAGATGAAGAGATAGGAGTGTTGATCAGATAGAATCTTAAATCAATAAAAAAAATGGACAACATTCGTCTCACGTTGTTAAAAGAAGGGGGATGCTGTACAGTGGTAAATGTGCCTCTGGCCAAACTTATTTGAGATGTTTTGCTGCCATCAAATTCAAAATGACCCCTTTCCTCTTAAAATGGCACATTCACTCAGTTTAAACCATCAATTGTTTTTCTATGCTTAGTTGTGAATAAAATATTGGTTTATGAGATCTGTAAATCACTGCATTTTATTTTTGCTTAGACACACACACATATACACACGCATGCACTTTTGTATTTGTATGTGCAAAACAGATGTAAAAGATGTAAATCAAGCTTCATGGAAGTACTATGTAAAGAAGTGTCCGCCATGCCAGAATCTTGGTTCTTGACACATTGCTTGGAGATAACAATCCCCAGCTTAATAAAGTAGCTTTGCAACAAAATTCAGGTAGAAATAGGATTTATAGGGGTATAGGGGTAAAACAAAGTAGGTGAGATTAATAATCTTGTAAACATTTTGCTAAACTGCAATTTTACAACAGTAACAAATAATTAAAAATGCAAAGAAATAAAATAAAACAACCAAAATCCCTAAACTGGGACACCACTACAGTGTATCAGACTTACCTGAAGAATCCTAACAGACCCAATCTGTACTGGATCTGCACAACAACTACATTCTGATACGCAGACAAAACCGATCCATCATAGACAGATGCTGCTCCCAGAGCCAGTCCCCCACCATGAATCCAAACCATGACCTAAAGAACATCAGCAATAAAAGCATCCATTTGGCAAGCTGTAATGACTCAGCCAGTTTTCAAAGGTCATGTCTTCAGACACATTCACCAGGCTGGGACAAAGGTAGAGTAAACATAACTGGGATGGTTTTGATAAGCAGAGTAAGTCAGAGGTGAGGAGCTCACCGGTAGGTTGGCATCTACACCAGGTTTAGCTGGAGTGTAAATGTTGAGGTAGAGGCAGTCTTCTGACATTTCAGGAATTTCTACACTTAATGTAAAATTTGCAAATAATTCCACGGTTGCTTTTCTGTCTTGTAGGCACCTGAAAAAAACAATAATATCACTATTTGAAAATGAGCATGTACGCATGAGGAATACATAACATGTAGAACCATAAATCTCAACAAAACTCAATAAATTAAATCTGGCCTATAGTGTAGAATTCTAGAGTGCCTTGTTTAATAACTATGAAAGCTTAACAGTCCTCAATTAATTTTCAATGAAACTATGTATGAGGTGTGCTGAACAAGAAAAATAAATAAATAAATGGAAAACAATTTATGTGAACGTGAAGGAATATATGATTAAAATACACTGTATTACTTCAAATGAAATGTGTATGTTTTAAAAAGCTTAATTGAGTGAACTGGGGGCCTAGTGGTTAGGACTTTGTTCTTGGGATCAGAAGGTCACAAGCTCAAGTCCAAGGCCAGGCATCACTGAGGTGCCCTTGAACAAGTTACCTTTCCCACTACACTGCTCCCCAGGTGCTTTTGGTAGCTGCCTGTTGTGCCACATGACCATGTGTGATGGGTTAAACACAGAGCTCACAGTTCATTGTGGTGGACTTTGTGTGAATGAGTTTGTTCACAATGACAAAATTGCTTTAAATTTGAAAATCGTACATGTATGGTTGCTGTGTGGCGTCTCTCAGTTCTTCCCATGCTTCTGCAGGTTGGGGTGGGGCGAATCTCAGTTGTCCCACTGGTGGCTTTGCAAACGGCACACCCAGGTAGCTGTGGACGACTGTATCTTTCCCTTTAGCCGTCACATACTCACCTTTCAGAGCTCCTAGTTTAGTCTGTACAACAGGTCCTATTAGAGATGGTCAATGAAAAAACATGCTTGACATGAAAAACTAAGGTGCAGTAAGTAAAACGTCCTGAGGTCAAAATACATAATAACATATAATAATCCCTGAAATCTATTAGGCCAACTGATAACAGCACTCCCATTAGATGTTTAAAGAAACTTATCTCAGGTTCAAACAGTTCAGCAGAAAATGCCATAAACTTACAGTTGGACAAAAAAGTATTTAGTAGCCAATGATTCCGCAAGTCAACACAAAAGATGAGAGTCCTGTAATGTTCATCATCAGTACTCGTCAACTGTGAGAGACAGAACTTAATTTTTGTTTTAAATATATTTTGCCCCACTGTAATTACAAGGGGTCCTCGAGTTATGTTAGGGTTCGGTTACTATGAGTGTGTCAAAAGTCTCATATTACAGTAAAGCATTTAGGAAACGCTGCTCCAGATAGAAATTTTCTTTTTAATGCTTCAACATACACCCTAGCAGTAAACACATTGGAGAGGTGACTTGTGGAAAGACCACACTGATGGTGCCTTAGCACAGTGCACTATTAACCCACCAACCCACATGAATCTTATTCAACACTAACGGTGAATAAAACATAAACATCACAGTTATAACAGCGAAAAACAGCAGGAAGTGAATTAACAGAGCAGAGCATAATCCCATTCTCTCTCCCCCTGCAAGCATTTTCAACTGCATTCAACTACCGTATATGACAGTAAATACACATATATTACACACACATATATATATACACGTGTGTGTATATATTACACACATATATTTTTACATAACATAATTTTTAAGCCAGTGACTTAATATTCGTAAGTCGAGTATGTCGTAAGTCAAGGACCCCCTGTATATCTAAACCTAGTTCATATAGCTGTCTTGGCTATAGTATGCAAACATAAATTAAAACACCAGAGAAATCATACTTATTTATTAGACTTATGTGAGAATCATTCAGAACAGCCAGTTTTTTATGGTCATAAGGAATACTCTCCTCAACTTTATGCACTGAATCTGGACTCACAAATGAACTTTTGATGACATTTCAGCTGTGTACTGTTATACCACCTCAAACATGCAATGAAATGAAGTGAAACAATTTGCATCAACATTGCATGTTCAGTGTCACTAAAAGCATTATAAAAGCAGTTTAAAAATTATTCTAGCATTTTCTAACCATAATCATAAGACCTACCATCCTTTTTCTCCCGCATCAACCGTGGAAGAATCTGGGTTATGAATGTGTAGTGCTTTCCCTTTAAATTTATTCCAGGTTTCTGCTCCAGACCAATGCCCAAATACTCAGCTTCAGTTCCATGTTCAGGCCATGGTGTCAGACCTGGTCCATTTGGAGACCTACCCCCAGTCACACATAAAAAAAAACCATAATCATAGGAACATATGATGTTTTACATACTTTAACACACAAAAGTCTGCTTTTTTTCAAGAGATAACCTTGGACCAGTTTTCCAAATAGGGATTTAAGTCTAGTAATGAACTGTATTTTCCTTTCAGCTGAAAAATGTACTGTGT
>JBBIGC010000125.1:6288392-6299305 GCA_037576955.1 Lepidarchus adonis | reverse complement strand
ACAACAATAACAACACAACACAATTCATCAAGGCAAGTGTGTGTTATAAGCTAAACAAGTAAATCTAGAGGTATTTTTCTCATTTACAAACACTTTAGATGGTTTACAGTAGGGTACAAGTGAAAACACAGCATTTGCTTAAATGTTTAATCTGATGCAGTTCAAACACCTGAGTTCATGTTGAATCTAAAATACTGAAAGACCAAAACTATATAAATCATGTAAATGATCAAAATACTGTTACAGCAAGAATACTATTATTGTTACTGTTACACACAACTGTATCACTGCTCTATGTTAAATCCAAATTTAAATGATTTTAAAGACTTACAGGTAATTTGGCATCTTCACCAGGTTTAGAGGGTGTGTAAATATTGAGGTAAAGACAGTCTTCTGAGATTTCAGGAATTTCCGCATTCAATTGTTCAGCTTTTAAAACATCCATAAGCAGACGTCTGTCTTGAATACATCTAAAGAAATTGGCAACAGAGAGGAGGTGATAAAATTTTTTAATGATCTTGATCTTGTAACTTGATTTGAAATCATGAACTGAGTGAAACGTAGCCACATGTGAAAATGTTTCTAGGTAACTATAATTGCATTAAAATAGTTACTGTACCGTACAACTATTTCAAATCTGCAAAAATATGAAAATTTTACATTTTTAAATGTGTAAACATTTTAAATCAGTGTGACTGGTCTGTGTCCTCTTACATGTATGGTTGCTGTGTGGCGTCTCTCAGTTCTTCCCATGCTTCTGCAGGTTGGGGTGGGGCGAGTCTCAGTTGTCCCACTGGTGGCTTAGCAAACGGCACACCCAGGTAGCTGTGGACGACTGTATCTTTCCCTTTAGCCGTCACATACTCACCTTTCAGAGCTCCTAGTTTAGTCTGTACAACAGGTCCTATTAAACAAACAGAAAAGTATCACTCAGTTCACAAGACCACTAAAAAGAACCACTCAGCTACATATTGTAACATCACTTTTTACTGTAGATTATTTCAGTTAATCTGGCTCCCTTTGGAAAAAGACCCATAGATGTGAATTAGAAGCACTTTCAGCACGTTCAGAAAGCACATGGCTTATTACAGTACTGACATTAATATTTATACAATGAGAGAGAGAGAGAGAGAGAGAGAGAGAGAGAGAGAGAGAGAGATAGAGAGACAGACATAGAGACAACCATTCACACCTATGAGGAGCCAGTCAACTGCAACCTGTGTGGGAGGAATCCGGAGAACCCAGAGGAAAGCCACAGAAACCTGGGGAGCACTTGTACACTCCACATAGAAAGACACCTGTGATGACACAGGGACTGAACCCAGGACCTTCTTAGTGTGAGGCGACACCACTAACCACTGCTCGTAACCACACAAATGCAGCACAACTACGTGACCTCTGCATTTTAGCGGCGGGACCTGAGGCAAAGTTTAAATCTGTAACCTTTTAACCTATCATTAGGACAATATCTTAACCTCTTCACCACTGCCCACAGCATACAAATTATATTATAATGAAATGACATTAACTAATGAAATATGACACTCATATTATAGAGACTGGAACAAGAAATGTGTGTGGGGATGTCCTGTCCTGTTGAATTTAAGGGCATCAGACTCTGAGGAACTGAGCTGTCGACCTGCAGTCTTTATAGTCTTTAGTATCAGCTGAAAGCATGATGAGACCAAACAGATTTCACCCTCTTACCGTCGTTCGCTGTCGCTGGGTTTAGAAGCGTCGCCCCGATAACAGCGCACAGAAGGAAGGCGCCCATAACTGGACGCCAGCAGAACACACTCCCGACTCGCGTCTGCGTTGGAGGCTGCACGTTTAAATAGGAAGCGATGCTCTTATGTAATAGGGACGAAGGTCAGTACGCGTGAACTTTACCTTCCATATTTTGCAGGTCATGATAGTGGGTTTAATTGTGCTGTAGGCTTCATATGACACCGTGTTGTGTTGAAACTGGACGACACATGGACTTTCATGCTTTTGAGTTACATGGGACAAACTAAGTTTTAGAAAATTGTACAAAAGTTGTTGTTCGGTGGACCTAAATAGTACCAGGCATGAGTAAAAACAGCGCAACATTAAACAGTTACCCAACCTAAAACACAACTGCGTGCTTTTGTTGTGGCGTGAACGCGTTCCAGTTTTCAGGAACTGCAGTGCTACTCCAGACCGCCAGGTGGCGCCCCAGCCGCACAGTGTACGAGAGTGTAGCGCGGAGAAGTCGCGGAAGTTTTTGAAAGGGCACAAATGCAGATTTTTGACCCAAACGTACATAAAATAAACATGGCATATTGAACGTCTGCGCATACACGAGATCTGTCAAAGTGGACTGACTCCAGTGCTGGCTTTAGTCAGTGTTATGAGTGGGGCGAACTTTTAACAGACGACGACAGGGCTTTTGTTTGTGTTTCTGCAGTTTGTTTATTTATTCACCAACTCCAGTCTGTTAACATGGACCCCGAAGGCAGGAAGAGTGCTGAGGTGAATATAGCGAAAGTACACGTGCTCCACGAGAGGCTCTTTGTATTACAGTGCTAATTCATGTGTGTGTTTCTGCAGAGCAACTCTGCACTGGTCACTGCTGTGTCCTGCCATGATGTTTTTGACCTGCGCACTTGCCAAAAGGATTCCAGCCTACTAGCCAAAGGCACGGCCTTCACCTTCCTGAAGGTATTGATCTCTATATTAAATACATTTCACTGTCATTTTACACAGTAACTTATATAGTTTAGTGCCTTATTATTTATTTTATTTCATTGTATTCATTAAAACGATAGTTTCTATTCCAGTACTTCATTCTACTTATTCCACTCTAGTTATACCTTACTGTTTTTATCTTATAGTATTTTTATCTTACTCTACGTTATTTTATGTCTGTATTGTCTCCATGTGCAGTCATTGCATAAGCAATTTCCTCTGGGACAATTAAGTTTTTCTGATTCTCATAATATAATATTACATATTTAAATACTTAATATTAACTGTATTTTATAACCACATATTAACACAAAGGCATTTTAGTTATTGAATGCATATTTTATTTAATTGACTTCACCTCTTACTCCATGTTGTACACACAGGCAGTCCAAGCCGTCAATCAGAGACTTGTAAAACAGAATGAAAATGAGAAAAGGTGCTTTGAGGTGATCCTACTTGGACAAGACTGTGAAGAGCAGATCAAATCAAAGATATTTGAGAGTGCCCAACATTATGGTAGGTTAGACCTGTAGGTTATGTGATTGGAAACCACAATCATATAACTATCCGATACGGAGTTAAGGTTCTAAAGTTGAATAAATATTTTCCTCAGGTTTAGAAATTGGCAAGTTTTTCTTCTGCTCAAGAGGTGACTTCATAAAGACGCTACAAGCAAATAACGTAAAGCTGTACCTGTCAGCAGACAGAGATGAGGTGTTTAGCTCCCTTAAAGCAGGTATTTTGCCTAAAAGACATGCTGTAGTTCATAGATTTATTTTATTTCATGTTTTATTGTATCAGTAAGTTACATATTTAATGTAGAAGCCAAGTTAAGTTCATGGTATTATTAGGACACTAAATCAACAACAATAAAAGTACTTTGTTACGGTTAGTGAAACTCAAAACTATGCTCACATTTGTTTGCTTTATCTTGGCATTCATAGATGTTCCTGCTGCTTTGCTGTGCCAGCAGACAGATCAGCAGGTCCAAGATCAGCTGAAAGTGGTCTTCTCAGGAGATCTTATTGGCCTGTCAGGGGACTTCATGGATTGTCTCAAAGATTTGGGGTTCAGTGATGTCCAGATACAGAACTTTGTGGTAGCAAAGGTACACTGTATTTCAATTCCTTACAGCTAATTACAAAATATTTACTTTTAGAATGCAGGCCTGGGATTTCTATCCTCAAATGCTATATTAGAGATTAGTTTTTGCCTTAATTAATTTAAACTCACCGATCATATCATCTCCCATGAATTTCCAGGGCTGCATTAGAGAATTTGCAGTGCTGATCGGTGAAATAAGGAGAAGGTTTGGATGTGAAGACAGCCCTCTCCATATCATCCTCATGACTGTATGGGGCTCCAGAAATGTCTGTTCCACAGCCCTGAAGACACTCAGAGGTTGGGGCCTGGATGTGGATGAAGCTTTCTCCCTGGCTGGAGCCCCTCGCAGCCCTATTCTAACCACAATACAACCCCACATACTGTGGGATGATGGACTGCATAATATGAAGGCGGTTTCACCTCTCATGGAGGTGAGCAGTTAGACACCTAACTGGTGCTCTACTTTGAGGTTGTGGTGTTACAGAATACATATGTTATAATGAGAGTGCTAGAAAATGAATCAACTCAGTCAGTCTGGGTTAATTTGATTTTAATGTTGAAATACAGTGCAATAAACAAATAGCTTTATAAACCATATATATATTGTTTACATATGAATGACTTTTCAAGCTCTTCAAATGTTTTAAATTGAAAAAGCATAAGGAAACACTGTAAAAAGTACCACACAAAAACACTGAACCACACAAAAATGTGAATGTTACCCTGGCTGTGTCTGAAATTGATCTGTATTTATTTCACTGTGCCATAGTTTGTGCATCATCTTGTCAAGGAATTCTAAGTGATTTTGTACAGTTCAGCATTACATTTATAATAGCATATGATTTGTAGTGTGTTGACCATTTAATTTCAAAAGGTAAAATCACATAGCATGTTTATTTATTTATTTATTCATTCATTTTTATATGCAATAAGACTGACATGTTAGAATTATTTCTTTTAAAACATGAATTCCATTTTTTTAGTAGTAATGTCAATACATAGAAAAGGCAAGCTATACTAGCATTACACTAGTTTTTGCAACGTGTTAATAACTGACCTATACATGTTCAGGTTGGTTTTGTGTATAACATTCCCCTGCTGCTTTGCAGACTTCAGTGTTAGAATAGCAATCTGGTTATAAACATTGGCCCGTCATGAGAGTGATTTCAAACACAGCCATTGAAGTTTTACATAAAATAATATACACCTGCTACTTTCTACCACCTTCAAAACCACAAACATGACTCCCAATGAGTTAGAACATGTTAAAGCTTCATTAGAGCTTTAAGGCACTAGTTAAAAATATAACAGCTACAGAGCTGTAATTTGATTATTTGGTCGAACCCAAGGTCTGATTTTTCTTCAAGCATAATGTGCTGTAATACTGCAGAGTTTGCTAATACTTCATTCAAACTATGCAAAGCTCATCTAAATGCATATGCATGGAAGCCTTCTTGCATAAGATGAATATTAGTAATGGTTAAAAAGTTCAACATAATGCAAATGTGCACATTACAAAGCCAGAGAGTTATTGCTATATAACTGCAACCAAGCAGTTAGATATGGCTCCCAAATATACATAATAGCAAAACGCACATCTTTGGCTCAACATTGCAACAAAAGTTTTACTAAATGAAAGCAATACAAACTGTGGAAATATAGTAACCCCAGCATTAAACACTGATGACATAAGAAAATACTGAAAAGTGACACGTTGCTCATGTGAACAAATATCTTTATGATTGAAATTACACTGCAGCTTTACTAAAATATATTCACATTTCATCCTACATCTCTTCCCCCTCTGATACACCTGCAAATCAATGAGGCCCATTTTTCTATTTTCTCTCTCACTCTCTTTTACACACCCACACACATACACACTTCCAATTTGTTTGTTATGGACTGTTCATTAGCTTGCCAGTGAACATCAGGCAAGTGACAGCAGATATTGCAGAGAGCAGATGGTTCTTGTGTTGAGGTATATTTGAAATTGACTATAATCTACCACTGTCTTAATATGTTTGTGCTGCTCATTCTGTGCTGTAGAGTCTAACAAGGTATTGTAAATATTATTCTAACCTTAATCCAACTATTCATAGAGTTATACTGTCAACACTGTACTCTCTTCCTCAAAAGGAAGAAAAAAGCAGGGGTGTAATATATAGACCTGTTCTGGGGTTCTTTGGATTTATGGGAGTTGTGTTCCTCAGACATAGATGCCCTCAGGGTTCAAAGTGGAGGTGATGGGGCTGTGCAACATGCGCAGGTTAACTCCCACCGCATGGGACGGGCCTGGCCTTTTTAAAGATCCAGTCAGGGCTGCAAAATCTGGGTGAAGAAAAATACACACACAAAAAAAAGGTTGTATTAGTCAATATTGGTTGCTATTTCTGCTATGGAATCCCCCTATTACATTCATAATACAGTGCTTCCTGATTTTCTTTAGTACTGCATATTTGTAACACAAAGTGGTTTCAGATCTTTTGGGAAAATATGATATTAAACAAATGGAACTTAATTAAACAATGCAAATACATTTAATTTAGATTAAATTTTAATTTACCACATGGTTGTTCATATTTAAACTGTTGAATTTCTTAATTTTAAATGCTTTTCTTAAACAAACAAAATTAAAACCAAATCCAAAACAAAAATTTACGTTGCACAAATACAAGAAAAATACAACGATCTGTGTATGTTGCTGTGGTGAGATACAATATCAAAATTTAAGTATATACAGAATGTTTTAGTAATTAGCTGAAAAGCAGTGTTAAGATTTATACAGGGGGTCCTCGAGTTACATTGGGTTTCTGTGCCTCCGAGTGAGACGTAAGTGGATTTTTAATGTAACTGAATAATAATAATAACAATAATGATAACTAATAATGTTTGTAATGATGCTGTGGAGACTTTACCAAACAGCGCTGTCCTCTATTAAGAGTTGGCAACATGCATGAACGAGTATCGTGGATGGTTTCATAGGGAGCAATGCATTATGGACTGTGGAGCGGAGAACTGGTGGGTGGAAGAAGCTGCTCAGCCCACTGAAGCCAAATTAGAAGTTTCGCCGGGCTTCAAACCACGGTCGTCAAGTGAACATGGGAAAGGTAACAAATGCATATAGCGAACACCAGTGTCTCTTGCCATATTACCGCAAAAAGCATTTAGTAGGCGTTTATGCATTCTACTACAATATGTGCTGCCAACCCATGCTCTCCCAAAAAGCAACTCTTTCTCCACCTCTTCTCCACCCATATTACCCACCTATTTTCCCACACCAGACATTACACAGTCCACAATGCATTGCTCCCCATAAAACACGGCAAATCCCACAAGATCTTGCAGCACAAACGCCATAATTTTTTTAAGGAGCTAGCAATGTAACAATGAATTTTTGATTGTCAAGTGCGACATAACTCAAGGACTCCCTGTACTCAAATTTATCTTTGATTTTTTGTATTGCAGTGTTGAGATCCTGGTCATTTTAGTTTGATAATCTTATTTAATGTCCATTTTAAAATCATTCATCATCCAAACTGCTTATCCATTTCGACTCATGGGGAAGCTGGAGCCGTTCCTTGCTGACTACCGGCCAAGGCTGGGTTCACCTGAGACAGGAGGGCAATCCATCACAAGGCAACACAGAGACAGATATTTATCATTAAAATTCACTTTAGATGTTCGGCCTTGTGGGTGGGATGTACGGGTGGGTAATATAAAAGGGGAAACTAAGACTAAAAACTTGCAGTGGTAATGAAAGGTGATGCATAGACCATGTGTATATGTCTATTTTGATTTTGGTTAGAGCATTACCAGTTTGTTTTTATCAAACAGATGATAAAAAAATCACTTTAGTGGTGCCTGGGGCGCATTAAGGGGTTAGGTGTCTTGCTCAAGGGCGCTTTAGCCTGCAGGCTTGTTCCGGAAATCAAACCCAAAACCCTTTGCTTATAGACCAATTTCTCTATGCATTAGGCCATGGCTAACCACTGACACATAGACACACACATACACACACCCCTAACCTACCCACCCAATGGGCAATTTAAAGTTCAACTTAAACCACAAACCTTTGGACAATGAGAGGAAATTACAACACCTGGAGGAAACCCATGCAAACCTGGAGAGGGCTTGCAAACTACACACAAAGGCACCTGTGGCTGGTCCAGAAATTTAACCCAGGACGATGTCTACCACTGCAGCACCAAGCTGATCTGAAGTAAATCATTATTTATTATTAAACAATTACTCACAAATAAAATGTCATGTAAAAAATTATGTAAGGTTCCCATATTTGTCATGTTTTCCTATATGTGTTTACCAAATTTGTACCTGATCTGTGGTGCTGCATAAAAAGTAGCATTAGAGATGTTCTTGCACCATGTCCATGTTTAATTTCTGTCAGATGCTCTTGGCTGGTGTTTGGGTCTCTACAGTGTAAAAACAAGGTTGGCAGCAGCACACAATGGAGGAAACTATGGTTAGTGACAGGTGTCACTTCATGTGGCGGCTGTTGCCAGGGTAACCTGCACTGAATGAAAGTGAGTGGAACACACATAGCTCTCAGTGGTAGATCTGAATGGCTCACGACCGTATCAGATGTGGAGTCGATATTACTACTCCAACAGTAATGTAGCTTCTTTCAACTATTCCTGCAACTGTACAGCTCCATGGCATAACTGTGTACTGTGAAATCAAGGGTAACTAGCAGATCGGCAGCTGTGAATTTTTAAGATAAAATAAGATAATTTGAAGAATTAAGATATTAAACATGGAAAATATAAGTTGTAAAGCAGCTTGAGCCCAAAAATGGGCTAATGAATTAATTCATACACAAATAACAATAGAATGCAATGATTTGCAAATCTCACGAACCAGTATTTTATTCAGATTTGGAAAGAGTCTGTAGACATGGTACGAAAAAGAAACATTTAGGAACAATTTGCAACTATTAAGGTTAACTGGTAGAAGTTCAGTATCATGACTGGGTATATAAAAACAATCTTGCATCTTGGTGAAGCAGATTGGACAGAGGTTCACCAATCAGAGCAAAAAAAAAACCTACAAATTTTAAAGCAATTTCAGAATAATGTTTAACATAAAATTGACTTTGAATAATAATAAATGAATGAATAATCTGAATAATATAATAAATTATAATGAATAATAATATAAAAGACTTTGAATTTTATAATCTAAAGTATATAGTATAATCAAAAGATTCCATAAAAATCTTGAGAATTCTGTGTCCAAGGGACAAGGTTGAAAATCAAACAAATGTTTTGCTTTTAAACTGTGGTGTTTCTTATAGATTTTTGAATGCTGATCACAAATATCAAAATATACCCATCAAGTACCTTTTCAGAGAAATCTTCAGTTTTGTCATGATTTTTTTCTTATATTTGCCTCCAAACATTTTCACTTCCATAAGTGACTTCTCAACAACGGTTTGTACAGCCTGGGCATGTCCAGGAATGGAATCAGGCCATGTTGGAAGCTGATCTAGTGAAGATGACATCCTGGGCATGCAGAAACCACCAGAGGATTGGACCCTAAATAAAGAAACTGCAATGCAGGATACTGAAAGTGACATTGACCTGAATTTTAAATTATGCTCATTAGGTGATCCACATCTGATAAACATAGTCCGAATCGAATGATTTGGTCAGAGATTTGTGTCTATCAAAAGCAAAAGCTGAGCTGCTGGGTTCAAGACTGCAGGAATGGTGTTTGCTGTCACCAGGTAAAAAAAATCTGTGTTTTGAGACCAACATTTTTTGCTGTCATTTTCTGTTGTGACATTGAAGGATTGTTCTCAGCCTTGGGTTGTGATCACAGGTCAGAAGATTATTAATTGATTCGGCTGAAAGCTGTTCTGCTACACAATGCCAACGTTTATCCTTCAGTACCTGTTGGAACTTTTACTGAAGTATGTCCAATATACAAGGTACAACTGGAATATCTGTGGAGATCTTGAAGTCTTTGCTCGGTTACTAGGACAGCAGCTTGAGAATACAACCTACTGTGGTTTCATCTGTGAATGGGACAGCCGTGCCAGTGTTGCACTACTCTCGACAGAACTGGCCTCTTCATTAAAAGTTTCAGAAGATAAAAATGTGGTACACTAATTGCTTGTTGACCCAGCAAAGATATTTTTTGTGAAAGCAATAAACAAAGAAGGTGAAGGTTTTCGGGTATTTAAGACAGATGTTCTCAAGAAAAACTGATGCCAAGTAGATAGAGGGCATTTCTGTTGACCCTCAGATCAGACATGTTATGAGATACAAGCAGTTTGAAGATCTGTTAGTTGGGACAGAAAAAAATGGCCTAGAAAGCCTCCAAAGACTTTGTTGACAATGTTCTGGGCAATTATAGAGCCACAAACTACATTCAGCTGGTAGACAAACTTCTCAAAGCATGCAACACAATGTGCAACACGTTACTCAAGATTAATTTCCTACACTCACACTTGGACTTCTTCCCACACATTTTGGTACTGTAAGTGGCGAACACGGTGAAAGGTTTCACCAGGACATTGCTACGATGGAGAAATGATACCAGGGCAACTGGAATCAATTAATGCTTGCTGACTACTGTTGGACACTGCAACGTGATGCAAAAGACACTTACAGGAGCAAAACACTTAGTTCTGCTGAATTTTAATAGCTTATGCGAAACGTATAAACTGGACTAAATACGTTATTGTCATTAAATATATAAATAACTATTTCTCAGAGTTCCTACGTGATGCAGTAAAACCAAATCTATATTTGTGCATACCCAGCAGGTGCCTGTCACAATCAGCAAACATTTTTCAGAAAGCAAGACCTTAAAAAAATATGCAGTGTAATATTTGGGCCCTTAGGTGCATTAGAAACAGACTATTTTTTTTCTTAAAACAGTACATAGACGTAGTTTAAACAGCTGCTATATTTTCTATATTCTGTTGTGATTCATTGATTTCAGTTTTTTTTTTTTTTTAACATTTTACACAGGGTCCCAACTTTTTACACACACACACACACAAACACACACACACACACACACACACACACACACACACACATACACACACACACACAAACACACACACACAC
>JBBIGC010000125.1:6268859-6283182 GCA_037576955.1 Lepidarchus adonis | reverse complement strand
CATACGTGTGTGAGTGTGTTTAGAGTTTAGGAGATGCTTAGAAAACGCTTCAGCGGCAAAGTTTAAACAAATGAATACTTATACTGACATCCTGTGGCTGAGGCAGGAATTGTACGGTGTTTGAATTGTTATTACTTTTTACAACAATAATAATGTTTATGATTTTATCTGTTTATGTATAAAAGGGTGAAGTGGAAAATTGTACAAAATCACTTAAATGAACAGAAAAATGAATTAGAAAACGACAACAAAACAGATGATTGTATTAAAAATGTGTGAAATGTTTGTGTGTGCTTTTTTGATGTCAAAGCGTCTATATCAGAACGGACAACGCACACTGAGCAACTCTGCAGACTGCACGTCTGACCGCACGATTATTCTCGCAGCTGGAAACAGTCCCATTTTAAATGCAAGCGTCGTCTGTCCGGCTAATAACTACGTAGGAGGTGACGTTTCTGCCCAGTAAAGGCATTCATTGGGTCAGCGGTGGTGTGATAGACAAAGCAACAAACCAATCAGGATACTACGTTCAACTGACGTATGTCCAACGCGGCCCGGTTATATTTAGGTCCTATTTAAACTCGGACACAGTCGGGCGTCCTGCTGCTTTCAATGGAGGTTGTCACAAGCCGGTTACTACACAGCGCATAGACTTTGTCTTAACTTCACTTAGGCTGCGTTACATTTGAAAGCTACATGTGATTTAGCTTTGTGCTTTTAGTGTACAATACTGGCAACATTTACAGAAACGAGTCACGTACACATAGCGCCCTGTGTTGCTCATCGCCTCCCATTAAAGGACGTCGATGTGGACGGGTTTTATCCACATTTGCCCGTAAGGCAGCGCGCATAATGAAAGATGCAAGCTGAGGCTCGAAAGAAACAGCTCAAGCAGCCAATGCACACGTTCTAGACATCGTCGAGGATTTGAGAAGTGAACCCGTGTGCGCGTGCGCTGCTCCCTGGGTAAGTGATCTCCGCTGCGCGCGGCCCAAACCGTATCCGCCCATGTTTGTGTGAAGAGCCACTGCTCCACCGTCGAGTTCACGGAGCGCCAGGCCGGGGGAATAATTCCCTACCGCGGCGCGGAGTGCGCGGGTTAGCTAAGAGAAAAGGGAGCGATACGTTACCAACAGCGGCTAATCAGCATTACGGCATCAAATGTACCGGAAAAACAACAATGCGCGACTCGGGGCTGAGGACTGAACTGTAGTCTGCGCGACTCGGGGCTGAGGAGTGGACTGTAGTCTGCGCGACTCGTGCGGCTAATTCGTGGACACGGAACTCAGAAAGCTAGAGGTAACGCTCACGTTCAAGGAAAACTAGGCGATTATACGGATTCTTTAGCTTTTACCGCGAGATTATGTTTTGTAGTTGTATGTGGTTTTGGTGCTAAGCGGGGTCAGGCTCTTCTGGGCCCCGGGTTCAGGCAGTCGTGGGGCCCCCGGGTTCAGGCAGTCGTGGGGCCCTGCATCAGCCCTGTTCGCTGGTGTGGTGGTGGGGAGACTTCCAGCTTCTAACTATCAGTGGTTGTGTACATTTTCCCCAGGCTGCTTTTATCGACTTTGTCTGTCCACCACAGTGGCCAGAGAAGAGGCAGATTTAGCAGAGCTGATTAAAAAGCATTTGTTTTATGCACTAGTTAATTACCAATACCGTGTGAAAGTGGGTTGAGATTCGGTCTAATATACTCCAGACAGACTACAAAGTAGCTTGAGCAGAAGTAGTGCCTATAGTAAGGCCTGTTTTCAGAGTGGTAACCTCTGCACGTCCCTGTGTTCCTGCCCATTCTGGACAGTGGCATTATCCATGAACTTAGTGCAGTTTTACAAATGAATGATTGACAGGCATGGTGGTTTTTCACATTCTAGGCCTTATTCTGCACTTAACTCATGTTTTTAACTTCCATGGATTTAGAAAAGGCCCCTATAGCTATGGTCTTAATCTGCCCACAGCAAACACTCCCACAATGTAAAAATATTTTGGAGATCTAGTCTAATCTCTGCCCATGTTCACAGGCCCACATGTAAAGGCAGCCTGTGCCCTAGACACTGCAGCGTGACTAGTTTTTTCAGTCCAGACCTGTGTTTGCATTGGAGTGAGTCAAGTGTAATAAAACCACCTGCGTGAGAATAACTCGCCAGATTAGGACTGAAATTCAAGCCGTGTAATTATGATTAAGACATTATGAGCATTGTGCAAAGGAAGACAGTACCTGTGATTCTGCACATCTGTGTTTCAGCTGTGTACATCTGAGAACATGGTGTAATAAAATGAAAATAACACTGGAGCTGGCCTCCTCTATTCAGGGGAGGCTGACTGTGAATAAGTCAGACTAGTTTTTTGTGATTAGGAAGTATACAAGCTTCTTTTTTGTGATCTTAAAGCAGGATCTTGAGTTATTGACTAGTTGTGTGTGATTTTGTTCAATCCAGGTGAAGAATGACTGAGTACAAGCTAGTGGTAGTGGGAGCTGGAGGCGTAGGCAAGAGCGCTCTCACCATCCAGCTCATCCAGAACCACTTTGTGGATGAATACGACCCGACCATAGAGGTAACGTGAGTCTGTGGAACTAATTGGGAGATGGGCATTTTGTATGTTGTCTGTCCTATCCTCATACATGGGTCTGAAACTGCTCTGCAAATGGCACCATCCAAAAAAGGTGTCTCAAAACACAATGCAAGCTGGTTTTTCTGGTTTCAACCACTGGCACCTAACTTCCTGGTTTGGTGTTAACAGTATGCAGTGGCACATGTTTTTGGGTTCAGTGTTAATGTCTATTCCTAAATAAGCCTTTGAAGTTGAACATCTTAGGTAATTTTTATTTAATGAAATGTATTTGTAATATAAACATTTAATAAATTAATAAAAAGGCAAGTTATAAAGTTAAGAATTCCTAGTTTCTTTTTACAGTTACAATTTTATTATTGTTCAATTAAATTATTAATTAATATTAACTCCAGAACATTTAATATATTACTTGATAACTAATAATTGATTGTGAAAACTCTAGCATATAATTAACTGGTTGTTCTATGCATCTTACCTGTGCAGGACTCGTACAGGAAACAGGTGGTGATTGATGGAGAGACATGCCTACTGGACATTCTGGACACAGCAGGTCAGGAGGAGTACAGTGCCATGAGAGACCAGTACATGCGGACAGGAGAGGGCTTCCTCTGTGTCTTTGCCATCAATAACACAAAGTCTTTCGAAGACATTCACCACTACAGGTAAGGGTAACAGAGTTTTGAGCAATAGAGGACACCTGATTGAATCATATGCAGGTGCACCTCCCCCGAATCGTTCTACGACACCTGCGTAATGGCTATCCAGGATGAGCAATGAGAAAACCAAGCATTCATTTGTTCACCGCCTATTTACCCATGTCTGTGTGGCCATGTGCTTTTGCAGAGAGCAGATTAAGAGAGTGAAAGACTCAGAGGATGTCCCCATGGTGCTGGTGGGAAATAAGTGTGACCTGCCGTCCCGCACGGTGGATACTAAGCAGGCTCAGGATTTAGCACGCAGCTACGGAATTCCCTTCATCGAGACCTCAGCAAAAACAAGACAGGTAATCACTGTCTTTGGTGTGTAAAAACAGTGCTATTGTTGCAAAGCACTTCCTTGAAACAATCCACCATTTGTTTTTATTAAGTTATTAAAGAGATTTTTAATCAAGGCTCAAGTAGAGGTATTCATATTCTCCTTTATAAATCACCACTTGTCATTTAATGTATTATTGTATGATTTTTATATAATTGAATCCTGTGATTAAAACAGTAAACAGACACAGCTTTGAGTTTGTCATAGCCTAGATGTGAGGAGGCTGAGGAAATTATGGAAAGCTCATTACAGGATGCAAAGTTAATTATCTTTTAATCATTCCTGTTTTAGTGTTAAACGGTATTAATGACCTCCGTGTCAGGACTATGATAGATGTTGTATTGTAATGCTTGTAAATATTGGTCATAGTAATATTCATGTGTCACTGAAAGGTGTATAACACTATTTTAAAATCCATATGACAAAGGAGCGCTCGCCCAGTTTGTTAAAGCTACTAATGGGCGTGTTCACTTTTTTTAGAATGTTTGACCAAAGTTTAACTTGAGATCTTTAGGTAATAAGCATGATTTAATTCTGCTGTAACAAATTAATTACAATTCTGTGAAATGTAATTTTGGGCCAGAATCACTGGGATTTTTTTCCTCTAATTTTGGTCCAAAATCTATGGGAGTAAGTAGGAGTTTAGACCAAATGTCACGCAACATTTATTATTATTTATCATGCATATGTAGCAACCTAGCTGGAACAGTCTGTATGTTTGTTTGTTTGTTTTTAAAACAACTTTAATTTGGTACTTGTTTGAAGAGGGATAAAATCATGCATCATTCTGTTAAGATTTTGAACTTTTAAAAAATGTTTATACCTCCATAAGGGTATTTCTTTCATTGAAACCTTGAAGGAAGGTTCCTTCTTTCAAAAAGCAGGAATTGTATTGTTGAAACTACAGATTTCTTGGTCACAGCAGTTTCTGTAAGAAGATGGAATGGAAGCCCAGCAGGGAACTACATTCAACCATCACTTTTAGCATGTTGATATAAGCATTTCTAAATGTTCAAAATCTTACACTATGCGTCAATTAATCAATTAATATCATGTTCATTTGAATTAAAATCATGCATGTGTGAGCTTGTGGTATTCAGCTAGCTGTACTGTTAGGTGCAGTATGACATCATTGAAATTTTGGTTCCTGTGTCTGGTCTTTCTTTTCTGGTCATTACAACAGGGTACCCTTCAGATTCTGTTCATGTATTACTTCAAACACTGTGAACTACTGCGTGCTAATGTAAAACTGACCACAGCTATTTTTGTATAACGATGACCACAGCACCAGATTCCAGCAACTTCTGCAACAAAACAAATTCATTAGTGAAATCGGGAAGTGTTGTGTTGAGTACCCCTTTGTAATGGTTTTTGAGTTTAATCATTTCATGAGACTGAGGGTATTTCCAGGACCACTAAACTGAACTGGGGGATGGGAGGTGTTGAGGAGGTCTGCTGCTATTTGGGGAATCTTTGTTGTTGAGCCCTTGTGGGGTCTCTGTCTCTCTCCGCAGTGTTCAAATCACAACTCCTTTTGGTGCTTGGGATGTATTGCAAACTATTGACTTGGTCTTTTTCAACCTTTCTGCTACCAGTCATGGCTGCTTGTGCTACCTGACATCACTGAAATCTTACATCACCTTTAAAATCGCCCTGTACTGTCTCTATTGAACTCTTAACACTGAAGTGATGATTTACAATTGGTTCTGTTTGTCCAGAAATCCAGCGAATCACCTGCTCGAATTTGATTTGTACAAATATTTATACTTTGTCTAAATCTAACACAAATGAGACAAATTCTCCTCATAACATGTATTTTGTTCAGGCTTTGTCTGAATCAATTAATTAACTGTGGATTCTGAATATTTTATTTATTTACCAATGAGCTAAATAGGTTTATTTCGTAATTATTGCTAATATCCATTTGCCCTAGTGGCACCCAGTGTCATACTGGAGCTTTAACCCCCCCCCCCCCTAATGTCCATCTCAGTGCTTTCTGTAACAGCCCCGTGCTTCCCTTAACATTGAAGGGAGTTGTGTTTTGCGCTACAGAGAGTGGAGGATGCCTTTTACACTTTGGTACGGGAGATCCGGCAATATCGGCTGAAAAAACTCAGCAAAGAAGAAGACACTCCACGCTGCATCCCGCTTAAAAAATGTGTTGTGATGTAAAAGGGGTAAGTCTGGGCAGAGCTGACCCTCTCATCCTGCTGTTGGCTTCTCCAGCCACTGGCTGCTGTGACACACCTCAATCAATCAAATGGGAATGAGCTGGGGAGAGAGGTAGAACCTGCCCTAGTAACCTGATCTGAGAAGGACTGCTGCTTCCTTTTTTTCAGTAGTTAAACTTAGGATTTCTTTGCTGAATCTAGATCAGAGTAGATGGGTAACTTCTGCCTGGAGCAATGAGGAATGGCTGTTGTAGCTCTGCAGTTTTAATTCTGCTTCTTTCAATGAATTTCATTATAAATGTGTTGCTTGAGTACACATTTAAACTGTTTTCTTTCCGTTTTTAAGGGTGTTGATGACGCCTTTTATACATTAGTCCGGGAAATCCGAAAGCACAAGGAGAAGATGAGCAAGGAAGGCAAGAAGAAGAAAAAGAAGTCCAAGACAAAGTGTATACTAATGTGAATAACTTCCATTTCAGTATCGACTCTGAACAGCTAAAATATTAAAGAACTGCATTTTGTACATTACACTAAATTATTAGCCTCTTCAACCTGCAGAATGGGTTCCCATTTTCCTTCATTTTCTAGCTTACAAACAATAAGCTTTTTCTTGTCTGGTGCCAGTTGCCCCAAAGTGTTGGTCCTGCATTACTGTGTACTGTAAAATGTAGTTCTGTTAAATTAGTCAATGTTGTAATTCTGTTGTTCTGTTGTCCCTTGAAAGGCTGAAAATCCCCCCAGATATTTATGGACATGCAAAATTTTCTTTAAATACATAAACGGACACAAAAATAATGGCAGTCAATTGGCAGCATCGAGTTTTGCTCTGTAAACCTATAAATCGGGGCTGCTCAACTCCAGTCCTGGAGATCTACCACCCTGCAAACTTCAGCTTCAACCCTGGTCTAACACACCTGATCCAGATAAAATGCCTTTTAAAATAACTCTCTAAGGTAGTAGATCTGTAGGACTGGCGTTGGGTGCCCCTGCTATAAATAAATTGAAGTGCAAATTAAGACCAGGGCCACAGTGAGGCATTTTAGAGGCAGTTTAAGACAAAACACGTCACACAACAGTGGTTTGACAAACCATGAGTCAGTGGGTTTCTGCCCCCTTCTTAAAAAAACTGTACTTAATGATTGAAATCATTTGTAACATCTCTGATTGGTTGTATGTGAAGGAGATAAGTTGGACTTTTCCTTCAGTAGGACCAACACTGTTTGGGGTAAATTTTGATATCTTCACCTCTGAGTAACAGAAGGTTTGAATCCCCGTTTTGGGACGTCAACTTTATATTGACCTGCATGTGAACTTTCATTGTAATCCATTTACAAGTCCACAGCTAAGGCTTTGATAGTGTATGGGTGGAAAATATCTAACCTCAATGACCTTTTTGATTTGCATGCTGTTCTTTTATATGACCTACTGGGGAAAGCAAGGAGTTTTAAAATACTGTCCGAGCAGCCAGTGTCAGAGTGGGGAAGTTTTTTTCCTTTACACGCTGACATGTTCTTTCACACTGTTAGTTAATATGATGATTGTCCACATTGGCTGATCTGATTTTGAGTTTAAAGACTTGACAGTAGCTGATTTAAAGTGTAAAATGGTAGCGTAAAAATCTGTTTAGGTAGTTAGTTTCTCCGTCTACGTTTGAGTTTTCCAGTTAAAGAGTGTCAAATGGAGTTAACCAGTGGATGCCTCCTGTCCTACAGAGGAAGTGTCCATTTTGTAAGATGCCTGGACGAGCAGATATAGCTTTTTGTTTCCAGCCACGGAACCTGTGGATGGAATTCGATTTCTCTCTGAAATGGAAATTAGGATATTAATGTAGGCAACCAACCACTAGTAATAAATTAAGAAAATTATCAATCGATCTATCTGTGCAAATGTATTTTGGGGAGGGGGATAAATAGACCAACCAAATGCCTTGTCTCAAAGTGCTGCCATAATGAGAACCCTGGCTTTGTGGTGGCCCAACTCATACATCTAGTAGCTAACATTTGATATGTCAGCACCTGAATGTTTTCTGAGCCCGAGCAGTAATGTGAGTGAATGAGTGTGGTCTGTTTCTTAAGTCTTTCCAGAATTGGTTTTGCAGGACTGCCTTCCATTAAACCTGAAAGGCTGATGTAAACATTAAAGGCAATATACACACCATAAATTGTTAAAAATAATTTTGCCTTATTTTGTTTTTCCATTCATCCATTTTTCTTTCACCATTGGTCCTTAAATATAGCTATTTTTATTTATTTTTTTGCTTATACTCATATTACAAAAGTGAAATTGTCTGGTTGCTCATGCTGCACCTAAAGGGGGCTAACAAAGGAAGAAAAGTCAGGATAGACATTATTATGCAATGCTCATGCAGGTAAAGGATATTTTAACTTTTGTTACCTCTCTCCCTTTAAAATAAGGTAACCTAATAGCACTCTGTAATCAGAATAGCAGTAGAGAGCCTGAAGATGTCTCTCTCTCTGTGTCTTTACTTCCCCTCCCCTCTTTTGTTTTTGGTGTACCAATAGCAAAACATATTTTAACAACCTTTGTACAGTTGTGATACTGAAATATGGATATTTTGTAAATTGTGCTTCATTTTTTGTTTGTGTTGAAATGAATGTCACTTTAATAGAGTTGAACGAGGCAGTCTCTGTGTAATGACTGGTGTGTGTGTGTGTGTGTGTGTGCGTGTGCGTGCGTGCGTGCGTGCGTGCATGAATGTCTAAACCCTTATTAAACCTCACTTCGCATGGTGATTCCCAGATCCAAAAAATCAGTTATTTTCATCACTCCTATTTTTAATAAAGTGGTAATGATCTGGTCCATACACCCTGTACTTATATGCTTCTTTAGACACAAAACAATCTGAGCTTTACTCACTGGTGCATTTTTTCTTCTTCCGGTGCCTGCAGTACCAGTGGAGTCCAGCAGAGTGCGGTGTTCTCACATAATGGCGTTAACACCATTTTTTACGCCAACGTGCTTACATTCCTCCACTGTATAAAAACTACACACGTTCATAAAAAATTTCCTGATTTAATCTATAGCGCTGTATCATCCCTCAAAAGTTGGAGGCCTGATTAAATAGACCACATGAAATTAAGTTGTGGGCTTGTATTGAATTTAGAACTCAGCTTTATGTCTGTAGGAGAGATGAACATCGTTCAAGATTAGTTTAACATACTGTAAAAACATGCTTAATTCAGTCTGATAAATCATACGTAGAGCTTGTTGCGAGGAATGTGCCATCGTGTAAATGCTTTATTATTTTAATTTTCTCTGAAATTTTAAAGATGAAATTAGTCTTTAAGTAAATAATATTTATATAGTTGCCATTTCAATACATGTTCGGTGTTCTGACAGAGGAACCTTTTTGTGACGTATGCGTGATTAAAACCCGTATAATAAAACACGTTTCGATCTACAATCTGATTGGCTGTATTCGAAGAGACGTCGCGTAATGCGTCATCGTACGGAAACCACGCCTCCGCGAGGGGCTATTCCATCAGGGGAACGAGAGTGACTGGGAAACATGGTGACTGAAAACACCTCTAACACAGAATGGCGTCTCCCGCCAATTTCAGTACCCTTCTCTTTCAGATTGAACATTTCTCATATGTAAACAGCACAGTGTACATATTACAATCACATTCTTGGGTGCCTTCTACACAGACTATACAATTAACATTATAATAAACACAATAAAATGCTATCTATATTTATTCTAGCCATAGAGTGGATGTGTAAGTGTACTTTTCTCTTTTTTTGACTTCTAAAACTAAAATGCTCTCTGTACCTTTAGGTACATTACACTGCACAACAAGTAAAAAAAAAGTGTTTGCTGATTGTGACAGGTACTTACTGTGTATGCACAAATATAGTTTTGGTTTTACTGCATCATGTAGGAATTATGAGAAATAGACATTTACATGTTTACTGACAATAATTCATTTAGTCACGTTTATGTTTCACATAAGCCATTAAATTCAACAGAACTAAAAGTGTTTTGCTCCTGATTGACATTCCAGTTGCCCTGGTATTTTTTCTTCATCGTAGCAATGTCCTGGTGAAACCTTTCGCAGTGTTCGTCACGTACAGCACCAAGATTTGTGGGGGAAGAAGTCCAAGTCTAAGTCATACGTTTCTTTCTTGTGTGCTGCATAGCCGACAGGTACTGAAGGATAACTGTTGCCATTGTGTAGCAAAACAGCTTTCAGGCTGAGACAGAGACTGACGACTTTTACAAATGAATTCCATTATACAAATAAATTCTTTAAAAATCATACAATGTGATTTCCTGGATTGCTTTTACATTCTGTCTCTCACAGGTGAAATGTACCTATGATGAACATTACAGACTCTCTCATCTTTTAAAGTGGGACAACTTGCAGAATTGCTGGCTGCCAAATACTTTTTTGCCCCACTGTACACACTGACATTCTATATTAACCAAATGAGCAGTATTGGTATATGCAAGCCACCTTTATATCATGCTGAGACAGCATCAAGCTCGTTCAGACCTGTCCAAACATGTCCAGGATATCATCTTCGACCGAACAGCTTTCAACATGGCCTAGTTCCATGCCTGGACATGCCTAGGCTGCACAAACCATTGTTGGTAAGTCACTTACAGAAGTGAAAATGTTTGGATACAAATATAAGAAAAATTGTTGATGATACTCTGACTTCTTTGAAACGGTATGTGATGGGTAAATTTTTATGTGCTATTTGTGACCAGCACCCAAAAATCTTCAAGAAACACCCAAAAGTACTTTTCAGGACACTTTAAAAAAGACTCACACCTGGCCTGATTACTGCCTTGTTCTTAATCAAGAAATCACTTAAATAAGATCTGCCTGACAAAGTGAAGTAGATCAAAAGATCCTCAAAAGCTAGACATCATGCAGAGATCCAAAGAAATTCAGGAACAAATGAGAAAGAAAGTCATTGAGATCTATTAGTCGGGAAAAGGTTATAAAGCCATTTCTAAAACTAACGAACCATTATTCACAAATGGCAAATACGTGGAGCAGTGGTGAACCTTCCAAGGAGTGACCAACCGACCAAAATTGCTCCAAGAGCGCAGCAATGACTCATCCAAGAGATCACAAAAAACCCAAAAATCCAAAAAACTTCAGACTTTACGACTGTACTTGCCTCAGTTAAGGTCAGTGTTCATGACTCCCTAAAAAGAAAGTAACACTGCATTTCACAAAAAGAACATCATACCAACAGTAAAATATGGTGGTGGTAGTGTGATGGTCTGGGGCTATTTCAGTAACTCTGAAATAAACAACTGATCTTCACTCTGATTTATCAATCTACTCGGATATTAGAGCTCAGTAACTCTGAGATAAACAAGTGATCATCACTCTGATTTATCAATCTACTCAGATATTAGAGCTCAGTAACTCTGAGATAAACAACTGATCATCTCTCTGATTTATCAGTCTACTCAGACTTTAGAGCTCAGTAACATTGAGATAAACAACTGATCATCACTCTGATTTATCAATCTACTCAGATATTAGAGCTCAGTAACTCTGAGATAAACAACTTTAGAGCTCAGTAATACTCATAGTTGACAACATCATTTTTGTAGCTAGAGCTATTAGATTGATCAGGAAGCTAACATGCGTCACAATAGCTAGCACTAAGGTACTTAATGTATGATAATCTGTGGAACTGCAGTATAATTTGGTAAAAAACATATAAATAGTTTCTTAAATTAGTGGGGCACCTAAGTGTGATACAAGTACCAGATTTTGCACAGGGACTCATTAGTTGATATATATGAAAAATGACATTAGCTATGTGCAAATTGACCAGTAATGAGTGAATGTCATGCGTTGCCAGGGTGCACTGATGGCTTCACAGCTATGGAGTTCAGCTTCACTAAAGTTACACAGTAATTGTTCCAAAATGATATCTAATTAGTTCTCATGTCAGGTAGATAACCTCATCTGAACTGACAGGATGTGCCAGCATGGGAGGGCTAAGCCATGCATGACAGGGTTTTAGACATCTGGATGGTGTACAAATCACACAGGACTTAAATGACACTGGATAAATGATCTGGCTAGGTGTTGGGCAAGTTAATACAGGAACATAGTTGTATTCAACACAAAAAAAGTGCCTACAATTAAGACATAACAATAATTTATTATCATATATTCTTTAGTATGGATAATATATTTATCCAAATGGTGAACACATTGAAACAAGTGATCTCTTTGTCAACTGAATGAGAATGAAGATTATTGTTATTGTCCACCATTTTCATATAGTATAGTATAGGTTGACTACAGTGTAATTGTAAATGTCAAAGCAATGAATACTGTACCAGTCATGCCTGATCCTGTCCATTGAGCTGAAGGTGATGATGTTGGCAAAATATCAGTAAGAAGTAGGCTCATGTTTAACAACACAACAATGGAAAGGCCAGAAAATGTTCAGCAACAACTCAAAGAAGCAGAGAGTGACAAAAAAAAAATGCTAAGAATTAAGTCAAATGCTTCCAAATGCTTTAATTCCCAGAAACAGGAACCTGTTTTATTGCTTAGACAAGCCATGACAATGTAACTGAAGGATAGGCGGAAAGAGTATGATTAAAACCTGGGAGTCTTTACAAAACTCGTTGGATGAGATATTGTAGCCCTGAAATTAAAATATCATCCTGCTTGTGTGATGTTTTTGTACAACAGAGAGATGACTAATTTCAGGAAACTAGCTCAGGAAAGTCCAGCTCGGCCCATCAGTCTTTATACCGATCAGCACGGCAAAGAGCATCTGGGTGATCACTGATGGCCAACTGACCCTTAAGGACCACATTGCAGCAATATCAAGATCCTGCAGATTTACTCTGTACAACATCCACAAGTTCAAGCCATATTTTCCAGAATCCAGGCACTTGTGCTCTCCCGCTTGGGCTACTGCAGCTCGCTGCTGACCAGTCTACCTGTAACCACCAGAACTGCAGAGACTCTCTTTACCTTCAAGAAGCACTGCAAGACTCAACTGTTCCATACTTATGCCAGCATCCAAGCCCAACAGATACACTCAATCAAATCTTCCATCTGTACCTAACGCACTGTATTTATCTGAAGCACTTAATGACAAAGAAGAATGTCCTGGACTCTTTTAGCTCTACTAGATAGTAATAGTTCACGTTCTTCATGCTGTAGCACTTGCTATCTGTAATAAACTTGCTGATAAGCACCTAATTATTAACATAAAATGTGTTATTCTCTTTCTAGCCTCTCAGATAGTAATGTTGTAGCACTTGCCATCTACACTATTGTAGCACTTGCACTGTATTCTGTGTAAGTGTGTTGAACGCCTTTGTAGCTCTCACATCAGTACTGTCATGTCTGAATTAATGTTTCAGAACCAAAGTGTTAGCATTTCAGAACTAGTTACACATATAGAAATAAAACGCATGCTCAGACAAGTCCAAATTTGATGGAAGATGCAAATGGTTTGGCCTGCACTTTGCAACAAATATACAGCAATGCATTCAGTTGCCTACTTGGAATTAAAACTTAATCATCAAGTAAAATATTAGTCAACTGAGACATAAAAAAACTTATATTTTCAGAATCTCCCTGTTTCAAAACAACTCAATTGACCCCCTCAGATATTAATGTTGGATAGTTTGTTTTGATTATATGAAGATAATTGCTTCCAACGATCATAAACGATGGTAAGCATTGAAAGCTATATCAGGTAACACAAATCTCCAATAAGCAGCATAAGGATTAACCATGTGCAAAATTTTGATTGTATCACAATCTGAACAATATCTCACTATTTTGCCCCAATAAATGCCCTACAAACTTCTAATGTGTGTTCTTTAGTCAGATCTGTCTAATACAGCAATAAACCTGAGATTTAAAAGTTAAATCTCAAATAGCTCTTTGCTACCTATATAGGACAGTATATAAAAATCTGGCTTCTATTAGCGAATCAGGCTCTATTTGTTGAGTGTGCACAAGTCGCTTATCTTATCTTATTGTATCACAAGATTCCCTGTGATTCCCACCAATACTACATATTGTACTAAATAAGGAGTAGGAAGCCACATGAGATTCAGCACAAGTGTGGGAAAAGACATGCAGAGTGTTATGATGAGTCACAGTGTTACATTAGTGAGCTAAAACTACTGAATGTGCTTACATTAAATATACTGCATAGTGATATATTCAATATTACATGACAAAAAGGTAATAATGTCATATTACAGTGGTGGCCTAGAGATTAGGACCTTGCTCTTGTGATCAGATTGCAGATGGCAGGTTCAGGTCTCACCCAGGCACCACTGACCTATGAGCATAGTTCCCTGCACCAGGCTGCATCAACACTGCCCCCGGGTGCTGTTAATAGCTACCTAGGTGTTCAGGTGTGATAGATTAAATGCAGAGGTCACATTTCTTAGCATTTTGTACCACAGGGTGTGTTCACAATGATGGATAGTGTAGGGACCGGTCCCGGCACTTCCAGACCTGGCCACTGGGTGGGAGTGTCGGGCCCTCATCAGGCCTCACCTGGGA
>JBBIGC010000125.1:6233372-6254598 GCA_037576955.1 Lepidarchus adonis | reverse complement strand
GAGAGAGAGAGAGAGAGAGGGAGAGAGAGAGAGAGAGAGAGAGAGAGAGAGAGAGAGAGAGAGAGAGAGAGAGGGAGGGAGAGAGGGACGGGAGGGGAAAACCTGCTCTGCTGTAAGGATGATGTCAGTCTCTGCAGCTGAGCCCCGATCTCCGACTCGCTGAGCTGAGGACACTCATCCCCCGTCTGAGAAAGAGAGAGAGCAAGAGAGAGAGAGGGAAAGAAAGTGAAAAACAGTGAGTGAGAAAGAGAGAGAGAGAGAGAGAGAGAGAGAGAGAGAGAGAGAGAGAGAGAGAGAGAAAGCAAGGGGAAAGCAGAAAAAGGGGGCTATGAAGAGAAAGTAAAAGGCAAACAGAGAGAAAGGGAGAATGGAACAGGTGGAGCGGACTTTAACAGGTGAGTGTTATAACCTCTGTCACTGTGAACCAAATGTTCTACTTCTGTTAGTCCTGTGCACATCTTACTTGTTTATATCCAGGCGGTGGCTGAGTGCTTTAGGCTAAATCTAATTTATCTCCACAGGATCAGGACTAGAATTACTGATGAATCTGCCGTCGCTCTCACAGGTAATACTGATAAACTGCCTGCAATACATGTGCAACTTTAGAAGCTTAGTGAACAGGGGGCTGCAACTACACCTATGAAGTCTGTTACACATGTTATCGCATAACTCAGGTGCACTGAACAGATGTCACTGGCTTCATAAGCAATAGATCTGGGGGACACTGTTGAATAGCTCAAGGCCTTGAAATGTATTAAAGGGGTGTTATGTAGCACACAGCCAGATCTAAAGCAATCCCTCAGATTTCCATAGACTCTATTAGAGCATCCCTCCTCAGCTCAGACCAGCTGAAGTCTTTTCATTGGAATTACAAAGGAAAGGCCAGGACTAAAGCACAAATCTTATTCAGAATATAGAAAAGACCCATGTCAGTTGACAGAGGTTCATTTGTTTGTGAAAGCTGATTAGACCTGCTGCCATTAATTTCACTTTTAACTTTAATTCTCTCTACTGTTTTATTGAATGATTCACTGTAAATATATTCAGCTTACTAGAAATTATGACTGAAAAACAGAATGAAGTCCTGACATCAAAAGCAGCAATATTGCAACTGTTGGACTGTATTTTAAGTGCCACTGGTTTGTTAATACATTTTTGCGAGTGATACGTCACTGTTGAAGCAATTGTTTCTCTGAGCCCTTTGCCCTTTTAAATGATGTTTTCTCTTTCTCTGCATGGTTGATGGAGATGGGTGATTTTGTCACTTGTCACAGTCAAAATAAGTTTGCTTGTTTTTCCTGCTAACGCTGCACATACATGCATTAATAGCTGCTCAGTTATTCAGTGCTGTCAATCTTTAACTGATGTAATGGAACGTCAGCCACCGCTGCGCAGTGAGATGTCTAGACTGAATCAGATCACTGTCATAATCAAAGCTGGGCTTTACCCATCAAATATGTCATGTGGATGTCATCGCCATAGGCCATGTCATTTCTTGCCAAGCAGAGCCACACAGACACACACACACTGTGGATGCAACTTACACTGCTCCTATTCACATTAGGAGGAAAGGCCTTCAGGGCGTGACAGTTAGGAAGAAGATACATTGTGCACAAGGCCTAAAGGTTGCACTGTTTAAGATTAGGTCTATTAAAAATGTATGCATTATATATTGCTCTAATACCCAAACAGCACAGTACTATTAATCCACAAACACAGTGTCTGAAGAACCTCTTACACCTTGGTTTTAAGATATTTAGAGTTATTGCCTGTAATTATCTAGCCTTCAAATGAACCATTGAAAACTTATCCCAGATACTTACGTGAGATAAACTATTCGCCATTTGAGACTTGCTCTGACTGGTTCATTAATGGCACTATTGATTAGGCTTTGCTTTCTTTATATAAGCTGAGAAACAGCATAGATTTCCTCTGGGCTGTGGAAACAATTTAGGCAGCAGTCAGTACCTGTGCGAATCTAAATCTAGACACGTTAGATGATGGGGTTGAGGGCAGCACCTCATTACGGAGATGCTGATCAACGGCCAGGTTTCAATCACCTGAGACCTAGAGGCCAGGCAGCCCAGCAGCCAATTGGTCTGTTTACATTTCCGTGCCGAAGCAACTTCAATCATTTACTTCACCCTGGAACATCAAACGGAGAACTTTCAAAGAACTAGACGTAGCGGCCTCACCGATCCTGTGGAGTTTGACACTAATGAAGAAGACAAAGAGACACAGGCTGTAAAATGTCGCTCGTTCTAATGATCAAGGCTCCTGATGCTTGACTTGCTGGTGGTAAAATGTGCCGAGACTGTGCAGTGTGTTGGTCTTGTGAGAGACCTGCACGACTGTATTTCCAACAGGAACAAGCCTAGGAAAAGAGCAGTGTTTGAGTTCAGATATGTGATTCAAAGCCCTGATTTATGCACATTCTCTCAAAGCTTTAAGTAAACAGTAGGGATGGGTTTGAATACACAGAGGCAGTCAGTAGGACCATAGACAGTGGCTCTCTTTTGCTTCGCTCAGCCTCTGTGTCTCAATAAAAGGCTCTCTCTACTTCTTGCCGTGCTGACAGGCGAGGCAAGCTCTCTCAGGAAGCGGGAGATCAGATAGGAAGAGTGTGAAGCGGCGAATCGCAAGCCTTTGATCGCTGGTTCACATTTCAAACAATCATGGAATGGAAATAAAAGCCGTGTTTGATTTTTTGGCCCTAACAGGTCCCACCACAACGGGTGGGAAGATGATTATAGCTCACAAGGGCCCATATGACTGTGTTTGTGGAGGATTACATGAATATATGAAGTGCCTGTGGTGCTGTTCTTCAAGCTATCTTTGATACAGACAAACCATCTGAACCCATGCTGATTTATACAGTGCTATCATCCCACTTAAGAATCACCACCTTTCGTGTGGCATGTTTTCCATTTCTTCAGATTGGGGAGCTCATTCCATCATCTCATCTGCAGCTGCTGCACCTGTGAATATATGAGATGGTGGCCTGATGTCCCTTCCAAAATGAATCCTAAAGAGGTGGCAAGATGATTTTCCCACCCTGGCCATTAGAGAAGCATATTACAGTCAGCCATGTTGTGTTAAAGGAAGCTGACAGCTCTCCCTGAACCAAATAGAACCACATCCATCACTTTGCTCTGTTCCCCAAAGGTTTTTTTTCTCTTTTTTTAAAAGTCTCTACCAATGACACTCAGGCTTTGTAATGGAATGCTCTGTAATTTTCTGTCCCCACAAAGCCGAGAGTGCCATTGTGCAGTGGTGGTGTTGCAAGGGGAGCAGGGGGGTGGGGGGAGACAGAGAGAGCGAGAGAGCGAGAGAGAGAGAGAGAGGCTGATGACCCTGTTCCCTTCAGACTCCATGTCATTACCGCTGACCAGTCGTCCCTTTCTATCTGCTCGCAATCTGCAGCCCTTCTTGACTGGCAGTATGGCAGCTGTGCGGCCAGGGAAACCGATGCTATTTCAAGGCCAGCCAAACTGATAATGTCACTCTACTTCAAAGAGCAAAGCCGTCCTGCTTCCCTGGAGATTTCCCTCACAGATGAAATGATCAGATCAGTCCTGACAAGGAGCTATGCAATTACTGCCGCAGCTTCCGCTCAACAAAAAAGTCCAATGAGAATTTTATTACTGATTGCTAATTATGTATGCAAATTTCAAACTAAAATAACATTTAATAATCTATCCATATTGATTTCTGATACGCATACACAGCAGAATGAGCACAAATGATTAAGCTCTGTAAACAGGTAACCACAAATGGATTACTCATTCAAATGTTTTGCAAATTTCTTACAAATTAACGAAATGTTATTACCGTCACCATTTCTATTAACTGTTATTATCTACATATACAGTCAAACCTACATCATCTTTTATTCAAAAACTCCAACTCCATAATGCCAACTTAAACAAATTCAAGCATAAAAATGTTTGGGACAAAAAACGTATTAAAAAAATATTTATGCACACTTTTAAATGTGTACTAAAATCAGAGTTTTAAAAAATCCCACAGATAAGAAACCCACAGACAGTAAAACACACTTGGACCCTGACTTAAGCTCAAGGACAGAACTAGAAAAGAATAAAAAAAGAAGCTACGATTCATGCTCGAAATGCCAACTGAACACTTGAATTTCAGTGTATTTTTTGGCATTATTTCATCACATTTACATCACTTTCACATTAAAAATGTGATGTCATTGTCATATGACAGCATATTTGATGGGAACCTAAAGTCAATAACTAGCCTTTACTGGACACATTTTTCTTCTTTTTAAAAATTGTTTGATATATGTAAATAAAATTCTTTTCTCTGGGCTATGATTGAAAAGCTGTCAAAACAGCAGTGGCAACTTTGACATGCATTGCCTCTGAAATGGTTGAGAATATCATTGCTTGCTTTTCTTCTCAGTGTTTTGTTTGTCTGCCAACTGACACCTCTCATTCTATTACTTCCCCTTTTTGCCAGGTACGTAGAAAAAGCATCTTTCTGAAAGCCAGGGAATTCTCTCTTTCTCTCCCTGATGTGTCCTTTTCTCAGCTGCTGTGTCTTATGGCTTTTTATTCCTATGTGATAATGAATGGGACTCATGTAGGGATACAAGCCACTAAACACAGAGTGAACTATCGTCTGCAAATGACAATCCATTAGAGGAAATAGTCAAAGTTGATTCTGCCTTTTATTGACTTTCACTGACCACATTTACCTTTTCAAAAAAGTTTCTTTTTTTGACATTTTAGAAAAAATATATGTTTATTTATGTGTTGGGAAATTACTGTGACTGTTTTAACCTGACGAATGCTGTTATTGGCTTAAAGCAAAAGAAGCAACAAAAAAAAATTAAGCAGTGCCAATGAATCAATACTTCATCCAATGCAAGTTAATTAAGGAACATTGTGTCAGTTATGCTTGGTTAACCTCTTCAGCACTGTGCTTAACTTTACCAAACAAAATTATGTACAATTTTATCATGTAGTAGAAGTTGTATGCACCAGTACTGTGGAAGTAATGAGTGAGCTGCCATAAGCTCATAACATAACAGTTATGGTCAGTGTGTTGCAGTGAATATTTATATATTAATAATTATAAATGTTGAAAACTCTGTTGATCACACATTCATCTTTGTATGTTTCAATAAAAGGCAAATTTCACATTTCTGGCTGGATCTGTGTGCGCTTGCATGCATGTGTGTGTGGGTGGGGGGGGGGGGGGGGGATTTCCTGGTTGGCTGCTAATATAGCCCATCTTAATTAAAGCTGATAAGCAATTCAAATGTTTTGCCAATCAGTCATAACAAGACATCTCACTGTCCACCAGAGAAAAGAAAGAAACAAAGGAAGTCAATGCAGATTTTTAATAACCTTTATATGAGGCACTTTGTGAACCACTTATAAGCCTTCGGTAGGCTTAGCAATTCCCTTTCCTTATTCTCTTCATCTGTTGCACATTATTAAAATAGAACTTTTACATTATGCATTGCACCAGAGATAATCTACCTACAATATAATACAATATAAGATACATATAAACAAGTTAAAGCACCTTTTTGTTCTAGTAAATAATAGTAATAATAAAAAATGGAGGACATTTAGATAACCAAGTGTGGGTTTGGTGTGTGGTAACATCAGTGCATGGGAGGAATTCTTAAAAGGGATTCATGTGCAAGAATTGTCCTTTTTAGCACCTGAGTTCAGATGAAATTGAACTAAATTTAGTCTTGGAAAAAAAGACTTTCCTAATGCTCTCTTCTGAGAAGACCAAACGGACACTCGGACAAATGAACCCTTGTTTGTGATTGATTTTACACAGTATTTTCTCTCATTTCCTCAGACATTATTGAGTACCAGCAAGAATGATTTTATGAACGTAACCGCTACATGTTCCCTTCAGACAGAGGACATTTTTGTGTTCACATTACAATAAAAATAACATAGCACCAATGAATGTTTATACAAAAGCTAATACATTGAATGTCACTGCAATACAGTAAGGTAAAAGAATATGAAAGAATAATTCTCAGAAGCATAAAAATAGGCACATAGACATAGTCCACAATCGGAATGTCATTTGGTCCTGTTGCTTAAAAAAACTATTTATGAACACATGGTGAATGTAAAAGTGTCATGCATAATTTGGAAAAATCTCAGTTATCTTTCAAGTAACATTTTTTTCAAACTTTTTCTTTTTTAATGAAATACAGTCTCTGTAACATAACTTTAAAATAGAGAAAATAAAGTTATTTGTATAATGTTGCTGGCCACCAGCAAATTTATTTTATATTTATAAACTTGTCTTTATCACTGATCCTCACGATAATGTGAAAACATTTACAAGATACAAGGTAATAAAGTGACTAATTACGAAGTGAAACCATTTCACAGAAGAGGGGCATACAATCTCAGTCTCACTTAAAAATCGTCTTAATCATTAGACTAGTGGATAACTCAGTTCCATCCTCTTTAGTAGCATCCATTTTATTCTCAGTTCATGGATTCAGAAGTGTCTTTCCTTAATGGAATTTTAAAACCAGTGAGTCTTTGGCCAAATAACTGGCTGAGGAGGTTGTTCTGAGACTCTGCAGTACGATACGAATTGGTCTCCACTGACTTAACCCCTGTTTTGGACCAGGATTTATTAAATGAATTGTTCAAGGAGGCTACTGACACCTTGGAAGTGGGAGAATGAATGGGTCTCCCAGGCACACCCTTTCTCCCCCTGTAATCCCCATTCAGATGACGGACAGGCTCTCCTTTCTTTGATGGAAAATTGTCAAGAGTGCCTCTCTTTGGTTGTAGGCCCAGAGCTCCAATTTTGTGCTTAGAGACTATTTTGTTGCTGGCTGCATCATCCTTTACTGATGTGAGCACAGGATAGTCACCGCAGACCTCGGCTTTTCGTTGACCAGCAATACTTTCACATTTGTTCTGTCGAAATTTCTTTTTGGGCTTTGGATCAATGCCAAGATTCTCCCGTGTAGCAGGGGACGTTGTCCTCTGAGAACTCTGTGCAATCTTCAGGTCTTTCCTTTTCTTCTGCTTTATGGAGTCCTTGTCCTCGCCAATAATGGAGCTGAGAGAAATCTTGGAATGATTTACACCTGCACCATCAGTGACTCCAAGACTTCCTGACCTTGGACTATTGTCATGACACTGCTTAATGTTTTCTGAAGACACTTTATCCTTAACCAGAATGCATGTTGACAGTTGTATAGGATTCGTGTCTTGCTCACTTTCATTTCTGTCAATGGTTGGACGCTCAATTATCTGGTCTTGCTTCTGTTGTTTTTTGTTGGATGGTGATGGCTCCTTCATTAATTCAAGATGGTGGTTCTCATTAGGCAAAAGACTTTCTGTCTTTTGATATTTCAAGCTTTTATTTCTGTGATCAGAAACTTGCAACAGATCTGAGTCTTCATCTTCCATCATCTCATCTGTGTTTTCAAGACCTGAGCATCCTTTCACATTGATCTCCAGGATCTTAGTCTCATTTGAAATAGGAGTAAGTGAGTTGGTTTGAATCACTCCACTCTCCTCTTCAATTTTGACATTACAGGTGTCAGCCAGAGAGTTCCCATTATCTGTACCGACCTCTCTGGTGTCTGTGTCTTGAAGTTCGTGTGTATGAACATCTTCATTGTCTTCTTCCTTAGGCACTGCTTTTTTGGAAGCGTCTTCAACAGAATCCATCCGTGGTTGACACTGCTCCTGCTCTTCCAGAACCTTTGAAAGGTCCTCCTGTACATCCTCAATTTTTACACTAGCGTTATTTGTTTCAGTGGACTGTTCATCAGTGCTGTGATGTGGAAGGTCTTCCACAATTGGTTTTAGACTCTGTGAGTCTGCAGACTGGGTTAAGTGTATAGATGCAATGCTGGCAATGCCACTGTCCAAGCTGTTGTCTTGAGAACTCTCACTAAGTACCTTTCTTCTCTTTTTTGGTGGGATATCAAATTGATCCTCTTTTGATGTGAGGGGCTTGCAAGGTCTCACAACACCCCTAAACTTAAAGATCTTGTTCACTTCAGCCAGATGTTTCTCCATATGACGGTCAAACTGTTCTTTTTTAGAAAATGTATAATTGCAGGTACTGCAGATGAAAGACTTCTTAATTACATGCATAACGTCAGCACATAACTCACAGGTGTAGAGTGTGGTGTGCTTAGAATCCAGTTCATCCACCTCTTCATGCTCATTTTTTAAGTGCTCTTTAAGCTCTTTTGTTTCCTGATATGACACTGGACATTTGTGACACACATAAATCTTCTGCAAGCTGTGAACCACCAGGTGACGTTGAAGCTTAAATGGTTTTGGAAACTGTTTGCCACAGTGGTGACAGTCCCTTGAGGGATCTTTACAATTGGGATGCATTTCAACATTTTTGGGTGTAGTGTCTGCCTTATGTAGGACTTCAAGTGGTGTAAGTATGGTATGTTTGCTTCCTCCCACAGAACATGCTTTAGTTTTTATAGCAGACTCACATACAAATGAGGACTTTTGCTGTACTTCAGCGTTATCTACAGAAGTCTTTCTCCCCTCCTTCGATGATTTGGAAGTCTCCCCTTTCGTAGACTTGTTAGATCGATGCTGCATAATTGATGAGATGAAGTTTTTCACAGCGTTCTCCTGCATTATGCAACCTGGCATATCCAGCAGGGAACTTTGAGACTGACCCTTTCGAGCAAACTGTGTGGCGTGTTCACGGAGATGCTCATTGTACATCCAGACATCTGAGATCTCTTTTAAGCACATGCCACAGGTCCAAACACCTGCTTTATTCTTGGCATGCTTCTCCCTCAGATGGTCTCTGAGCTGTTCACGGGAGCTGAATTTGCGCTGGACACACATATAACAAGTAGGAGGAGGTGAAGGATTATGGGAAAGCTTATGGAAGTCTAGCTCACCCAAGGTGAGGAACCATGTGAAACAAACTTTGCATTTGTACTGCTTATCCTTGGGCTTCAGGCCAGTCTCAGTTCGTTTCCTACTCTTGCGTTCTGTGGGTTTCTTGGGCGATTTTTCAGGCCCTCTGTTCTCAGTACCATTGCTGGTAATATCCTCAACCAATGGTATGTCCCTTCCAGGCTCAAAAAACTGTATTTCAGGAAGCTGAAATGTAGTGTTGAGATTCTGAATGTCAATGCTTGGATGGCGCGAGATATTATCTTGAACACAGACCAGCTCCAGATCAATTTGTCTGTCAGACACCTCAGCTTTACAATCTCCTTGGGAACCTGAAGACTCCACCCTCTCTTTACTTGTGTCCTCAGAAACATCTACATGAACTGTTGGCACTGTATTTGTGTCTTCTGTCTGACATAAAAGGTCCTTAATGCTAACCTCTGGAGTCTCGTTGTAGTGTTCTTGATGATCTGTTATGGCATCTAATGGAAGACTATTCTCAGCAGAACTTTTTAGTGTGCTTTTATGGCATATCTCAAGCATTTTAGCATCATCAAGTAATAATGTTTCATATTCACAATGGTCATTCAAACTGCCGACAAAAGTATTGTCAGTTTTGTCCATATTTTCCTCATTCGTGTTGGGGCCAGTGTATTCTGAGATGGACATTTGTTTCTGCTTTTTGCTACTTTTGCCATAAACTCGTGCACACTTCTTCCTTTTCATTTCATCATTCCTTGGAAATAATTGGGAGAATTTGCTTTCGTCATCAAACAGAGCTTTAAGGTCAGGAGCCAGTCCACAAGGACTTAAAGAATGGTCTTTATAAGCCTCACAATGAGAATCATTTTCATCTGTGACTGTCTCACATTTGATATCAGCTGCAGTATCTTCACATGGATCACAAATTTCTTTCATATCAAGAAATTCCTCAGTGTTCACATATTCTTTACAAATGTTTGGATTTGCTTGTGCATTCTTTTCAGATGTCTCCACCATAGCACAGGTTTGTGTCTTTGTTATTGCATCTTCTGCTTGAGCTCCATGGTTGCACACTTCAGGGTGGTTCGTGAACATCTCTTGCTCATCAGCAAAAGCACCTTCCATGCTTTGATGCCCTTCTGTGGCTTTTACCGGCTGACAACTGGGACTGTTAGATGTGCTTTGTTCTTCTGGTGATTTGTGGTATTCTGGTTGTTCCATTGTAGGGAAATCTGGTGAAATAGACTGCAGAATGTCAGTTTTAAGGATACTGAGTAGCTCTTCTGAGAAAGCGTCTTGTTTCATCAGTTCAGGAATTAATCCCTCATTGTTGGCATCCATGCTCTTGCTTCTTCTCACTTTGCTAATCTTCATTACTTGCTCAATTACTGGAGGCTTGTCTTCCTCATCCTTATCTTCTATACTTTTTGAAACATGCAACTCATTTGCTGTGCTATCAAACACAGAAGCTAGAGCCATTTGATCACCATGTCTTACAGTTACAGTGTCTCTGTCTGGATGCAGTAAGGCGACTGGATCAGCGTTCCCAGTGTTGTCTTTCAGCTCCTTGCCCACTGAGTGTGGCACTTGGCACACAGGCATGAAACCTTGGTTGCTTAAGGATGGGTTTTGAACTATGTTGCCTTCAGCTTTTGCTGTGTGCTTTATTGCCTTGTGTCTCTTAAGTCCTGGTACAGTACGGAAGTACATCAAACACATTTCGCACTGAAATTTGCCTTGAAGTGCATTATGTGCACTACATTTTTTGGGTGAGAATGTCACATCTGACTGCCTTGCACATTTTTCTGCCATTGCAGCAGGTATATTTGTGAGACTAGACACTGCTGGTAGTTGTTCTGTTTCCTGTTTCCTTGGCACAATTTGGTTCTCAGATAGGGCATTAAGATTAAAAGGCATTTTCTGACCGTCTGCACTCTCAGAATCTGCCTTCTTCAGCAGGTTAATGTGCAAGTCCATGTAATCCATGTCCTCAATGGGTACATGACAACCGCTCAGATCATCTTGGGACATTTTCGAGAGGGGTTCTGTATCAGCTGATGTTGTTTTCCCCTGTAGATGGTAAGTAGGTGAAATACAAGTGTACTTTTCATTGTGGCTATTTGTGTCACCAAAAGGTGGCATGTCAAGTTTGACTAAGTGATTTTGAGTAGTTAATTCAAGTTCATTTTGAACATGTATTGGACTGAGACGACAATTTGCAGAAAACTCTGCATTGAGAGTCAGTGCACATCTGGTAAAGCTGAGGGTGTCTTTAGAGCTTGACTTGACTTGACTTGTGTTGATTTGATGAACGTCTGTCTCAATGTTGAAGGTTTTAGAACCACAATCATTAAAATGTCTTTCACTGTAATTCATTGAGCTTAGTTTCAACTCATACAGTCTGTCCTTACTTTGGGGAACGTCTAATACACCAGACTTCTCACTTTGCTCAGTGAAAGTTTGACTTGAGACATTCATTGCCACAATTGTTCCTGGACTAGATATTTTACTTTCTGTTGTTTCTGCAAAGTCCAGATGTGTACTAAAAGAATCATTAATCTCTGTTGTAGCAGATAACTTACAATCCTCCAATGACCTGACAGCATCCACATCCTCAGAGATTTTAAGGTTCGGTTTGACTTCAATCAAACCAGGAGTAATCACGTTAACATCAGTCCAACAAACCGTTAATGGACTCTTGTCTTCAGATACAGTGGCACTCCTTGAGGAAATGTGTAGAGGATCTAGTGGTGATGAACTTATTGGCTGCACAGATTCTACTTTAGAGTCTTCGCTGTTATTTTGAACAAGATCTTCACAATATGGATAAGAAGAAGAAAATGATGTGGGTTCACAGTACTGATCCTCCTCCATTGGTGGATGTTCATCAGAAGTCACCTTGTCTCTTTCACTTTCCTGGATCTCATGTAATTTCACATTACCACTGTACAAAGGTGCAGTGCTGTCAAGGACTTGATCGTTTTCTAGATCCAACTTGGCTTGTGCTTCCTCTATTGCATCAATTTCATTTTCACAATCCTGAGTGCTCTTCTTTGCTGGTACAGATTCAAACACTTCTTTATCATCTTTCGTAGCATCATGTTCTATGAATATCTCTTTTGTTTGGCTGTTTTCCTGTTTACTGCACATAGTGCTTTCCTCTTTCAGTTGATCTAGGAATGGTTGAGGAACATCTGAACTGATGGGACTGCTCTTTGAATTCAGATCTTTCATACATTGCAGTTCAAGACCAACTCTGTCTGTTTCTACTTGGTTAACACAAGGTTCACAGCTCTTGTGCTCAGATATGGTTACTGGCGACATTGATAAATGGATTGTGTTGGATAATTCCTCACATTTTTTGACCAAATCACTTCCACAGATGCTTTTATGGGATGGTAAGCCTTTTAAATGTGTACCTTTAACTTCAATGACATCATTAACCTCAACAACACTGATATTTTCCTCTGAGATCAACATGCCATCTAACGTTAACTCACAAATGTCATTTGTTATGAGCGTGTGTGGATGTTCCATGAGTTTATTGTTCAGATCTTTTGAGTATGCATCAAGTTCTACTTTTAGGTTTTCAGCATCCACTCTTTCAGTCTCAATTGTGGGCTCTATCTTGTCATCATCTTCTTTCTCTCGCTCTTCAGCAGCACTGCACTCCTTTTCTTGAAGAGGTGATCTAGATGATTCTAGGCTTGATGACAAGGAATCTGACATCACTTCTAGGCTTTTTATCAGGTTTTCTGTATATATTTCATGTTCAATCATTTCTTCAGATTTTTCAGCAGCTGTGGCCAGAGAGTCATTGTTCTCGGTTTTCTTTTCAATACTGACTTCTGATTGTTCCTCTGCAGATTGTTTTAGGTGAGTGCCGTCCTTTGCATCTGTTTTATCATGACCTAAATGAATTGGGGTGTCTGCCACAGTTGAGTGAGTTGGTGTGTGAAGACATTGCTGTCCACCCATTAACCCAAATTGAACTGGACTCGACCATGGCAGGTCAGGCTCAGAGAACAGCTCTTGATGAGAGTCTGGAGGTGCAGAAAGAGCCAAGCTTTCTGATGGGCAAACCACATCCAAGCTACTTTGTTCACCCTCACTTTCATGACCAAGTCTTAGTGGTGAAAATTTACTCATAGTCAGATGTTTTGGTGTCTCATTGTCAAGTGTAGAGGTGTTGCTCAGTTTAGCAGTTTGGAGCTGGCTCTCAAGTTCCGTCACAATTCTTTTAATCTCAAGCTCATCTTCAGAGACACAGCTGTTGAGATTTGGATGGTAGTCCATTATTTTCTCTGGCAAAGTGAAAGGAACAGGGTTAAAACCGGTCTTCTTATCATTAGTTATATCTGAATCATCCTTGTACTGTGAAATATCATCAGGAAGCTCAGGAGTCACATCAACCATCAGGCCCCAGTCTCTCTGCTCTAACAGTGGAGAAAATGATGACTCAAAGAGCTCTTTCTTGTCAGTTGTTGTCTCTATGGAGCCAAAGCTCTCTTTAGGTAGTTGAATATCTGGATACAGGTTGTTGTCAAATCCACCTACAGTAAGGTCACCAAACATTGATGATGTATCAAATGAGAGGGGTGACTTCATAAGATTCTGGTCATGTTCTAAAGAATAAGGCATAAGACAGTTCCTCTCTTTTTGTGAGGACGTCTCATGAAGTTTAGCAGGTGAGGCACAGACGTCATCCATAAGTGAACTGCAGAGCGATGATGGCTCAGAGAATAAATCACTTGAACCAGTCTTTATTTCTTTGACTGCAGAAACATCTGTATTGTTCTCAAGCGTAGTTGGCAAGGTTTCTGAGTCTTGATTTGACTCGTGGGCCTCTATCTTCTGGAGTGACCTTCCTTTTGAAAAGTCATTGGTTTCACCTTTGATTTTACAGAGATGATCTGTATCCTTGTCGTTTTTAGTCTTCACTGAGTTCAAAACTACACCAGGCCTTTTGAGGTGCGCACCACATTTTAAATAATCTTTATATTCTTTTCTGAGTTGGGTGTGCTCTTCTGTGTCAGCAGCCATACCTACTTCACAGCCATAGTGGTCCATTTGCCCCTCTACCTCTACTCTGGTGGTTTTGAACCTCGAAAGGCTAACAGTACTTTTAGTCAAGGTATGTTCTGATGCAGTCTCTTCTGATGTGCTGATGACATTGGAACATTTTGAAGCAGTGTAACCGTCTTTAAGTTCTGAGAGCAGGATCTTGTCAGTGCTGTAATGTTTTGTGTTTTTAGTGAAAGTCAAAGCTAAAGATGTGCTGGATTCTTTTAGTATCTGTTGTGGAGATCTCTCCTGCTCACAAGACTCCTGGTCTTTTTTTCTGATTTCCATTCTATTATCACAGTCCGAATCTGTATGATCAATGCTTTTAGGACTGCTGATGCTTTCACTGGAGATACTCACAGATGTGCTGATTTCACTGCTAGTGGAGGATCTGCTGCTTCGTCGTCTCACTCGGGGGTGACCAGAGGTTTCTTTTACTGAAGATGGAGAGGTAGCCACAGACTTCTTGGATTCAAAGCTCTCTATATTGTCTTGCTTCCACTGACTTTCCCTGTTCCTGTCCGCTCTTATCCTCCCCTTACATTCCTTTGTGTAAGTGTACTTGCAGCGGATGCTTTGGCTAAGACGACCCTGGCTGGCTATTTTCACAGGTTCACAGTCCTCATCTGAATCAGAGACATAGTCATACTCCCTGAATGTGGGGTTCTGTATCGTGGGTGTCACCCTCTCCATCACCAGGGAAAACTGCATGTTTTTAGTGCCTTTCACATGAAGCTTGTGCAGCTTGTTCTTCTGCTGGACTATTTTGTGAATGAGCTCCTTACTCCAGCTGCCTCCACTGGCCCTTTTTCTTTTCCCATCCCTCACAGCAGGCCTCTGGATTATGGGACTCCTACTGGCTGAAGGTGATTGAAGAACTGTTGTTTTAACTAATGGGGTATTGCTTTGCGAACTTTTGATTCCACATCTTTCTGAAAAATTCCTGGACAACAAAAACCTGGGACCATGCTCATTTTCTTCTGCTAGCTTGTCTGACTTACGTGTTTCTTTAACCCACTCTGTGTGCATGCTAGACTCTTCTAAGGTGCTTTCCCTCTTTACCAGAGATGTTTCTTCTTTGGGGGGTTTCTTGTGTTCCTCTGAATCAACATTATTTTCTTTGTGGATAGGAACAATGTGCTTGCTCTCAGAATTGATGCAATCTAAGTCAGAGTCAAAGGAATACTTTCCCTGCATTAGTGATTTCTCACTGGATGCATACTCATGCTTACTTCTGCTTTCAAACACTAAAGAGTCTTTGGTTTTTAAATTCTGTCTATTAGATGAGCATTTTGTAGTGGTGACCTCATCGTCAGCAAATGCATCAATGAAGCTACTATCAATCTCTGCATTGTCTGACTGATAACCTAGACCATTTAAGGCTTCTGTAATGAGACTGTCTAACTTAGCATCCTCCATCTCCAGATCAGGGAGTGGTGCAGATGGTAGCATGAGTTTCAGGGGATCATCTTTTGCATCTACTTTAGGTTCACTCTCTGGCATTATTTCTCCATTCTTGTTAAGTCCTAGCAGGGAGAGATGCAAATCAGAAGAACTCCTTGACATAGCAAAACCAGTCCCTGGTGAAATGGCTTTTGTGTGGTCAGTATGAAATTTCCTTGTGTCTTCCACTTTACGAACATCCTTGAAGTCATTTTGTGCAAACGTATGTTGTCCACAGTATTGCTTATGGTCGAGAAAGGAAACCAAATTATTAAAATTTTGATCACACTGCTTGCATGTGAGAAGCACATCCAGTTGGTCAAGATTTGCAGTGGCTAATGAACTGGCTAGTAGCTGGTGAGCTGAATATGGGGGAGGTGGATGGTGCTCCAGACCATAGCTGTCAATACAACTTTTCCCATTTTCCATGTTTGCCTTTGAATGTTTGGCATTTGTTGAAAAGCTAATATTCTCTTTGGCTCTTTCTTGGTTGTAGTGCAGGGTGCGAGAGACTTCTGAATGGTAGTGATGATGATTACTGCTCAGGTTGTCCGTGGATGCCTTAATCTGGTGCTGGTGAAAAAACTGAGGTGGAGGGACCTTTAAGGTTTGGCTGTCATCAGAGCTACTGTTAGCAGGGCTAGTAGACTCTGGTGATAGGGAAGAACATGTGCTACTAGATGCAGGATTCTGTATGGGTGAATGTGAGGGTGAATCATATGGAGAAACCATCATTAATCCCATGGCTGAGACAGGTAATGGTGAGTAGCTGGGGGTCCTTGATGATGGCACATGCATTGTCTGGTTTATACCAAAATACATTGACTTATTTTTGGCATCAGTAACCTGGCCTTGGCTTGACTCCTTATTTGTGAACTGACATGGTGTTATTGTACTACATCCTTGTTTGACACTGTCTTGCCTTAGGTTTGAGAATGCCTCACTGGCTCTTTTGCTGGGGAAATTGTTGGAGCTTTTCTGAATGTTATTTTTTTTAGACTTACTATCCTCTGCCCAGTCAGAAGAACCTAATAAAAAAGTCAGTTGTTGGTTACTAAGTTGCCTAGAAAGCTCAACCCTGTTTTGGTTTGGCATGGTTGAAGTAAAGTGTATCTGCTGCCAGGGCATGCGATTAGTAAGTCCTGCATTTTGTCTTTGCTCAATGGAAGTAGGGCACTGAACAGGGTATGGGGTAGAATTCTGATCCATGGGTGATAGGAAAGTCTTGTTGGGCCCCTCCCATGACTGTGTTACCCTACTGTGGCTTTTACTGGTATTTTTGTCATGAGGTGCTGAGCCCATGTGGATGTTGCTGGGGGGAGGGCTGCTGTAAGCTTTGTTCGAAAAGTGCATCTGTGAACTCTGACCCTGTGCAATATTTCTGACATGATGGACACTACCTGGAATACGAACTCTCTGACTACAAGCACTACTTTTTGAATGGCAGCCTCTTTTGCCCCCTGTAGTAATACCTGCATCTCTAGTGTCTACTGGACAATAAGTGTCTGACTTGTCAGACAAAACACTCTTATTCTGCTCTGATTGGTGACTGCTTGATATTGAGCTCTCACCATTGCTAACATCTTCACTTATGGTCCTAGTGCAATGTACAGATGTTGGCATTCCATGAGAAGTCTGCACATACTGGGGTGGTTTGGAGTGTAAAGAGTACGGTGGTCTGTCTTCTGACTGCCCATTACTGAACTGTGTGTTGCTTTGAACAATGTCATGCTCCTCCCCTGAAGACTGAAAAGAAAAAGAGTTTTGGGGCACTTGGTTAGGACCCAGAGATACTTCCATGAAGTCCTGGGACTGTGGGTTTTGATCGCATGGGAAAGGATCTGAGGATGCCTCATCTAACAGTGGATACCCATACTGAAATGACAAAGGAACAAACCCATTTGTCTTATTAACTTCCAAAACATTGTTTGTTTTTTGTGAGGGGATCCCAAAACTAGCAGTATTGAAAGTCCTGTCGGGAGACTGCCACATGTCAGCTCCACTCAACTGAAAGTCAGGGAAGAGAATTTGACTGACAGATTGCGTGTTACTAGTGTCCAGTTGCCCAGGCTGCTGCTGCTGCAGTGCGGCGGGAGCTGGGTGCGGGTGAGCAGGGCCCCCAGCTGCAGAGCCCACTGGTTGTGAGGTATAGCTTGGGGACGTGAGGTTGGAGGAACCTTCCTGAAAGCAGCGGTTGTAGTTAAGCTCCTCCTGTTGCAGTTCGGCCTCCCGCTCTGGGATACTTGGCACATGAAACCTGTAGCTGCCTGAGACAGGGCCTCGGCTGGCCTCCAGCTTTTTGGGAGGTGAAACCTTCTGCTGTGGATAGGCGATCCCAATTGTAGGATTGGAGCGTGGATTTGTAATACTTAGTCTGTACAGGTGCTGCGGGTTACCACGCTCTCCTTTTCCGGACCTTTTCCCCTTATCCCGATTACGACTTTTCCCACTCGGAGACTGAGGGCTGCCTTTTCCATTAGGCCATGTCCTATCACTGGTGAACTTTGAACGATTCTGCAGCGACTTGAAATCTATTTTTCCTGCCTGTTGTGGCCGAATAACAGCCTCGCGCTGCTGAGGGTTCTCTCTTTCCTTTTCTACAAACTTAGCACCATTGCTAACAGTCTGTTGCTCCAGGCTCACACTCTGTAAGTGCTCAGGGCCTTTTAATGCTTTCTCAATGAAATGCCCTCTTGTAGGCCCCTTTTCCTGCTTTTTGGACTCTGTGTCCAGTTCTTTGGTGGCATATGTCTGTTTGGCCTCTCCTGCCATGATGCCAGCGTGGCTGATTCAGCAGGCTGCTCCTTATCTTTGCAGTCTGTGACACAATGACATTGTGCTGTAGTCTGGATCAATGGAACTCCAGCAACGTAAGCAGAAAGCACAATATTAATCTCTTCTCTGTGATATCCTCATTTCTTCCATGAGTCACTGATCATCTGTCATTATCTTCTTAAAGTCCTAGAAAGAAGAGAGAGAGAGAGAGAGAGAAAGTCAGACTATCAGTTCTTGTCATAACTTCAACGTGTTGATGTTTAAGTTGATGGCATAGATGAAGTCTAAATGAACAGATAAAAACAATCTTTATTATCTAATAAACTAAACATCCCCGTGCTATATCTGTATTAGGTCATTTCAACATGTGTGTAAAAGGAAAAGAAAAGGTAAGACTCTAGAAAAACAAATACAGAGGTTAAGACTAAGCAATACCACATCTCACCAGGAGAGAGCAGTATTACATCAGTTTTGATTTTTAAAAAAAACTACAAAAAAATGAACTGGACAAAATAAGTCAAGACCCTTTAGTCAAAATCTGCCAATAAACATGAACAGTGAACATTTAATGCAAACTATACTCATATCTGTACTTTTCACAAATGTATTCCTGTTGAGACAATTGTAAGTTATATATAATTGTATATAAAAGTTTCACAGTTTACTAGAAATGTAATCTATATGATGCATTTTACATTTGCACAGTGTAATTTAATAATGTAAACTGTTTCTGAAAACAAGGCTTACTTCTGTTTGTTACTTTGCTTCTTTGTCAAACACCAGCAACTCATCACTTTCTATGTTTGGTTTACTAGCCTTGGTGATTACATGATCCTAAGCCTATTATATCCAGAAAATAACTGCATATTGCTGCTCCCCACCTCCCCCATGGGCTTTGACCACAATTAAATCCAGCAATGCATGAAAATGTCCCTGTTCTGCCATGCCAGACTTGATACTATGCCCTTAAGCTAGTGACTGCAGACACTAAAAACTGCTCCAGCACATAGGAAGAGTGATGAGTATTAAATTAGAACTTTACTCCCTGTGAATCAGTGTGGTAGGTAATACAAAAGCCTGTTTAATGGTAAGATTTATACAGAACTTGTGAACACTATAAAATCCAAATCAATTACATATATGTTACATTAAGCTATAAATCTAAACTTCTCTTTTGTGCCTTTTATACAACTTTTCCAGCATGTGCTCTGAGCCACAGATGAAGTTTGGAACCCACAGTCGGATCATGTGATCTCTACTTCACTGTGACATACATGACCCTTTATACTAAATGGTATGGTGCAAGCGTATAATTACACTGAACTGACAAAGACTGGGCGTTGTGTGGCTAGGGGCACAGTGGGAAAATGCAGTCAGGACAATTTTATTCCTCTCTCAATTTTCCACCCTTTTCTCTAAATACTTTAAAGTGCAGTTTAAATATGTTACCCTCAGCATTTTGCATAATTAAAAAGTACTTTGCATTTAATGAAAAAAGTACTTTCCATTAAGTAGTTAACTGCACAGGCTAGTACAATCTTAAACTACAAAAAAATCCAGTGGGAACCCTCACTGTAGCTTAATTTGTGCCCAAAGAAACATTTCTTACTGAGTGATCTTTTTCCAGGTGTAAGTCAAGCTTAGTTCTGGACAATATGCATAGTTTAGTTTTAATTCTCTAATATTATTTTTGTTGGTGTTTTATGTTTAGAACCTTGGGTTTACTGTGTGAACAGGGAACCTTTTCTGTTACATTCATGATAGATTCATGATCCTCATACTGAGATTTCACAGGCCTGGACATGAAAACCAGCAAGTTCTTTTTCATGGAATAGCTTTTTTTATGTGGCCTTGAGGTACATTACAGAGTTTGATTTTGACACAGTAGCTGGTTTTAGGCGTCTTATTTCAAAACATGCTTGCTATCCCTTCACTTAGTTAAAAGAAAATTTCCATTTTAGCAAAAGGTTGATTGTGCTAGTGTCATTGCCAGGTGAATCTATCACAGGTACTGTAGGATTGCAAAGGGAGTGGCATAGACACTTCATTCTGGAGCAGATCAGATATCCCTCAGGCATTGAAGAACAGTGCTGAACAAAGTGTAACTGAAGTTCTGAAGCCTGCTGACAGAAATGCCTTACAAACACTTGCCAAGAAAATCATCTTCATTCTTGAAGCTTAGCAACAGTTGTTATCACCCTAGCAGACTAATGTTTAGGGATTCATAGATGGGCCTACTGAGGCATAAGATGACAATTTGACTAGTCCTAACACGGAATAACACACAGACTGAGAGACTGTATACAAAATGATGTAAAGTAAGTACCTATGAATATATATCTACTTTATTATAAATAATGAATTGCACTTTAAGGAGAATCATCTTCAAGTGATGCATATTTCAAATGGCTGCCAGCTCATCCAAGATCTGCACCCCCAGGAAATTCAGCTCATGTTTGATGTGAAAAAAAGTCTCCAAAAACCCCAGACTATATGGGAGGCACAACAAGAAATACATAAGACTACAGTTAGCCAAATATAGGCAAAAGGAATTTTGCATGGAAAAGTGCTCAAAATGTTCTAATTCAATTTTCACAAAAATAAAATAAAATAAAATGCAATAAAAACATGCACGAATGTTTCATCTGTCTTTTATTTAACTGATAGAAGTTCAAAAAAAAGGTTGTTTAAATGTTTTCACGGATCAGCATAAATATATTTTGCAAGCACTCAATGGGCTATACAAGACTGAGTATAAAGGAGCATCCACCCACAACTCTGTCTGACCCAAAGGTGGGTCATGTGTCACCACTTTGTGCTGAATGTCATGAGAGAATTGTCCGTCAGTTCAAAATGAACATTTCCCAACACAAAACTACAAAGAACTGAGGTCTTTCATCATCTACAGTACATAATAACTTATCTCAGATTGACCGAAAGGTAGCGAAAATGTGTGCTATGGTCAGATGAGTCCATCTATCTATCTATCTATCTATCTATCTATCTATCTATCTATCTATCTATCTATCTATCTATCTATCTATCTA
>JBBIGC010000125.1:6217906-6229472 GCA_037576955.1 Lepidarchus adonis | reverse complement strand
AGGGAGAGAGAGAGAGAGAGAGAGAGAGAGAGAGAGAGAGAGAGAGAGAGAGAGAGAGAGAAAGAGAGAGTGTGTACGTGGTGGGGGTGTTGGAGCGTGTAATCCCAGAAGCTCCCCTTACCCCCTCCCAAGTTTCCCTTTTTCCTCTCCTTCAGACAATTTTTATTACCACTACATTTTTGACTCAGTCTGTTTCCATATTGCTAACCACACCATTCCAAAAACATGATGGAATCTTTGTTTCGGGACATTTAAAAGTGATCTTTCCTACTTTTCTATACAAATTCCCCAATACCTACAAAGCCATGGAACATTAGTCAGGAACTTGTGCATTGAGCAAGTGGGAAAATGAGTTGTATTAACAATAGATGAGTCAACAGGCAGAAAATTAATAAGCAAGGTTCTAGTGTGAACCCTTGATAACCCCGACCAACTCCAGTTCAGTGTCCCTTTTTCATCTAAAGCGTCAATATTTTCTATTCTGTGCACCAGCCTAAGTCAGAGTATTTGGTTGCTCGTGCAAAGACGGTCAATTTTATTAACTGTAAAATGAGCTTAGCCAAGTACAAGTGTGTGTGTGTGAGTGAGAGTGAGAGAGTAAGGGGGTGGGGGGGTAGGGTGGTTGGCAGAGTGAAAGAGACATAGGAAGAGAAAAGAGAAGATTTAGAGCTAAATATAAAAACTTCTCTTTGCGCCATATTCCATGTTTGGTCTAATGAAGTGTAAAATGAGTGGGATGCAGACAATAAGGCCAGTCAGCTGAAGAGAGAAGGAAGAACTACATCCCGGCCCTGTATGGGGTGTTATTCATCTGTATACCCTAGCTAGTTCAATAATATCATTCATCCATTCATTATCATCTGTTCAGCATCATTTCGTGAGCAAGTGTTGTTTTCAATGACATCCATCTTTAATAGTTGACAATTGATCTTACATTGGCCTTTTCATTAGTTAAAATCAGACTCATCAATCGCAGAAGCTGGCTCCCGGCCGCTGATTTGCTTTTATTTGCTCTGTGAAAGAGTCTCTGTGTGAGAGAGAGAAAAACACAAAGAGAGAACATTTGTCAGAGGACATGACGACATTGTAGAAGTTTGGCTCGGACCAATGATGAGTGAGTTCTAGAGGCTTGGCTGAGGTTTTGGTGTTTACTTCTATTTCTTTCCATATCCTCTCAGCAGCCTCCAAAGACGAACACCGGCCCAGCCCTCAGCCCAGCGTGAAGCATATGGCTGCTTTTCTCTGACACTGTGTCACTGAATGGAGTTCATTTAGGGACAAGCTGTGGTGAAATGACAGCCTGAGTCTTAATGCCAATAGGTGGATTATCTCCACTTGAAGTGAAGCTCCACCCTCTGTGTCTCCCTATAGCCTTATTATTTAACTAGCATGTGAGAGCAAGCTCAGCTATAGCCGGTAGCAATGGCTTAGGATCAGGGATGAGTAAATGTGAAACCTTCCTCCTATACTGTATGCCTTATATCTACCTGACTTCAGACAGCGTGAAAAAGATTGGATCACAATATAGGGAGAAGTAGTAAAGTTTTAATCTTATTGTAGCATATTAGTGCGTAGGGAAGTAACGATGCAAATATTTTTAGGTTTGACAGAATTTTCATTTGCGATTCAATTTGACATTTGATATCTTAACTGTTAAAATGCCTTGATTCTAGAGATCTTTCTATTAGATTTAACAAAAGGTTTCATCAAGCAAAATAGTGGTGTATCTGTGCTATATACCATACAAAAATACCAAGTTGCTTAATTTTTATGACAAAAAATGAGAGAATGCTTCAAAAAGCTTTTATGTTTGTGTGCCTTCTGCTTCCATTTCCTTTCATCATCTTTGTACACAACAGTACATGAATACATGCAAAATGACCTTTCCTCTATATGGGGATGTGTTTATTTTTGTGTGTGCCTATATGGCAGCATGTGTGTAGCTACTGTCAGCCCCACACATCAGTCAGTTTTTTTATGCAAAAGGCTCATTTGCGAAGATCTGTGCGTCTGAGGCTGAAAGTAAACAGTGCAACATACACACATGCACATTCACATGTACACAGGCCAGCCCTGTGATGCCCCCTCACCAAAGAGAGAAAGGATTGATTGGCAGGAAGTTGAGCATTTCCTATAAAGCTGACAGGATTCTCTGAGAACTGCTGTAACACAGAGCCTCTCCACTTTTGTCTGCCTCAGTCCTTGTTCTCTTCTGTGCCCCTTTTCACTCATTTTCTCCACAAGCCCATATTTATATCCTGCGTGAGAGCTTTCTGCTTAACGTAAATCATGCATGAACAGGGCTACTTTAATCCTTATTCTCTGTTGTTTCTGTATTCACAGAGAGGCGATATCATCGCTGGGGCAGGGTGGGAGTGGGGGGAACTGAGTAAGAGGGAATGAGCTCAGGCCTCAGGCAGGCAGGTCGGCACACTGCTACCATGCGGCTAAAAGTAAGCAGAAATGCAGGGTGAAAATGAGGCTCAGAAGGCAAAATGATCTCACTGGCTGTTCGAGGTTAAGCGGCAGGGGCAATAGTGCAAAGTTTAGTTAAAGGACACAGTTAAGAGGTGAGCATTCACAGGAGCTGTTTAAAAGAGAAAAGGAATCAAAAGAGAGGAGGAGAGAATTGCGAAACCAAGAATAAATTAAAGAAAAAAGGAAAAGTAAGAAATGAAAGTGAAAAAATGGGAGGAGACTGACAAAGGAACAGAAAGTCTGCCTTGTCTCTGCTCTGGTATAAATTTCCTTGGTTCAAAACCAGCTTCAGTCTGCCTCAAATAAAAGATAGGCGTTAGTAAGACGAGTGGCTTACTGCAGTCATTTTTCATTATTTCATTTATTTGTCCCACAGGGGCCAAAAACAGTAGTTGTCCAGCCAACGGCAGAAGGGAATTCCGGGCACTGAATGCGTGACTCACTTGGTACCAGCATTTTCCTAAAGCACGCTTCCTTTAAATAGTCGAAGGAAATGCCCAAATGACCTAATTACAACTCAGCCTTTTCTAAGTATACCAGCGCATGACGTGGTATTTGAGAAAGTAGGCAGTAAAAAGCTGGTGTATAGCCTCTTAACACTATTTATTTCAGTTAATTCTAGCACAAAGAATCTGTGGAGCACACGGTATACAGTATGTGCCATTCTGCCTGTGCTGAACTTTGAGCTCACTTTAAGTGCTATTCTTTTTGCTTCAGTAAAACATTAATGTTTTCTTTTGCTCACAAGTTTGGACATTCACATATTTTCTTACAAATTAAAAATGTAACACGTTTGTTTGCCCGGATACTCACACATACACAACACCAACGGTTAGACATACAAACTACTGACACACAGAAATAGTCAGAGACATTGACATGACTTCAAGGCACCTCTGACAGGAAGGTACAGTCAGAGCTGGAAACAATAACACATCGACTCACTCAAACAAAGGACTCACTCATCCAGCATACAGTGGCTTCTCCACTCCCACTCTGCACACATCGCTCTCAGACACTAACTATATCCTTTTATTGTGATTGTTTATTTTGTGCTGTGGGAGACCGAGAGGTATGCGTCTCGTCCAAAAACCACTTTATGGTAACGGTTTGGAAAAATCCCAGCAATTAAAGTGAAAATGAAGGGAACCTGATGGACTGGTTAGAGTGCTTCGGATTCCACTTTGGTGCTCCAATGAAATGCTTAGCTGACGGCTACCTCTAAGAGAAGAAGAAGTACGTGTATCCATCTCCAGCTGTGTAACCTCAGCGTAACAACATAATGAAAGGGAGAAATACTGTACCTTGGGCGGTCCTGCCACCCTGAAATCCGAGGAAGGCAGAGGTCAAGCACTTTACAATTATGACACCTTGAAAAGCTTGCAATGATTGGTTGGGAGGAATGTCAAGAACAGAATGGAACCTTGAGAGAAGGAAGGACCTGTCAGACCTGGAAAGAGCGCAGACACAATCAATGAGTGAGAAACGGCTGGAAATTGCGCTCTCTCATTTCACCCCCACACGTAAGGAATTATGATGAATGACAATAATAAGCATAATTAATGTCATCATTTCAGCGATCTGAAAATGCCTGATTGTTCCTTTCCACTATGAATGGCAGCAGCGGAGCAGTCTAACGTTTGCTGACCCCTCCAGCGAATGGCTTTTTCCTCTCACGGTGATTCTTTGAGGCTGTCGGCAGGGTGCCGGTGCATGCTGCGATTGTCCCTGATGTGAGCTGCTGTTTATGCGGCCGGAGGACTGCCTGATGTGTGGCAGCGGCATGGCGAGCGGCCGGCACTGAAAAGGGGCTCTGTGCAGGGCCGCAGATCGCCTTACACAGCCACGTCCTGCTTCCGCCCCCGCTCTGCACAGGCGGCCCAGTGTACCCACTCTGACGGAGGAAAGGGAGAGAGAGAGAAAAAAAAAAAAACACAACAGAGGGGTTCAGTCCACCCGGCAGCCCCAGCACAGAACCCCATTCATCTTCCTCTGCTGCTCCAGGATGACTTTATTTTTCAAATTCACAAATATTCCCCTGTGAAAGCCCCTGAGATCAATGAGAGCGCTAATGCTTGCTTTTCTCTGTGCTGCTGGAGATCTGAGGATTTTCAGTCACATGCTCAAGTGTAAATGTCTACATTTCTGTGCACATTTTGGATCTGATCTGCATTACTGTTTGCCTGAAGCTATCAGCAGATACCAGCGAGTAAACGGGATGAAATGACTCACTGATTGTTGGATTTTACTACTGTGCCACCAGTCTGAACCTATAGTTGATTCTTCATGGCTGACTGCTGCTACAGCATCCACTTATAGGCCAATATCCAAGATAATGCACAGAGAGAGCGCTAAAAAGGCAGGTACGGAGGGATCCTGGAGGCATTAAGGTACTATTCCTGGAATCCAAAAGCAACATCTGGGTCTGACCACAGCTCAGGAGACAAGGCCTGTGAGATTGAGACACCATTTAGAGCTGTATTTGTAGAGAGGCCCTCCTATGTGTGGGACAGGGAGCCGAGCTGGGGCTATTTAAGATTCCTGGGGAAATGGCAAAGTGGGTGAATAACTCTGAACACAAACAAACCCTGGGCATTAATGACGAGACTAGTGTAGGCCTGGATGTTTTTTCTGCTTTCATTCATTTGATGAAGGAGCAGAGAGAGAGCCAGAGCGCGAAAGAGCCTCTGCTCACTGCGCTGTGTCGCTCCTCACCAGGCCACTAGACACTAACTTGTTTTTTCTGCTTTAAACACATTAAAACAGCATCTGATACTGCATCCCCTTCCAGGGGGAATAGGAAAACATCCAGTCTGCCCAACCGGCTCTTTCCTTGGGTTTCCCCTCGGATGTCAGGCCCGCATCAGCTCGAGAAGAATGACGCTCTGTACCATGACTGCAAGGAGCCATTCATGGCCTCAAGTCTGACCATATAGATCCTGCATATCCAATCTAAAAGTCTCTTGAACAGAACTGGCACTGATGCACTCTCTGTAACATAGAACTAGTATTGACGGTCTGCTCAAGCGGGACAGGACCAGCAGTCATTCAAAAAGACTGAAGTGGAATCAGAAGTTACTGGCTATGCTGGCAGACAACCAGCAGTCACACTGGGTCTGGGTATTGACACAGCTTCAGCATCCTTCACATCCCATTAGGACATGACTGCCATTACTTCCAGGACCTCAGTACTTCTTTATGAAAGAGAGGGGAGCTCACTTCAAACTTATTTTAGGGCTTAATCAGCTCAGATTGACTGTGGTTTTAATGTCTGAAAAGCATAAAGGCTCTGTGACCAAATACAAGGTCGTGATTATATTTAGATATACTGCAACTGTGAAATGTCTTTTATTACACATGGTTTACATTTACCAAGCGTTATGTTATATTGCTCGATGATGCGAACACCCAAGAGACATCTGTGATTATTCAGGATGCTCATGGTACACGACAAAACATTGTGCATTTGGTTAGTGCCTCACAAAGAAGTCAGTCAGCAATATCAATAAAGTCACAATCATGAAAATGATTAGCAAACGATACTGCTGATAAAGCTGAGGCTTTTTGATCATGCCTAAAAAAATAATTAGCTCAATAAGCATCACCTGAACAATTCAGTGGGGTCAATACAGTCCAGACACAGACACAAAAACTCAGAAAAAGGTTAAATTAATCCACCACACCTCTTATTTACCCTTCACATATTCCATGGCCGGTGCTCTTGGACGTCTCTCTGCATTCCTGCAGGACCATTTGGTTGATGACAAACAGAAGTCTGTACTGAACGTGTGTGTAGGTGCTCAGGGGGGCGAGACGCGGTCTGTGTCCCCACTGGGGGCAGCTCTGTTTGGGCACAGCAAAAGTGGACCTGATGCCCAGCTGGAGAAAGTGCCCTCTGTCCAGCAGGCCTCCATTGGCCGTGTGGGGTGAAAGCCTCAGCCAAACCAAAGAACGACTTGCAGAGAGAGCTGTGTACCTTGGAAACTCTGCTCTTTTTTGCTAATCTGGATCTTATAGAAAATGTAGCCTTTCAAGAGCACTTAATAGAACATTTATAGAGAGCTGACATAGAAAACAACCTCTTGCCTACAAAATATCACTGCTTTCTGAGTAAGCACAGATAAAGTTTGAATGACTGCTTCATCATTTGGAAGACCAATCTCTCACAATGAGCAATAGAAATTGTATAAAAACTAATGTGTAATGAATTATGAAGGATTATACCTTTTGTATTGGCTCTGTAGTGTATAACCTTACCCTTATCCTTTGACAGCTAATAAACCTTTCTTGTTGCTGTAGTGCTGTAGAATGAGATAATGTCATGGTCATAGGCTTAACTTGATACGAAATCAGTAAATTTAGCAATATACTCCCAGCATTTCCAGCTTCCTGTCTCTCTGCCTAAAGGGTAGATACAGCCTAGCTGGTTTGATGCATGGGTGCAGGAGAAAGGCTGCCCAGGCTGTAGGAGCTGTGGGTCTTCAGGTGACAGATCCCCTCTACAGCAAAGCAGACAGCAGACAGATCCCCTCTACAACAAAGAGATCTGCACAGCATGCTGTAACCCTGTCCCTTGCTCATGAATCATACTTTCCTTTCTTTCTACTCCTATTTTTACAGCTGGACACAAGCAGATCTGCTCGAACACTTGTGTCCAGCAGACAGCTGGAAAATGCCCCAGAACTCAGATCAGCCCAATTGGACTGAACCATCCACACTATATTTATAACATACAAATTATTTTAAATCCAACTTCTCTGCAAAGACTTCCATAAATGGTATATGAAAACGAGCCTTTTCGCTAATTAGATGAAGTTAAATGCAAATACTGAAATGCAATTATCTGTGGAGAGATACCAGATATGTATACATGTGATTCATTCCAATGGCAAAGGCCCAGCGGCTAATTAAATGATCTAGTGGTGCAGCCCAAGGGCAAATTTGAGGCCGTTGGTCTTTCCTGTTTAGATTTTGTTAGCGAAGGCCCTTTATTCAGAAAATAGAATAAGAGGGTGGACACTCAGGGCTTCTGAAACAAAACATTTATAGAAAGTTTTTAGACCATTTAAACACATGGCCAACCACTGATGTGCCACATTCTTTATAAATAGTTACCCTCAGCCATCTGCCAAAAAGGGAGAGGGGAGAGAGAGAGAGAGAGAGAGAGAGAGAGAGAGAGAGAGAGAGAGAGAGAGAGAGAGAGAGAGAGAGAGAGAGAAACTACAAATTACAAGAAAAATACAAATTACAAACTAGAGGAAGGCGAGGGTCAATCTGATGTGTGTTTATCCTTCCATTGTGTTCCGCTATCCTGCTTGGCCACACTAACAGTCCTGCCTTGTACACGGTTTCACACCATAGTCTATCATAGTGCTAGTGGTACTGCAGGGTCTTGATGTAGGAAGAGATGTTTGAAGCTAATGTGTTCCAGTGGAGTAACAGAGCCAAGGAAATCACCTGATCGAATGACCATCACTTAAACCACAATTCACTGTGGTAGGTGCAGAACAAAAAGAACAGAAATGTTGGTGAAAAGTTGGTGTTTCTGTTTACCATGGGCCCACCTGAAAGCCTATGCTTAAAATGAAGAAACAGTATCCCCACATTCCTCCTCAAATCTCCATCTCAGCATGTCAGAAATAGTAAAGAAGATGAAAAAAGAAAAAAGGAAGGGCCAAGGAAGTTGGAAATATGGAGTGAAGGTCAACTTGAGTTTCTGAAAGGTTACAGGAATACCATATCCAACATAAAAAAACACACGACTGCGGAAACGCCTTATTAAATGGCATCTGGAAATATGGATCTCTATAGGGCTATAAATGCTCTTCTCATTACAGTCATTATCAGCATCATGAAGATGAATTTGACCTTGTCTTTACAAACTTCATTACAGTAGCTTAAGGATAAAATAAAATCAGGCGTGGCTATATCAACATTTCTGCCTCAGTGATTTCCTGGATAGACCTTTTGCAAAAGAAAGCCAGTTCAGTAATCCATCCAAACAAAACAAGAAGCAAAGGCATGAGAATAGGAATGTAAGGTGTAATTTACGCACCTCCCCCTCTGTGTGAGTGTGAGATGGCCGTGCTACTGTAGCACCCTGGCGTGCCTCTGATGAATAAACCATTTGGTACGGGGACTGCTGAGATGGGATTTGCTGCCATAAGCCATTACAGGGCCCAGCTGAGGGATAAACTGTGGTCTATAATCCCCATCACTTTCTGTCCATCTTCTGTCCTCTCATTCCTTCAACACAGCTGGGAAAGCACATTTGTCCCTGCTAGTCACAGCGCCTCACCCAGTGCCTACTGCATGCCCGTTTATTTAAGCTGGCAGCATCTGAATCCCACGGCTATAAAACTCTGAGACCAGCTACTGTTAACGGGACAAGGGTGGGGCCTGAGCTGGCCTAACAGTCAGCCACACACTGTCAGTGAGAGGTTTTCTCATGAGGACACACACTTATGAATAAACATACAGACACACAAACACACAGGACAATATCACACTAAAATCAGAGCAGGCCTAAGGACTGCATATAAAAGCAGACAAAAGAATGTGAGCACAGAAAAATGTGACTTCTGCTGCTTCCCTCATGTTTCAATGTATTTTTTTCTCAAGAAGAAGGAAAAACACAAAAGCCTGCTGTCTTTTTAACAATACATTTTAGGGGGAGTCACTCTTACTCTCTTTTTGTCACACTGCCGCTGAAGGAGAGGGTGATTAAAATGAAATACAGGCTCGTAAAAGTTTTTTGGGAGATTTCTGAAACGTTAAAAAGGTCGAACAACCTCAGAGGACGTAAAAATGATAACTCCCCCAAGGCCATTTAAGGGGTCAGAGCAAAGCAAGCAGAAGGATGGAAAAATCTTCCCAAAGACAAAAGCATCCAGCTAGTCTACTAAAAAACAGCCTACTGTAGATAAGGCCTGGTTTCAGATGCTCGGCTTGTCAAAGTTTTGCGTATTTTTTTTCTGAAAGCCGTGGACCAGCTGTCTCTGTGTTTGTGCTGATGAAAATATACATTTTCATGAGTTGTGTGCTCATTGTAAGTCAGTGAAATTGTGTAATTGTTGTCCATCAGTGATGCAATGCCTCCATCCAGGCATTCCAGCTGATGTTTCATTGTAAAAGAACACAGACTCTGGTCTGAGTGGGAAAAGTGACGTCGTGCTGGAATAAAAAAGGCACCGTTGACCTTCTGGAAAGGATGTGGGTGGGGGTTTCGCATACCTCTGGTATTTTGGGCTAATGCTGAAAAGCTCTTAAACTCATTTATCAGTTATGCTATGCTATGCTATGCGCAGTAATTGCAGCCTTTGTAATCGTGTCCTTGGCAGGCTCCTTAAGTTGTCTGAGAAAACGTCTGAGTAGAATGTAATTGCTGGCAACTGGCATGCTACAGGGAGGATGGAGTAAGAGAAAAGGAGAGACAGAAAAAGGAGAAGGCGAGAGGAAGTGAAGTGTCGTCCTAGGCAGCTCCTGTTGAGGCTGGAATGTTGGGCTCAGAGGCGAAGGCCCAGCCAGTGCTGCTGTGCAGGTCAGCGCAGAGAGGAGGGACAAAGAAAAGTGTGGAATTATGTCTTCATGCACTTTCTCTGTCCTTCTCTCACTCGTTGGTGGTGTTCATGTTTGAACATGTAATCGGAGCTATAGGGCCAAGGGGTCAGACAGGTCTTTGACCCTTTCTGACAGCTCTGGGTGGCCAGGGGCAAGGTGGCCTGGTGATGCATTTAGTGACCTTCAACAGATATGTTACCAAGCCTTTAGGGGAGGATTGGGCTTAGGAGTGAAGATGGAGATGCTTCAGAAGCTATTTCCACCATTTGAGAGCCTGTGGCCTACATCTGCTCTACCCTTCTGAAAACAAACACTGCAAACCCTGTTTTTTTTCCATTTATAATCCACAGTGTTACTTTCCTAAGGAAAATTTGCATCTGCACAATGATAACTTCATAAAACAAGGAAACAATGTGCTCCCTTATGAATATTACTTTGACCAACACCAAAATGACCAAATGACCAAGAAACAAGTAATGTACATGTTAACACATTACCATTATGTCTCCAACAATGTGACTCTCTCATTGCACGCCACTCCACAATCTAGTTCTTAATGTTAACCTACGTATTTATGTCAGATGACATATTTTAGGTTTTAAAGTTTTCAATAATGAATATGTATAATGTGTCAGGTTTCTTTGAAAAGGGTTACCATGGAGCACATACACAGCAATAATAATTTCATATGCTATTACATGAACACAAGTTACATTATAACAATAAAAGGAGCATAATTAAACATCAAGGCCGTGTATTCAGTGTTGACAGAAACATACTTGGGAGGTTTCTTTAAATCATGGCTGTAACATTGTGTCATATTCTATATGAAAAGCCCCATAAAGATTTTAGCAGCTCCCAGTGTAATGGTCCTCCAGGGCAATTCCTCGTATTCGATGATATAAAGGGCTGCTAGCTTTTTCAAACCAAAAAAAGAAAAAAAGTTTTAAGCCTTTCTTATAACAGCAATGGGTAACTGAGATAAACGCAGGTGAAAAAGAGAAGATATGTTTAAAAACTAGGAGACAAGAACAATTTAGATGTTTCTTGGCACTTGATTATAGAAGAGTACAGACTGAGAGAAAGAGAGAGCATGAGTGGGGAAGTGCCTGGCCACACCACCAGTCTAGTAAAACCCTGTGTGTTATTGCATGTTTCGAAGCCCTGGCTGTTTTTATTGCTGCAGTAAGGCTCACAAAAGCCTTGAGGGCAAAAGGTGTTTAATCGTGCTGTGGAAGCTGCAGACCTACTCTTCTGCTTCCTTACTCCCCTGCCTCGTCCAGGCAGGAGGCCGACTGACAGGCCACTTCTCTGCTGCTGTCTGAAAAACCCTCAGTGACAGCATGGGCGTCTGATGTGCAGAGCAGACGGCACCAGGAATCATACTTTATGAACTCACTCTTTCTGCCTCTCACTTTCTCCGTGCCTCTTGAGTTCCCTTCTACTGTGTGGCACACGCACACACACACACACACACACACACACACACACACACACACACACACACACACACACACACACACACACA
>JBBIGC010000125.1:6181813-6201137 GCA_037576955.1 Lepidarchus adonis | reverse complement strand
ACACACACACACACACACACACACACACACACACACACACACACACACACACACACACACACACACACACTACAGTCTAGGCCAAGCCAAACCAGGGCAACTGCACACAGACTAAGTCACAGAGAGACAGTTGAGACTTTAATCTTTTTTTTCAAAGACCATATTTATTCAGGCCGACAGAAACATGGGAGAAATGATGTTTGCTCTGAAAAGATACAATTATGGAGCACACGCTACAGTGGAAAATGACAGCATTATGAAAAATCCACTTGGTAGCAGAAAGTCATCTATTTTCCTTATTTCATAAACTCGGCACCAACTTAACTCAAGTACCAAAGGCTCTTTTGTTCAAAAGCTCTGGAAGTCCTTTAATAAATGCTGGCATCATTCTCATTGGACTACTGTGAATGTAAATAATGGCTTGTTGGTCCTCATATTGTACTACAGTTAGTGAAAGTCAAAAGAACTGTGTGTGAGTTTCAAAGCAGCCATACACTGGAAACTGAGTTCCTGCCACTTAAACACAGACTACACCTTTCAAACAACATGATCAAATGTCACATTCTGACGAATCAGTGCACACACCGCATACTGCTCCAGCACCAGACAGCCATAACAATAACACTGGATGGACAGATTCTCCCCAGAATCATCTTTCAGACAGGCAGTTAAATATGATCCCCCTATCAGCTGCATTTTTTCTTAATGTAAACATCAATCAATCCGGTACAGATCTATTTTGATCCAAGAGAAAAGGCCTTGGAGATTCTCTGCAAAGTAAGGCTCTGAGTTGTTCATTTAAAACATTGATTTGTAAATAATACATTAAATACTGTTATTTAAAAGCTTATATTTAGCTGTGAGAGAACTGCATACTGCAGGAAAATATACACATGGCTCTGGCCAGTCACAAACTCACTACTTGGACCAAGAGGTAAAGCTGAATTCCAACCCCAAGGCTTATTTTACACACCACGAATGGAAACAGGCTTTAGTTTAGTAAATTTGAGACTGAATACAGCATTAAATCAAATCAAATGTATTATGGAATTATGTAATTGCTGGGAGTTTAGTGGTGTGTTTACTGGGGAAAACTTTTATTCAGTGAGAAACCTTACTCCTTGTGAAGTTAGTGACAACAAAAGCCTGAATTCTATAAAATTTTGTAGAAAATATGCAGAGAAAAGTGTGGAGAAGCAAAGAGGGATGAGAGAACAGCTTTGCATGGCTTACAGCGGAATATGAAAAGAGTATTATGGTTCTCCTGAGGCCCCTGAACAGGGCACTTCATTGGCTTTCAGACACACAGTCCTCACAATGGCATAATGATGTCAAATTAACTTAGCACCACAAAAAAAGAACATCATCATTGCCGTTATCATCATCATCATCATCATCATCATCATCTTCTTCATCCATTCCATGGGTAGTGAAAGAAAAGACATACGCCAGGGATTAAAGGAAGAAAGGCAGGAGGAATCCCTTAATTGCTGCCCTCTTTATTGTTTAAGAATGATAATCTCCTCAAGCCTGAGATAAACATGCCATTTTAAACACTGTCTTATGATTTCACCTACTCCCTGAGCTACAGATCAGACCCCAATCCCACAGTCACAAAGCTTGATGGGTGTAATTTCACCTTGCTGTGATTAATCCGATAAACACATCAGAAACAGAAAGTGGGGAGACTGCCTGAGGAAAGCGGCTCAATTTTAAGAGGCTGTCACTCAAACTTAAGGTCAAAGTAAAGGAAAAAATATTTCACTGAACAAAAAGCCCAGTGTGATGTCGCTATCAACCACTAGGGGTTCTATTGAGCTATATGTCAAATTCAGGGCCTTTTTAAAAGATGTCCCTCTGAAGTTGGCCAATCTCTAAGAGCATTTGAGAACAGTTGAGATTGAAAAAGATTTTTAATAAAGCCCTGGCATCAGTGAAAATAACAGACAAAAAAATTATCACAGGTTTCCAAAAGACTTCTGCTTTTCATCTGTCAGGTTCATAGCCTCTTAAAGCTTCTTCAGAGGCCTGAAAATCATCATGAACAAAATAAAAGTCTGAAAAAGGACAGAAAGTCTATAATGATACTTGTGTGAGACTGACCTCACTTTCTCTAGCTGTATGTATAGACATTAGACACTTCCTTGATTACAGATCAAAAGGGAGGCTGATTAAAAAGACAACATTGTATATCAGATTTTACAGTAAAACACCAGGGCGCAAATGTGTTCTGGGCATATAATAACCCACTGTAAACATCAGTGAGAAAACAGTACTGTTGCAAGCTGTTACACTGCTGATGACTGTATTGAAAATAACTGTTTGAAGTTTGAGGATGAAATGGAAGCGGCTGGATTACAGCTCCACACGCACCCCATTCATACTGTAGCAAAACAAAGCACTGAAATAATTACAATGGAAATCTTCTTTCAGTCAGTCATATTAACTAAGTGAACTCTTGTCTTATTCTCGACACACAAACTGCCCAATTTAACCACATATTTCAATTCATATTTGTCTGTATCTTATGTGCAGTCTTGCTAAATGTAGTAGAGCTCCGCATTTGTGAAACTGAGCTACACTTTTGTTTCTAGACATTCACAGAATCATGTTTACATTCTGCACAAATTTTATATTTGCATTAAATATTATATTGTTATAAACTGTATATATACAGGGGGTCCTCAACTTACTTACTTACGACATACTCAACTTTTTTAATGGTGGAAAAAATGAAAGTGAAAGTACTTTTAATAAAACGCTCAAAAAATGCAATACAGAACCTCAGGTGTGGGAACGTCTCCCTCTGGTGGACTGACAGAGGAATGGCCCCAAGGCCAAACACAGTAGAAATCTTATGTAAAGGGTTTCGACTTACATCAAAATTTGACATTTGACCCAGTCAAGGTCCCCCTGTATACACAGTCAAACCCTTAGCTCGCCAAACTCGCCTCTCGCCATGAAAGGCTGCAGATTTCCTTCAATGTTATTTACACCGTTAAGCCTCTACTGTTGCCTCTCGCCCTCGTCACAATGGGTCTGTGTTAGTGCTGTAGCCTAGGACGTGCTCAGTCATGCTAATTCTATAGGTCAACTGCTGCTGCTGCTGTAGGTGGGTGGGCCTAACGTATAATGGGCCTATCACTGATGTCTAGTTGCTGTCTGGACCGTCAATCAAAACAGGAAACCCACTGTTTGACTGCAAAGACAAAGATGCAATGTCTCAAGTAATTAAAAATGCTTGCATCTGGGGAAGCATGCTGAGCTTGAAGCAGCACTGGAAATGTGGTTTTAATCTGCTAGATCGCAAAATGTGACTATTACTGATGCTCTTTTATACAAAAAGGCCAAACAGTTTGGTGCTGAACTTGGATTTTTTTAATGATTTTTAGCACTCGAATGGTTGGCTGTGTATTTTCAAGATGAGGCATAGCACAGTGAGTCAAGTCATTTGCAATGAAAGTGAAGGGTTCTCACTTTTGAATCCGTTTCGATAACTTGCCAACCCTGTCTCTCGCTAAATGTAGGGCTCGGACCATGGGGGTAAGCTAATATATACAGCCTTAGACAATCAGTACAATTGCTCATTAACATGAGCTGAAAAAACTTAATTAGCCTTTCACCATGTAAAATGCAGCTCTTCAAGCATACAGCCTTGCCAGTTTATTACGCACATTCAATGTACCTTTACCTTTATTCATTGGCCATTTTATCAGAAACTTACCATATCATTGTTTTTTTATAGACTGAAAGGGGGTCCTCAATTTAAATTGCACTTGACTTATGGAAATTTGTGGTTATGTTGCTGACGATTTTTCTTTCTTTCTTGTAAAAAATGTTGCTTATTTGCTGTCATATACGGTAGTAGAATGCAGTTGAACGGCTGCTAAATGCTTTATGTTAATACACAAGTGAGCTGCATGCAGTATGTGTGAGCCTTGGTAGAAAGAGCTTGTTGTTATTCCTTGTGCTGTTATTTCTGAGATGTTTATGATTTATTCACCCTTAGTGTTGAATTAGAGTTTATGTGGATTGGTGGGTGAGATGGGGGGGTTAATAGTGCACTGTGCTAAGACACCGTCAGTGTGGTTTTGCCACAAGTCACCTCTCCAATGTGTTTACTGCTGTGGTGTATGTTGAAGCATTAAAAAGAGCATTTCTATCTGGAGCAACGATTCCCAAATTCTTTACTGTAATATGAGATCGTTCATGAATGTTACTGACTGTTAATAAAGCACAGTGCTGTTCAATAAAGCCTCTGCAGCATCATTACATGCATGAGTTCTGGCTTACATCAAAATTCAAGTTACCGAACCCCGATGTAACCCTTGTATATATAAATATGCTAGCAGACAGGGCATACATGGAACACCATAAACAAGTGGCTGGCATAATGTACAGGAACATCTGTGCAGTGTTTGGGATGGAAGTCCCAAGGTCAAAATGGGAGTCACCGCCAAAGGTGGTTGAGAATGACCTAGCTAAGATCCTGCGGGACTTCCACATACAAACTGACAAACTGGTAATGTACCGATCCCAAGTGATGGTAATACTAAGAAGTAGGAACATAACAACAACATGGAAAAGGGGGCGGGTTTGTGGCCGGGAAGTAAAGAACAAAGGCTACTTGCTCGGACAGTCTGAAATTTTCAGGGACAGTGTTAAACAAGCATTGTTGATGCAGTGAGTGGTCACCTGCCTTCAGTATATCTGAACGTATAACTCCTATAAAAAGAAAATGTGATTAAATCTGATCTCAGCAGCAAAGAAGCCTGCTGCACCGAGTGACCCAGGTTTTGTTGAATGATCCAACTGAATGGAGTGATCATAAAAGTCTCCTGTAAACAATAGTGTGAACAACCATTCAACCAGGACCCTGTCCTGGTGTAAAAACATCTGCACCATGGAATTTACCAAGGCCTGCTGGGTTGTTTTAGGCTGCTGTCACCATGGAAATCACTGCCAGTGGCCTGGGTATGTGTGTTGACTGGGTCGGGTCACTCCAGGCCATGTTGTTCCTGGCTGTGTATGTGTGTGTGTATATATATTTGCGTGTGTGTGTGTGTGTGTGTGTGTGTGTGTGTGTGTGTGTGTGTGTGTGTGTGTGAGTGTGTGTGTGTAGTCGTAAAAAAAAGCCCCCCAACCCCCCTGCCCAAATTAGAGATGTCAGCAAGGCAGGGCAAATATGTGACACACTCATTGCCCAGGATCGCCAATAAAACCTGCAGGACACAAATTACACAGACTTTTATTGAGTTTTATCTGACATCCAGGTCAGTTCCTAAATTAGGAGTGCACATGTGGCTGTGAATATGTGAGTGCAAGACTGTATATATGTGGATATGACTGTGACCTAGTGATGAGAGGACTTTGCTCTTTTTGAAGGAGAAAAGTGTGAGGAAAGAGATAATAAGAGAAACAAATTATCAAAAGAAAACTTTTTTAATGATACTACTGCCATTAATTACAGTTTACTTTCTGAATTTGTTCTGCCTTACCACTTACTATGCTCAGGAAAAAAAACAATTCCCAGGAGGACCTCAGAGACACAGAAGGACAAAGTGATGGCCCATTGCACAAAGTGGGTCAGTCGTGTGCGCTGTGGGCACAGTGCCCACGATTCTCCAGTCTGCACAGAGAAAACTGGAGTATTTGTTCTCTGCTTTTAATGCTGGCCCATAATGAGAATGTTATCAGGCATATGACAGCTTAGAGCAAGGAAGGGAGTGGGACCAGACCTCCTGTGTCGATCCCCATCAATACGTTTTGCTGACTAGCTCAAGTAAATTACAGCTTTTGTAATGACCCACCTCCTGGTCCTGGACGACCCCTAATCTGTACATTTGAATGTTTAGCATTCTAAAACAGCCTGTTAGCAAAATGCAAGCCAGGTCCTTGCTTTAATAGTGATAGTAATAATGATAATAACAATGGGTGAGGCACTGGATGGCCAGGTCAAATTATTTTCCCCCCAATGTTAAACTCAGCCTAAAACTGTGTTCTCTGTAGAGGACTAATGCGAATTTTTATAACGTTTCACCAAACATTTGCACTAAAATGCGTAGAAAATGTTATTTTAAGTGTGTTATGTTTTTTAGTTGATATATAAACTATTTTCATTTAGAAAATTGACAAAACATGACTATAATTTGCATATTAGTCGATGCATCTAGTAGTGCACTCTGACAGAACATCATGCAGAAGCCTAATGAGGTAAAACTATATATATATGACTGAACAAAGCTTCACATTGTAAAACAACAGAGTTCAGTTTTCTGTACCTGTAAGAATGTGTCCTTCAAACTTGATTACAGTACTAATGGTGATATTATCCACACAGGTGCAGCTCATAGCTAGACACAGGTGTGTTTTGTACATTGCAAGCACACATTTATTATTAGAGTTAAGCTTTATCTGACTCTGCCATTATTATTAGACTATACAAACAAACAGCAAACAAGGAGGTTTAAGAGTGTGTGTGAGAGTGAGAGAGAAAGAAAGAGAGAGAGAAAGAGAGAGAGCGAGAGAGAGAGGGAGGGGGCAATGTAAACACTGTTCCACTCAAAGAGCCTATTCATGGGCATCCTCACATCAGAGCGTCTTGCATTCTTCTGTTATTTACTGCAACCCAGGGTTCCTCTGTGAGAGGCAGAAGGAAAGAAAGAGGTAGTAGAACAGGGGAGGGGGCAAAAACAGGAAAAGTGAGAAAGAGAAAAACGTATCAATCCCTTTGCTCTGATTCTCATCTGACCTAACCTTTGCATTTTCATCAGGTGAAGCTGAGCAGTTTCTGTTTAATCTCAATGAGCTTCCCATGCAGTGCCAACACTGACACAGAACACAGAACACAACACTGATGGCAGATTGGCAGACACTGTCAATGCTGCCTGCTAAGACGTTCTTTCATTGCAATGAAAGATGCCTTAAACGTATAGAACTAGAGCAATGAAACTCCAGCTTTGGTTCACTGTCACAGCTGTCAGTTCAGTGATTTGTGATTTCCGATCATTGTGAACACACCACAGCAGACATTGCGCCACAACGAAATTTGTCCTCTGCATTTTGCCCATCACACGTGCACACGTGGAGCAGTGGGCAGATATAAATAGCGCCCAGGGAGCAGTGAGGTGGGGATGGTACCTTGCTCAAGGGTTCCTCAGTGGTGCCCGGGCTGGGACTAGAACCTGCGACCTTCAGATCTCAGGGGCAAAGTCCTAACCACTAGGCTTGTTCTCCATTTTCTAGTAAAGTTACACCAGAACCAGATGCAGATGAACTCGTGGGAAAGTGGTGCCCAGAATTATCTGTAGGAACCTTCAACTCAATTTGGCTCAATCAGTGGTTAAATCAAGAGATGCTGCTGAGAGTTTCACATCCATGTAATGACTGGAGGCACTGAGGGGGAATCACCAAACCTGCACTGATCTAACAGCTCCAAAAACATATCAACTAGTTTTTATATACAAAACTAATTTATATTTAGAAAAAAAGGTGAATTTTTGTTGAACTTGAAGGGGCTGAAAGCAGGTTAGAATGCCATGGATGACGCCTGAATGAGCTTCTCAAGGACAGAGCCAGGAAAGGTGATGCATCGTCCAGTTTTGAAGAGGAAACCCTTTTGGTGGGTCGTGGTTTATTTTTAGCTGGCTGCAGCTGCTATGCTGTGGCGAGTGGTGCACTCCTGATGTGTGTGGCCTCACTGTGCAGAGGAAAAGAGGGGGAGTAGAAGAAGGAGAAAACGATGGAGAGGAGAAGAGAAAATCCACTAATCCTAATTTTGGCAGGATCTGGTGAGTACAGATACAGTGGCTGATAAGAAGCAGTATACATACAAACCTTTTCACAAAGCCTTTGAGATTCACACAAGGAACAGTGTACTCCATCCTCAAACATACTGAGATAGACTGTACTTTAATTCTCTTTCACTGACTTGGAGCCCAAAACAGACCGTGAATAAGTGATAGTATGTGTAATAGTACATTTATGAGGAGGCTTTTATGACTATTCATTTTTATATGTTGACTCATCATTCAAAATGACAGATGATGTCACTGTGCATAACAGTCAAACAGCACTAACAAAGGCAGCATTTCTCACAACCTTCTTTATCTGACTGGTGAGGCTACATTTGAGTAAAAATAAAGTTTAGTGTTTTTCTTCACTCTTCCCCTGTCTGTACTATCATATTACATTTTTTTTGCTGTACTTCAGGCACTGTTCTTGACTAAATTACTAATGACTGATGCATTTATTACTAAATATTTATTACTAGTGTATGCACTTCCTGTCTACCACACATACACACAAAAACACACACCTCCCACGCCTACATGTCCCTAAATTTACTTTTGCATGCAATGCACAGTTAGAGCAGGTTGAGAATATTGTGTTTGTGAAAAGGAGAGGAAGAATGGAATGTAGGTAGAGAAGCAGTTCTGTGAATGGCAAAAAGACATCAAAAAACATGCACAGTGATCAGTTCTGTGATGGCATAATAAAGCAAATCGAAATAAATTATATTTTACATGATTAAAAATGCATTAATTCATTCTATAAACTGCTTATCCAATTCAGGTAATGGGTAAGCTAGAGCCAATCCCAGCTGATTACGGGCCAAAGCAGTCACAGGACCAGAGCACCCATGGATTAACAAATATTTCTGTGGGACGAGGGGTGCATAATGTGTCAGACAGGTGTGGGTCATAAAAAACCCTGACCCATGCATCACTACAAGCCAAACCTTACTAGGACCATGACTTTAGAAAAAGCACACAGCTTCACATCATAGGAACCAGGGCCTTACTTTACAGAGAAAGCAGACAGAGACGACCATGCCAAACCTATTAGACAAACCATGTACATATCTACCAGAAAGAACACAGCACACAAACCATATGGAAGTCTAAGTGAACTCAGGCACACTGTCTCTCTCTTAAATATATACAGTATGTGCATGAACTCAGGAACACACACAGCCTACAGTGGGTCTGTGCGGGTATGCCATAACAATGGTCTGTGGGTTACTGAAGGCAGTTCTGTCCGAGTCTTCCACATAAACCTTTAATATAAGGTCTTTTAAACTGCAGTCGGCCATCAGAAGTCACTGTACCCTGTAATTGACCTTAAAAATACTTTCTGAAGAGGTCGGAGGCAATGTCATTGGCCAAAGGCCCAAGCGGTGGCTGAGTTGCTGGAGCCCAGAGGAGCCTGGGAAGGCTTCACGGTGTATATTTAGTGCCTTGTCCTTTGATTGGGGACAAGAGACACAGATAATGCCAGTCTTCATGTAAAACCACGTGCATCCGCCCTGAGGTGCCCCCTCCTGTGGCATGCTCTCCTCTCCCACGGCCATGCACAGCCAGAACAGGTCAGAGCAGCAGCTCAAACAGAAGCCTGCTTTTGAATCAAACCAGTTGTAGCATTACAATTAATTAGATCTAATATAATCAGTAGCTGTACTAAAAGTCATTATACAGCAGGTAAAAGAAGTATTGAACAAGTCACCAATTTTCTAAGTAAATACATTTATAAAGGTGCTATTGACATGAAATTCTCAGCAGATGTTGGTAACCGCCCATCCAATCCACACAGGCAAATAAATCAAACCATAGATGTCTATGCATTAAGTTATGTGTAATAAAATTGAATGTCACAGGGAAAAAGTTTTGAAAATATGAAGAAAGAAAAGTGCAAAAAATCTGGGAAGTTATGGCGCCAGCTGAAATCTATCAGTAATTAGAAAGCAATCCTGCCACTCTTTGCAAATTAATATCAGCTGGTTCAGTCCCAATTGATGGTCTATACTAAACAAAAGCTTCTGAAAGACCTAGAATTAGCAGATACAAATGTTTCAAAGAAAACATGAAGCAATGCACTCAACCGCCATGGTCTGTATGCATGCTCACAATGCAAGACTCCATTGTAGTAGAAAAAGCAGGTTGAAGTGCATTTAAAGTTTGGTGACCTACATTTAGACAAAACTGAGAACATAGTCTGGTCAGATGAGACCAAAATGTAACTCTTTGGATGCTGTAATATACACCATATCCAAAGACCCTGCATTTCAACCCCAAAACACAGCATATGGCACTGGCATTAGCTTCCTATAACTCAAGGTAGGATGAATGGAAAAATGTAGTGAGACATTCTTGATAAAAATCTGCTGCCATCTACCAGGATGATGAAGATGAATAGAGGATGTTTTTTAACAAAACAATGATCCCAAACACACAACCAATCAAACATTCAACTGGCTTCAGGCAAAGAAAATAACACTGCAAGAATGGCCTATCTCATGATACATGGCCCCATTCATCCTTTCCTTAATATGGATCAGTTGTCCTGTCTCCTTTGCAGAAAAGCAGCCCCAAAGCATAATGTTTCCACCCCCATGCTTCACAGTGGGTATGTTGTTCTTGGGATGCAACTCAGCATTCTTCCCCCTCCAAACACGACGAGTGGCATTTATACTAAAGAATTCAATTTTGGTCTCATCTGACCAAATGACATCTAGATGGTCTCTGGCAAACTTAAGACAGGCCTGAACATGTGCTGGCTTAAGCAGGGGGACCCTTCAAGTGCTGCAGGATTTTAATCTATGATGATGTAGTGTGTTGTGCAGGTCTTGTCCCTGGTGTTGTTAGACAGCTCTCTGATCTTGGCCATGGTGGAGGTTGGAGTCTGACTGTTTGAAGGTGTGGACAGGTGTCTTTTATACTGATAACGAGTTCAAACAGGTGCCATTAATGCAGGTAATGAGTGGAGGATAGAAGAGCTTCTTAAAGAAGAAGTAACAGGCCTGTGAGGGCCAAAATTCTTGCTTGTTTGTAGGTGCTAAATACTTATTTTCTGCACCATTATACCAATAAATTATTGGAAAATCATACAATGTGATTTCCTGGATTTATTTTTTATTCTGTCTTTCACAGTTACAGTGAACCTATGATGAACATTACAGACTCCCTCATCTTTTTAAGTCGGACAACTTGCAGCATCTGAGGCTGCCAAATACTTTTTTTCCCTATTGAAAGTGTCATCAGCATAACAGGAGGTAGTAAAACTAAAAAAGGTGGTTGTATAATAAAAAAAAGGAGGACGCAAAGCACAGAGGTCTATGAGACATGACCTCTACTACATCTTTTAACTGTAATATTCCAGGTTGGATGCAAACCATTGCCAGGCAGAAGCAATAATTCTGTGACTGATGAAGGTGGCCAGATGATTGACCATATTAAAAGCTGTAGAGAGATCAGCTAGTAGTGCAGTTTTTGTTTATTAAGCTACTTTGAAATGATTGTCATGTTTGTCATGGGCCATGCAGTCTATTCTGGGACAAGAATAGGTTTAGCTGATAATATACTGCATGTTCCAGAAATTTGGAGAAAATAAAAGATGTTTGTATACTAGTTATTTACTTCATTGACATCTAGTGAGATATTCTTCAAGATTGGTGTGACAACTGCTGATTAGAAGGCAGTAGGGACATAACCTGCTGTCAGAGAGCCATTTATTATGCCTGTGATGAAAGCAAGATGATTCAAGGTTTTAGTCAAAAGCGTTGGTGATGGGATAGGATCAAGTGGGAATGTGGTACTGTTGCAGGATGTCAGGAGCAGTATAACATCATCTGGTGAAAGTGAAGTAAAGGAATTTACACATTGTTTCAGACTAAATGAAACAACAAAAAAAATTATCAGCTGAAACATAAAACAAAGACTCCTGCATTTTCCCTTAAAATCATCATTAACTAAGGGTATCAATATACAGACAGAAACAATTTGCTTCACACAAATAAAAAGAAGCAGAGTAAGTGCTAAGAATTAGTTAGCAGTTGTGTAAAGTCATGACGTGAAAGAAGTGTGTCTAAAAAAGACTTTGTAAATGTAGATTTGTAGATTTTGTTTTTGTAAAAGCAGTATGCTTAAACAGTAGGTTGCGTCCATCTTCTGGTATATTTGGCTGCAGTAGAGATGAAGTTGTGTTATTTACTTTGCTCACCCGGAAATAAAAAATGCTACATTAAGTTATAGTTGTACTGTCATAACTAAGTTCTAATGGCATTTGTCTTGACAGTATTTTCTCTGTCACTGAAGCAAGACAGAGCCAAGAATTCAGTTGTATATCACTGCATCTGTTTGCCCCGTCACTGTTAATTAATCCTTCATCAGGGTATTAGGGTATTAACCGTTTTTAACGGTTATTCCTATTTCTGGATCAATTTAGCTCATGCACTAGTGTTTCACACAAAAATTATATTTTATAATTCACCTCTGACTATAGTTTCAGGCCACTGCTGGTCTGGACAATGACCACTCTAACCATAAAGATTCCAAAATGTTTATGACTAAAATGACTAAAATGTTGATTAGCTGGACACAAGCTTGAAACTGCTGATGTGAAACTGGGTTGTTAACATATTTGACTGTTGTTTGCTGGAATTGCTTTGATGCATGTCAGACAGACAGTTGTGTAGAATGACACGATATTTAATACGACATTGCATGAAAAAATATAGTATATAATAGTATATGAGGTCCTTGATTTATGTCAGTGTCCGGATCCTGTGTGTGAAGTAACTTGAATTTTGACGTAAGTTGGAACTCATGCATGTAATGATGCTGCAGAGGCTTTATTGAACAGCACTGTGCTTTATTAACAGTTGGCAACATGAACGTTCTCATATTAGAGTAAAACATTTAGGAAACACTGCTCCAGATAGAAATGCACTTTTTAATGCTTCAACAAACACCACAGCAGTAAATGCATTAGAGAAGTGACTGTTTAACAAACATCTCAGCAAAAAACGCACAAAGTGAATTAGCAGAGCAGAGCACAGCTGCCTTCTCTCTCCCCCTACAAGCAAAACAGTATAAATTTAAAAGCTCTGAGGGTACAGATTACTATGTATACAAAAATCTGAATGCACAATATGGAATGCATAATATTTCTCCCCTTTGCAGGTGCCACTCTTACTAAATAACACGTCAGTTTTTAAAAATGTGTAAGTGAAATGTAGAATATGGATAGCTTATATAAATCTTATAAAATGTGAAGCATGGTGGTTTAAATGTAATGGCTTGGGGTTGCTTTGTTACCTCAGGTACTACGGAGCTAGATAGCTAGTTGATTTGGCCATCATATCATATCTGTATCATATTAGAGTGCTTTAACGTGAGGCCAACCGTCCAAAGGTTGAAGTTGAACCAGGAGGAAGATCCTTCAACAGGAAAATAATCCTAAATACACCAGCAAATCCAACAAGGAATGACACAAAAAGTAGAGAAGAGAGTTCTTATTAAATGCCACTGAGATTTTGCGGGGATCTGAAAATCAAAATTACGTGTTATATTTTTGTGAATAAACAATGGAATATCAACTTCGTGTGGTTTTGTTCATGCAGATCACCCTTATCTGTAGGAACTGTAATAGAGATGATGGCCTGTTCAAATATGTTGAAATAAATATGTTGGGGTGTACTTATTTTTACATCACTGTATTGATTTGTTAGATTTATTTATTTTTTCTCTGGCCACAAAGATTTTATGGTGGACTGCCACAGAAAAATGTTTCCAGCAGAACCACTAGCTGTATATCTTCATGTGTAGTAAAGCCCCATTTCCATATAATTTAATGTGGGGTTCGTTTCAATCTCTCTGGTGCATGTATGAACAAAACACTTTTCCACCACATATCCCGCAAGGGGTGCAGAAACTTTGTCCACCTAAATAGTGGTGAACCATGCCTCAAATTCCTCGAGCCTAGCACCTGACAGCTAATTTATGTGTGTTTTTCATAAGAACTAATGGTTTAAAATATATCATGATCTCTCTCTGTCTCGTAAAAATTTCTCAGAGTGATGAAAAGATAAAAGTTCTAAAGTGTAGGCTAAGACAGACTATTTGCCTGTTTTTCACACATTATATCACTCAATATCTAAACTGCACTTTCTAGTTTGTGTTAACATTTGCAAATAGCCTTCTAATTATGCAAGCCTAACATGACCACAATGTCAGCCTTTACCAATAAAAAACACTGTCTCCACCAAGCATATGTGCTGCTATTGGTAAGAAACTCTACTAGTTGCAGCACTCAAAGGCCACATCCCTAGATTACACTACAATTTTAGAACACTCTAAGCTCACTTCTTGTAATATTTAGTATAAACTTATTTATATATCTCTGTAATTGTCTCTTCATGTGAAGCCTTTATGTGTTCTGACTAATAGAAGGCCTTAGGCTCAAAGACTTAAGGATCAGGAAACAGCTCAAAGGGAAGAAGCTTAGACTCAGGAGCTGAACCACTGGCTACATGTGTCGAGCCAAATGACAACACAGAAACCTTTTTTGTTACTATACTTTGATCTCTCAGAAAAGGACAGAATCACGATTCTACACTTGTGCAAAGTGTGATTCTACTCTGTTGTTGCCAAGGTGACAGATATGGCGGATCGGCAGATCCTTGCCCATCTGGGCCAAGTGTGGCTGTCTGCCCAAACTCAGAGGACACAGAGTTCAGCTGTGTAATTTACTTCAGATGAGGTAAAGCAATATTCTTCCATTAATACAAGCCATATTCTTCAAAAATGATCCTGCTTTCATCAGATTTTCTCTCCTCTTTCCTTTCAGTTGCTTTATTCTCCTTCATCGTACATGTACAGATATGTCTTTGGCACAGGATGAAAGAGAGAGAGAGAGAAAGAGAGAGAGAGAACTAGATGAACACTGGACATTTTGAAGATTGTATAGCACGGTTCAGGTGCTATCACTGCATTACCTCCATCAAGAAATGTCTGAGGAAAATCTCATTAAAAGAGTATTTCGGTCAGTGGCTAAGATCATGAAATTTTTGCGTCAAATGACTGTTAAGCATAGTTAATCCGCTTAAATCAATCATGTTATTACACCTTATTTGATAGAGATGAAGCAATAATGAATCCCTTGGCTGAACAGCATGGAGTGATTTCATCCTTTAGTTTAATGACCTCTGTGCTTTATATGTGCAAATATTTTTGGTCTTTAGCTGTGAGGATATTAACAAGCCTAAATACAAAACTGAGATCTTCTAATCTTCTAATCGAGAAATGAACCATTTGGGATGTCCTGTACAGTGAAGAATGAATAATAACCAGAAATGGAACAACTTCTTGCTGTGGGTTTTCACTGGTTCTTCGTCAGCTTATTTTTTTGTTTTTACACGTTCTATCTGGAACCCTCATCTTTATTCACTGAACACATAGCATAGCTGTGATGTCACGTTTCGGCCCTGTTATTGGCTGGAGGTTCTCATCCGCAGCTTGAGTGGGACAAAAAAACAGCAGCATAACTTTCTCTTTTAAAAAAACCATGAAATTAGTGGGGAATCATCTCTGGCAACCATGTCATTATAATATATTTTTCTTTTCACCAAAATGATTCCAATTGATCTAAATTTCCATGAAATCAAACCCAAGTCTAGAATAAGTGGCTCCACATCTTAAAGACAAGACAGCTATTTGACCAGCTAACCTAATTTGAGGGCATTTTTTTCACTTTTTTAGATGTTTGTCTCTCAACATTATACAAACAGATGGTTCTATTTTAGAAAAATTTTAGAACTGATAAATGTTTGACAAAATCTAAATCAAGTAATAACCATAAACACAATATATGCACCATTTTAAGTCCACTTTATATTGTGTATCATAAATTAAACATTTAATAAATCTTTTGCTATATTTATGCATTCTCTTCATGAATTAGATGAATCAATGAATATCTAATTGACATTGATAAGACATTTTTCATTTGTTGACAGCTCTGGAAATGTAAAACTAACCTACTAGTAAGCTCACATGTAAGTTCCTGACCATATTATGTACTCTCCAAATGTATGCAGTTCTAAGTCGTTTTAATGGGATTTTGTCTAAAGTCATGACAGAAGGTTTGCTGTTGAGCAGCTCAGCCTAACTGTGAATAGTCTTATGGGTCTGACCTGCCTCATACAATCATGTTAAACAATGTGGAAAAGGTGAAGTGTGGAGACTTGATTTGCTTCTTGCAATGCCACATACACTCCATGTGCAGGCCCAGATGTGCTCACATGCTCAGAGGAATCTGCTGGCACGCCATCATTACAGCCACACATGTATGTAAACATTTGCCAGCAGGGAGGGAGTATCAGAGACCACATGAACGGGTGTGAAAGTGAAGCTTCTTGTGTCAGGAAGGAGAAGAAAAAAAGAAAAGAAATGAACACCGTTATTTCTGCACTGTCAAAGTAAAGGAGTCAAAAGAAGGAGTCCCATAACAACTGCACTGGACCATCTGTAAGCTTCAGGAAAACTCAAATCATCCTCACATTTGCCTTCAACACTTCTCTGCTGACCTCTCTGACCCCGAGCTGCAACAGGGGGCAAGAGGTGCTGGCCTGGAGACCCCCTTCACTCATTGTACAGTGCAACAGGACAGCAGGGGTGACACCACACAGAAGACAAAGCTGTTTTTAAGAGGAAATGGTGGCTGAACAGAGCGCATGCTTTACCTTCTTACTCTAGGCTAATCTTAAGACATACTGGTCAGTAGTGACTATACTGTAAATTACTAAGCAACTATGATGTGAATATGAACATTAAGCATTTATACACCTACAACCTCTTTGGGTTTAAGGGGTTAATTGGGCACACGCCACCAGACAATTAAACTAAACCTAATGTGTCCACTGCAAGCTAGAGTAAACACAGCTTTTAGTCATTCAGTGAGTGTGTGAGCATGTTGAGTTGAGTGCAATATCTGCGCTCTCTGTCCATTCATCGTTATGCCTGTTTTCCACAACTTTGTATGAAGGCTGAACCCCACGTTTAGGTGGGGGTATCCAGCACACATCTACCCTGGTGGAATTTGACCCTGCATTGTTGAGCGCATGTGAGATTTATGGAGCTGCTGCAGGGTTTGCATGTGGCAAGCAGATGGTAGCATCATGCTCTTCTTCTTCTTCTTCTTCATCTTCTTCTTCTCCTCTTTCTGCTGTTCTGCATATCACTGCTGATTCTGCAAAGCTACCACATGCTTCCCCCAACAAAAACACACGTCACTCATGCTCAGCACACCCACACAAGCTCACACTCAGTTCAACTCATCACTCAGTCTTTCCTTTGTCTGTTAAAATGAAGCCCCGATCAGCACTGTCCTCCATGAACTCTCTAAATGGAGGGTGTCCCCTCTTAGCTGCTCACAGCAACCCACTCAATACACACAGTGAATAACCCTCCAGTCAACCACTCAACATCCTGCCTGAAGTCCTCAGCAAGCCTCTAGCATCCTGTGCATCTCTCTTTTCTGATTCACGCCCAACTATCAATCTTAGCAGGAGGGAACTAGCCAACCTAAGAAACTAGGTGACCTAAGATCTACTTAAAGGCAGATGTCTTCATTTGACTGCTCAAGCTCAACGCCTCTTTAAGTCCAGATTATGTTGGACAAGCGCTAAATGGGACAACCTGTAACACCACATATGCAACCTTGTGGATCAGAGAGTGCTTCCATGCTTTTCATTTTGATTCTTCATGTTTCCTTTCATTCGATCATTCCTCAAGAGCCCCAGAGCCACCCACACACCCTTACAGATTCGCATTTCGTGCTCCTCATTTCTTACCAGACACAATAGCCTGACAGAGTAACTCATGGGGGATGGTGAAGACTAGCACGTGCTTCCTCTGAACCACTCCAATGTTAGCTATAAAGTCACCTGCACTTGTGTCACTGGTGAGGTACCCCCACATCAATCAGGTCTTACCCCAAAGTTATGTTTAGTTACTGCACCATATTCCATTGCAATTATACATTTGTAATTTATTTAATATGCTATTTCTCCATTTTTAAAAATGGATAAGCAAAGGGGCAGATTGTGAAACGGAATGCAGTGTACCTTAAATACCTTTTAAATCTAAACAATTGGACCTTCAAACCAATTCTGTATAGTGTGGACAGAATGAGGCCCATGATACAAGTTATTATGAAATCATCCACAGTTCTGTTTACCTGTAGCATTGAGCTAGCTTTTCCATACTTCCACAATGTGCAAGTGCCTTCTCTTATGTTTAGTGTCTCTCGTGCCTCAGCTACATTAATCTGTAGGTCAGTACGGTGAAGACTGACTGAGGTGGAACAGGAACGACAAACATCCGAACTGTAAGTCAGAGACAGTGAAATATCAGGGAGATAAATGTACCAGTACAGCACCCAGTGTGGTCTCCTTCTACACCTAAAACATCTAGATGTTAAACACAGATTAACACTCAAACACATCGTAAGCCGCATGTCTCATTTTCCCTCCATAAACATTCAGCTGGAGCTGGATGAAGAAACAGCATGTACATATATGTCTGTTAGTGTGTGTTTATGTGCATATGGGAGAGTGACACACTTGGCGTGCTGCCACGGGGAGTCATCTCTGGGTGAAGCAGCACTCTTCTGCTCTGGCATTCATTCGGGCCCGCGGCTGAGGGGAGTTAATGGGGAGAGCAGCAAGGCAGAGCCATCTAGCATTACTGTCACTGCAGCATGATATCTCCATTTCCATTTTTTAAAACAGGAGCACTGGGAGCTGAGCACACTCAACTTTCTGCTAATGCCAAAGCTAGAATTTGGTTAAAGGAAACTGGTCTTAAATCAGTGTAAAAAGATGATTCTGACCCAGACTTCTATTGAACATAACTCATTGATCCTAGCTGAGAGAAGCAGACGGCCATCTGTAAAGCTGCAGCTGTTTAGTTGGAGACACACTGATTTACTTTGTCCATCTCAGGCCAGAAGTGGAGGTTTGCTCTTAGCTACATCGGACAGCACCATGGCACATAATAAAGCGGCCTGGCTGACTGGCCCATCTGCACACAGCACTCTAAGGTTTCTGAGGGAGAAGAGAAAAATTTTGGACGACTGTGCTTAACAACAGCAGGTTTTTTGAAATGACGGAACTGGCTGACGCAAGGAAAATGGCAGCAGACTGTTTAGACGTCTCCTGTGCTCCTGCTTTGTGTATGTCAGAAAGACTGAAAATCTGTCCCTGTGGTGTTCTTTTAGTGCTCTCTGTCTCTCACACACACACTCACAGCTGTGTTTAGGCCATTTGTGAGAGTGTGTGTGCATGCGCGTGTATGCAAGTGTGTGGTTGCCCGTGCCCTTCCACATTCTCTTGACTCTGCCACATGATCTCAGCAGGAAGGCGTCTACTTGAAAGCAAAGGATGTAGTCTGGATCCAGGCCACTCTAGGAGTCTCTCTCTCTCTCTCTCTCTCTCTCTCTCTCTCTCTCTCTCTCTCTCTCTCTCTCTCTTTCTCTCTCTCTCTCT
>JBBIGC010000125.1:6161217-6173214 GCA_037576955.1 Lepidarchus adonis | reverse complement strand
GAGAGAGAGAGAGAGAGAGAGAGAGAGAGAGAGAGAGAGAGAGAGAGAGAGAGAGAGAGAGAGAGAGAGAGAGTTGTATGACATTTCAGAGACAAAGGTGAGGAAAGGTATGAAGTGCATTGGCTGAAGGCTCTTCATGGTGACTGGCAGATGATGTTTTTCTTCAAAATGGTTTAAGACTGGGCAGAGTCACTTGCTATATTCAGCTGTATAGACCCGTCCTACACTGAACTCTTAATGGTAATCCTTGCAAGAGTGGTCAGCTGAGAGATGATGCTTTCTCAGGAAATCATAAAATTTATTACAACACATGTTGAGTAGAAATACTCAACTAGACTACACTAAAAATAGCTCCTCAGTAATGCAATTGAAGAGATAAAGTTGTGCGAGTCAGTTCATGATCTATTAACATTTAATTATTTCTTCCGTCACTATTTATGTTTATCCTCCATATTAAGCAAGCAAAGAGCATAACTTTATATTCTTTTCATCTATCTTGCTATCTACTTCAATGATCTTCTGGGACGCTCCATAGATTCTTACAAACTAAGACAACTTGCTTCAACAATAGCTTCTATTTTAGTGCGCTAAGGTAACCAAACACTTGTGAGCAGTGCATATTGTCTGGGTTTTCCCACAAGAGTATAAGGCCTTCATAGAAATGCATGGGTACATTTATGTACAATTTATTGTACAATTGTATTTCTACAAGTTACAGAGTAAGGCATGTGGTTTTAGGAGTCTTACCAAAAGACTCTCATGGCGGCAATATACTTTCAAGATACAAGATTTAAAGTGTTTATTGTCATATGTACAGAAAGAAAGCATGTTTTCCTGAACAATTAAATATTTTTGGTGTCTACAGAATGCTAGTAAAGATATAAGTGATAATAGGACACAGTACAGGCTATTTGCAAGATTTTAAAAAATTGGACACAACACATTTTATTTACAGTGTTGTGCTTATTGTGCAATTCAGTTAAAGTATGTGCAATGAGCATGTCATATGTTATATGTGCAAAAAAGTGCAAAGAACAGCAGTGAGTTAAGTACAGCACTATGAGGTAGTGAATTATGTCTGTGATTAACTCCTGTCAGGTGTTTAGAAGTCTGATGGGAGAAGGAGTTTTTGAGTCAGGTGGTTCTATATTTCATACTTATGTATTTCTGGCCTGAGGGTAGAAGTGTAAACAGACCGTGTATGCCCAGGTACTTGAAGCTGCTCACCCCCTCAACTTCAAGTTCCAAAAGAACAGTGGCCAATAACGTTCCCTTTCCTACCTCATGTCCACTATCATCTCCTTGGTCTTGTCCGTGTTGAGGGTGAGGTTATTATCCTCACACCATGACACCACACCGGCCACCTCCCTCCTGTAGGACATTTCATCCCCTCCAGTGAAGCAACAAATCTCTGCAGTGTCATCTGCAAACTTCAAGATGATGTTATCTTTGTGGGAGGTGACACAGTCATGGATGAACAGGGTGTAGAGGATAGGAGTAAAGACACATCCCTGTGGGGTACAAGTGTTTGTGATGATGCTGGCTTAAGTCCTGTTCCCGATCCTGACTGACTGGGGTCTGCCAGTCAGGAAGTCTAGGAGCCAGTTACAGAGGATGGGATGCAGGCTGAGCATGAACAGTTTATGTGAATTTGTGGGGGATGACTACGTTGAAGACAAAGCTGTGGTCAACAAAGAGCATCCTGATATAGGAATCTTTGTTTTCCAGGTAGGACAGCAGTGATGGCATCTGAAGTAGACCTGTTGTGCCTGTAGGCATATTTTGGGATCGGATCCAACATATCTGGGACGTTGTTCTGAATGTGGGTTCGAACAACTCTCTCAAAGCATTTGGTGATGATTGGAGTGAATGCTACTGACCTATAGTCATTCAGGCAGATGAAAAACTTGCAGCCAAAAAGCCATACCTCTGACATGGAAACATGGCCAAGCAACTCAACTATGCACAGAAACACAAGAACTTGGCAACAGAAAAATGGCAGCAGGTGCTTTGGACTGATAAGTCAAATGTTTAAATATTTGGCGGTAGCAAAATGTAGTTTGAAGGGCTGAAGAGCGTTATAATAATAAGTGTCTGCAGACAACAGTGAAGCATAGTGGCAAGTCTGGGGCTGAATTTCAGTAAATGGGGGTGGATATTGTCAGCTACTTCAACATTCTTTTTATTTGCACATTTGTCATGCTTACATGTTTCAGATAATGAAACACATTTTAATACTATACAAGGAAAGCCTGAGTAAATAAAAAGGCAGTTTTTAGATTATGTCATTTGTTCCTCAACCTGCTTGGCCCTATGTGAAAAAGTAATTGCCCATAAATATAAAAACTGGTTGTGCCACCCTCGCCACCAAGTCATGCATACCACTGCTGAGGAACGTTGAGATGGGCAGGCTTTTTAAGGTGATGCCAAAGTCAAGACTTTGTCTGGGCCCCTCTAAAACTTAATATTTTACCATTAAGAGGTGGACTTTAACCCAAGTGTGCTTGAGGTTCAAGGCACAAACTGATTCTCCTTCAGGATTTTGTTTTGCTAGAGAGCATGGATTCATGGTTTCATTACAGCCAGTCTTTTAGGTCCTGACCCAGCAAAGTAGCCCCAGACCATCACACTACTACCACCATGCTTAACTGTTGGTATGATGTTGTTTTTTTACACATTTACACATAAAATTTTACACCAGATGTAAAGGAACTCAAACCATCCAAAACGTTTTTGTCTCAAGAGTTCACAGAATATTTTCCTAAAAGTTTTGGAGATCATCAAGATGCTTTGTGTTTATTTTAGTCAGCAGTGGTTTTCACCTTTGAACTCTCCTGGGGATGGCATTTTTGCCCAGTTCTATTCTGAATTATGAACAATCACCTTAACTGAGGCAAGTGAGGTCTGTAATTCCTTAGATGTCATTTTTGGTTCTTTTGTGACATCCTGGATGAGATGTCGATGAGCTTTAGCCTTTGTAGCTTTGTAACCCTTTCCAGACTGCTAGATGTCATTGACTTTAGCTTGTCTAGGTTTGGATATTTTTTTAAAGCGTGGATCAGGTTACAGCAGTGCTATTGGATTTTTATTTTATTTTAAATACTGTGTAAACATTAACTTCAACAGACACACCTAACCTGTTGCTCCTTTGTAATGAACTAAATAGTCGAAATTTGAGTGAATTTACCTGTCAATGGTTACAATGATTTGCCAGGAGACTTTACTGATAGCTCAATATAAAAATGTCAGAAAAGCCAGAAAAGCTGTAACCTTGTTTATCCTAAGCATTCAATAAGTACCATGATATAGTGTAGTCTCCATATTGAGCAACTTGCCAGTTGCTGTCAGGAGTATATTTAACAGTTTGTCTGCTTGACAATGCAAATTAACAACCCAGATCAATTTTCTAAGGTGAAGCAAAGGTGGACTTTTTTTTTTTGCAAAGTCTATTCACTTAGCAGCTACCTTAGGCAACTCACACAGGCAATTCACTTTTTAAAATACCAGGCTCCTATTTCTTTGAATGGAACGAGACTTTAAAACCTGAAAATAAAAGTTTAATTAAACAGTAAATAGTATATAGACTGCAGCATTTGGCTAAGATTTACTGTATTTACTGTGCTAAGAATAAAATGTTGTTTTGACTACATGCATGCATATATTCACAACAAGGGCAGGCTTTTCTCCCATGTAGCTTTTCGAGCAAATTTTAATACCAAGGAGAGGTAGGGGAGGTAGGTGTTGTTATTTTGAAAATTGACACAGCAGTAAAGGCAATAGAGAATACCTTTTTTTAATTAAAAAGCATGCTTCTATTTTTGTATCTTTAATTAACAAATAAATATAATATTTTCTTCCACTCCAATCGGTTCTATAACTTTGATGACCAGAACATACATATATATGTGCGATATCATTTGTAGGTTCGACATTTACAGTTAATTACAGTCAGTAAGGAGACAACAGTACTGTGTGAACCACAAGAATGACCACCATTCAAAAGCTGACTGCAGAAAATGTGAATAATAAAAATCTAATATTTAAATTTAACAACTGAAGATATGACACTTTGATACAATGTGAAGTAGTCAGTGTACAGCTTGTAAAACAGTGTAAATTTGCTGTCCCCTCAAAATAACTCAATACATAGCTATTAATGCCAAAACCGCTGGCAACAAAAGTGAGTGAAAATGCCCAAATTATGCCCAAAGTTTCAATATTTTGGGGATCATGCTCTGCTTCAGTATGTCACAGTACATGTTGGAATTCAGGGTTCCCTCAATGGACTGTAGCTCCCCGTCTATAGTTCTCTTAGTCCTCTTTTTGCATTAAACTGTCTGCACTCAAGCTAAATGTGCTGGAGCTGCCAATCCTAGACAAATTGGCAGTTGTTTGAAATCTATGACACTTAGATGATTTCCCTTATAGCTGAATGCCTTTTTTCTGAAGATCAGAGAGAGTAATTTAAATCTCAGAGTACACCAGACTCTAGACATCTGGGCAGTGGTGGCCTAGTGATTAGAACTTTGCTCCTGGGATCAGAAGGTCGCAGGTTCAAGTCCCAGCCAGGGCACCATTGAGGTAACTCTTGAGCAAGGTTCACTGCTCCCAGGGTGCTACTGTTGACGGCTGCCTCCACATGTGCAATTTCTTAAATAAGAAAGGTCCCACATGCAGGAGGTTGTACTCAATGGCACCTAATCTAGAACATTAGACATTTATGACAAATGAACTTTTACATTTAGATTCTTATTTATAATTTTATGTGTCATTCAAGTATAATCACTTTTATCTGTAGGCAATTTCTCAAAGAAAGTGAAATGTTTGTGGAAATAAGTTAAATCAGCTGTTTCAGTTGAATGCAGATGTTGCGTTAATGTCATGTCATTCTGCCAGAGATGTACAACTATACAGTATAGTGCTCTTAAACATCATTTACAACCTTTATATTTTGTTCTTAATGTGAAAGAAAATTCTATCTTTCATATATTTAAGGAATTACTCATAATATAAAAAAGACATACAAATAAGATTAAAAATTAAGTTTAATATTTAGCTTAAATATATAGCTTATCTGTCATTAAAAAGCGCTAGTATAACAGACAGCAACGAACTGAAATGCTAGCCCAGGGCACCTGTTTTGAGTCCAGTATTAAGGGTTGGTGGTACAGCTGGTCCACCAGCCCATTATTCAGGACACTGATCCTAAATGTGGATCCTATTGCCCTGGCCACAGAGAGACAGAGAAGGGACCACAGACCATGGCAACATACAATTATCCCAAACAAGAGATCCAGGCCAAGCTCTTTCCACTGAGCCGAACAACAACAGTACACACATACTTGCGTGCGTGCACACATACACGCATACACACTCAAGCAAAAGTACACTTGTGTACTTGAACATTTCAGTCTCAAATTTCAAGCATTACCTTCTTACATAAATCCATCTCTCTCCTTCACAGACTTCTTGCACATCTCACACAACACTCATACACATATAATCAGTCAGACACACTTGACTGAAACAGAAAATAATTTAGGCCAAAATTCTTGTGTAATTTTCAGCTTTAACCTATCCGACACCAAAAGTGACCCCCGGTCATATCACACACACCTTTATAGTGACACCCAAACACTTTAACAATTATATTTACAAAACATATCATTTCAGTTTCACATTTTCATCAAGTCCACCTTAAACACAGGTCCATGCACTCTGACAGTTCTCTGGTACTCAGCATGAAGGCATGTGTGCAGTGCTGGCACGTGAAGGCATTCCACAAATGCCCCAGAGGAATACCTGATTGTCTCGAAATCACAGTCAAGTAATATTATATTATTACAGCAGCATAAGGGTTGGGTGCATGCGTACTAGATTAGCTGAGGAGCGTTTCATCAGCTTTGGAGCCTGACCAACAATACCGGTGTTCACCCTATTTTAGAAGGGTTCATGCGGTGGGACAGGGTGGGGGTTGCACGATCAAAGGGTTGATGGAGCTTGGTCTTTTTATGGATACTACACAAACCCATATGTTTCAAATGAGGCCAGTCTGCTAGGACATTATATAACACACAATATTCAGTGCAAAACACTCACAGTCACAGTTACCTCAGGCTTCTTTTGGAGGCATATGATCTGCAATTTTTGTTCTTTTTAAAAAATGTCTCTTGAGTAAATATAAACACAATTGACAGTACAACCATAGGAACGTGTTAGACATGGCATGTGTTTCACATCAACAGCAACAACAACCAAAAACTATAAATACTATGGGTCCATTTCCCTTTTGCAATTGTTGAAAATAAAACTGTAGTGCAATTACTTTTAAGCAAACAGAGCAAAAAAAGTGGCATTTGGCTCGAAGGTAGACTGACCTTGGAAACCCTGAAAGAAGCCACGTACCCTTCAATCACTACGCTATCAAAAAGTCCTGAACTCCACACCAATTCTTCTGTAACCCAATCACTAACAGAAAGACAAAAGTTAATCCTAGGAAGTGAGGCTTACAGATAATACACATAAATGAGAGATTATAGACTATGCTTTACTTAGCAAAAACAAGCCAGATTGAACAGAAAGACACTGTTGAGAAGGCAGAGAAAAGGCATGAGAAGCTGAATACAAAAGTAATGACAAAAAGACTGAACTAGAGGCAGCAGTTGTTGTGTCTTCAAAATGCAGAGAAAGGCTTCGTTGGAACTGTGAATAAGATTCCAATCTAATTCAGTAGAGAGCGATATGGGCTTCAGACATAATGGGACATAAAATGGTTGCAGATGGAAAGATTTAAAAAAATAAAAGAAAGCCGACGTCTGTTAGAACAAGCAGCCATGCAGAATCTGTGTAGAATCTGTGTATCCATGTGACATTTTGGGGCATTTTAGGACAATAGTATATTTACACAGATCAAAAGTCCATTAGAGAAAATAGAGCACAATCACTTTTTTTATAATTAACTTTCCATTTTCCTTTTTCACTCTCCTTTCAAATAAATACTGTCAGTTTCAACTTTCCATCCTCTATGTCTTTAATTCCAGTTCAGTTTGTTTTAACATGTCCTGTCAGAGCATTATGACCAGGTGATAGCTGCAGGCTTTAGTATGACATTCCTCACAATGTTTCATTATTGGATGGAACTCTATAGCTTGACATGCATTAGGTAATGCCAGACCTCAAAGGTGAGGTGTAAAGACATGGCTTTATTGGATGATGTCATTTTGTGATGATAAACTGCCTTTAAGAGCCGAAATAAAAGTTCTCCATGTGTATAAATATTTGTTTAGGGAGGGTCACGCTACGCTTTTATGAATGTAGGAAGCACGACACGCTGTGCTGTTTTGATTTTGTATTTTTCTATGTTTGATTCTTCGAGTGGTTCACACTGTCGTTTGAAGATTGCAGTCGGAAACAATGCTTGTTGTTAAGGAAAAGCTTGCAACAGCTAACTGGTCAGCTAAAATAGCTAATATTAGTCATACTTTTTTGTTTATTATAGATAATATAACCAAAGAATCAAAAACACCCCCACTTTTCTTGTTATTACCAATATCATTATCAATCATTTATATACTCAGATTTTAAGCAGGCACACTGGATGGCTGAAATATAATATTATTTTCATAAACATTTCAGTGAGGGACATCAGCCTGTTTGGCACACTGTGATCAAACACAATGACATATAAGCTAAAAATCATGAGGAATGTGACAATGGGAGAAAGCAGGACATAAAAGTAAGTAAAATAAAAAGTGAATCCAATGTGCAAACTGGTGTCCAGAGCACTGACTCTCAACTCAACTCTTTTTTGTGTGCAAACTGTCAGTTGGATTGAAACTGATTGTCTACACAATGTCAAACTTGTCCTCGAGGAAATTAACTGTTTAAATAGACTGAATATCTTCCTCTTGTTGAAACTTGAGGATGGTTCCTGTAAGATGTCAAAGAAACACAGTACTGAGAAAGGGAAAAAGAAAAAGAAGTGAATGATAAAGAACATGTGCCACAGAAATCTGGACTGGGCCATTTATTACATGTCAGACATGTGCAAACTACTGCAAGCATTCAGTAGAAAATGACCATTTGCTTCCACAACACACTTTATATAAAATGTCAGTATATCCATTGGTTTGGAGTGTATATGACAACACGCTAAGCTCACAAGACAAGACATTACAAGATATTGGGTACAAGAATGAGACAATATTTTGAAGAAAACTTCAAAGATTAAATATATGATTGCACTAAAACTCACAAAATGCAAAACATTGCAGGAGCATTTTGAAATGTTTTAACAAACTTTTTACTTTGAATTATGAACTATTTCGTATAAATTATCATATGCAATAAAAGACAGAATGAACACGCAGCTCTTAAATAATAAAAATGAACAAACATTTCTTATTCTTAATATTAAATGCAAACTAACAACAGAGACCAATTTTGGATATACCAATCTTCTGGAGTTCATTCTGTAAATAGCTATAAAATTGTCTAAAGAGGTCATTAGTAAAGTACAATTTGAAAACATGGCGACTGGAAATGTTCCTATTGGGTTGAGTTTGAGTTTTCTCCTGATTTACAGTATTATAGTGAGCTAGTGTAGAGTTATGTTTTTTGGTTTCTTTTCCTTGTTAAGGGAAGGCAGATCCCTGCTTAAATTTTGGTTTGTTATTTTCCCTTCGTTCCCTTTTTAGATTTTTTGCCTGTTAATAATGTGTTTATCTTTATTCTGGTTTTGGGGAATTATTGATCTTGTGGAATGGGAATAAAACTCTTCAAATTATAATCTAAATGACAGTGCCAGTGTTGCTATTGAGTGTATAAGGAACTGGAAATACATAGAGAGCTGACTTAGACCATGTCATAACAATACAGACGTAAAGATGGTTACAGCAACATAGCTCAAAGACATAGTCATATTGTTCCTCAAGAATATAATCATATCTATATTTCCCGGTTGAAGTTGAGACCTGTGTTAGACCCATGTCTCCTGCATTTGAGAATACACACTTTTTGGGACAGAGTTGGCAGGAATGGAAGGTTTGTGGAAAGTGGAGACATCAAAGGATACGAATGCAGTTTTGTCTGCGTCTCAGAAAGCAGCTAATGATTGGGATAGAGACCTCTCGATCTGTTCTGAGCTGCTGGACTGATCTGGCCCTTAGCACTTGACTGAAAGATGAGGCGCAAAGGCCTTTCTTCACAGACGTGACTGTGCATGTTTTTGCATAGTGCTCATGTTAACTTTAACTTAACTTTATTTTAACGTTACCTAAACTACTAATGTTTCCCTGCACTTTTAACTGATTCTTACTTTTGTTTATTATTTTATAAATGTTTTCTTTTTATACTTGTTATCTCTGTATGGCACATTGAAAAAGCCCTGTGTATGATAATGTGCTATATAAATACCTTTTTCTTCCACTCTGTCACCATTTATTGTGGAGGGGAGTAGAGGAAGTATGTGGAGGGGTAAAGGTTCAGGTTGATTTGATGAATTAACGTAGCTGGACTTGTATTAAATGCTCCAATTACATTTCAAGTTATTCAAGAATTTTAAACTTTTCACCTTTGTCTTTACTTGTGTTCTACTGAAATAGGTTGACATGCTGAACAGGCTTTTGTGAACATACAGGTAAATGCAAGCTGCAGATAGATTGTGACAACAGTACCACTATCACTCTCTGAAGAGCTTTCAGAGTATGAGTGGAACAACTCACCCACCCTGCACTAATAACATTATCTATCTGTCACTGGATGCAATAACAACAGGGTGTCACTCAAGACTGTGTGGCTCCACCTCAATGCCCTTAGTCCTGCTTGCCCATTAACCCTGCAGGCACCCACAGCTGTCAGTCATTCGCAGGGACAGGGAAGCAGGAGGGGCTGAGAATGTTAGAGGTGAAAGACAAATATCTCACCCAGCTTGACTTTTGGCAAGGTGTCGCCTTTACTTTCCACACATTTCACTGATGAGAACTTCTTAATCCTACTCAAACTCCCAGACTCATGAAGGTGTTACAACAACAGTTCAAAAAAGACTCAATGAAACATGCATTGATGAAACATAAACAAGGAAAATATTGGTTTATTTAAGAATGAAGAAGAGTTGGAACACAGTTGGGTAAATTCTCTGTCACTTCAACTAAGCTTGTGTCCTCTCCTTGACCTTGTAAACTTAGATGAAAACACACTGGAATCAAGGCTGAAGAAATCTGGACATGAAATGATGACATGAACAGATTAGCAGCAGGCTGGGTGCTTTTGAAAATCTCTACAGGATAAAAGAAGTCATTGGTGCCACAATCGTCAGTCAAAAACACTTCACAGAGCCTAACAGGACTTCATCCATCAACAAAGACCCTAAGGTCTAAAATAACTACTATAGACCTACACAGATGAACTCATTATACTTACGTAGAGCAGTACAGCTTTGGTCTCTATGCTGTCAGTATAAGATAGAAACGCAACAATGAAACTGGCCTAATTATCCAGAAATCACTCACTGACTTCTTCCATTCAACCCCCTACACATCTCTTCTTGATCTCCAGTAGAAAGCCTGTTTTCTTAAGTTTGAAGTCTGAGCTCTGCTTTGATGTGATGTTTTCCTAGAAAAGACAGTGACAACCTCTAACTAGCTGTGACATATTACTGCAGGAGCAAGGTCCCCAACAGGGTAAAGATTATTAATAGACATCTATCATTGCCTCTGACTACATGGCTCTTCAAAAAAGATGGAGCCACAATGGACAGAAGCTGTAATAAGACTTAAGTGGGAGAAGACCAATCAGCCACAACATGAAAACTTTCTGTATAATATTGTGTAGCCCCCTTTAAGCTATAAAAATATGTAAATAAATCCAAATCCAGACATCCAATTTGACCAGAAAACTCTATGCCTGAGAACCCTCTGGAACTAAGAGAAAGCTTGACTAAACAAATATGTTTCAGTCTGGACTTAAATATTGAGATTGTTTCTGAGTCCCGAACAATATTTAGAAAATTATTCCATAACTACAGGGCTTTATAAGAGAAAGCTGTGCCCCTTGCTGTGAGCTTTGAAACATGAGGTACCAGCAAAAAGCCCACACCTTGTAATCTAAGTAGGTGTGGTGGTTAATAAGGGTTCAAAGGTTTACTCAGATACTGTGTTGCAAGACCATTTAGTGATTTATAGACTAATAATAGTAATTTATAATCAATGCAAAATTTGAGCCAGTGCATATTACATAATATGTAATGTAATCTACTGATTCTAGTAAGGTCTCTTGCAGCTGCATTCTGGACTAACTGGAGCTTATTTATGGACCTACTAGTACATCCAGAGAGTAAAGCATTACAATAATCTATCCTAGAGGTAACACAAGCAGGAAATTTTTTTCTGAAGCATGTGATGACATAATATTCCTTATCTTAGCAATATTTTGGAGATGAGAGAAGGCAGTCCTAGTAATGTTATCTACATGGGCTTCAAATGAAGGACTGGGGTCAATCACACCAAGGTCTATCACTGCTGTGCAAGATAAAACAGAATGGCTCCCTAGAGTTACTGTGTAATTGAACAGCTTGCTCTGAGCTGTGGTCCTATTATGAGTATTTCTGTCTTATCAGAAACTAACAGAATGAAGTTTAGAAGCATCCACTGTCTAATGTCCTCTATACATTCCTCAGTTACTGTACATTTTGCATTTGCATGGTTTGGATCACTGTCCTGCTGGAAAGTCTATCTATGGCCTGTTGTTAGCTAGCAGGTAGTGGCATGCGGAATTTAATCTCAATCCTATTGGTACTTGATAGAAACCATGTTTTTGTGTCATACTAACAAGACTGGGAAAAAATGCCCACATTACTGATCCATCATTATACCATCCCAGTGAATTTGTCTAATATTTGCATGATCCTTTTCTGCATTCAGCTTTAGATTCAAGATTCAAGATTCAAGATTCAAGAGGTTTTTATTGTCAATACAGCCATATACACAGTACACAGTGTAT
>JBBIGC010000125.1:6145720-6161117 GCA_037576955.1 Lepidarchus adonis | reverse complement strand
TCGTCGATGTCCCCGGTCAACCAAGTTTCGCAAAAGATAAGAACACAGCAGTGTCTTATCTCTCTCCGTGAGGTAAGTAGCAGTCTTAAAAAGTCCAGTTTATTGTCCAGTGAGCGAACGTTGGAGAGTAGCAAAGATGGTAACGCCGGTCGGCTAGGGTTAGCCTTTAGCCTAGCATGGATACCAGCGCGCTACAAAGAAATGTGCAGGAATATTATATCAAACATCTTGTAAACAAAGTTGTACAAAGTTACATCCCAGAAAATTGCTGCATTTTCTTTGCCTCACAATCCAGGTAATCCAATGGACAAATGTATATTCATCAATCAATAAAACCATGCTCTTTAGTCTTTTTATCAGGACTTAAAGTGCCACTAATTTCAAAGAGCACTGTTTATGACAAGCCATTTATCATATATGCCTATAGGTTAAACACATGGGCTGACGAGGGAGCATGATCATCTCTTCCTATACTGTCTACCTCAAATCCCTCTCCAACTAAAATATATTACTTTCCCAGTGGATGTGATATCAAGGCTCATAAATTAGGTCCACAGATACTCTGTTCATCAGATCTACTGCCAGATATTCATATGACTGAATTTATAAATAACTGAAATAGGAAGGTGATCACAAAAATGATAATACTCCAACATGATGATGTGTTAAGCGCTCCATAAAACTAGATAAGGGAGGCAGTCTCATTTACAATATAAAACATACAGGTGCAAACGAGGGCATAAATTAGAAGGGAGGAAAGGTAAAGTTCCTGTAAAGAATGAAGATTGCATATCAATATGTCCAAGTGCAGCCAAAAAGATCAAAAGATAGCTTCTTAGTTTCAACATTATATATAGCAACAATTGTGCACAGGACCCTTATAAAAACTTCCTGACATGGTTTTTGCTTATGCTCAAGGTAGTTTTAGAATGATAACTTTAAACAGACCTAAAGCGTAGTGAATGTACAAACATTCTACAGATAAACAATTGACTACTAAGATGATAAGTCAGGACAAGAAGAAGACAGCAGTCTGCTAAGATAAAGATATTCATCAGACTCTGCAGCTAAGAGTGTCCTTTCGGCCTCTGTGGCGTCTAAACCTCATGTCTTTGGCCTGCACTAACACTCTATTTATGCAAGAAAATAAAGCCGAAAAGTCGGCCCCTCCTAAATCCGTAAACTGCAATTAAGCTAAATTTCAAGTTTATTTCCAAATGCCGTCGTTGCTCCAGACCATGTGAGACTGGAGTCTAAAATTATCACACTTTGGGTCAGGCAATCCATGAGAAGCCAGTCCATCTACTGTCCTTTCAAAGCCCCGAGTACTACCCCAGTATAATCCCACTGCAAGGGGTTAATCAAGTCAATACAAATGCATAACTGTACATATATGAAAAGTTGTAGAGCTGAGAAACTGAGACAAAAAGTATTACAACCATTATAGACAAACGGACCGAGAGTGATGATAAAACATGATGTGAGTGACTATTTTGTGGGTAGTGGGTAGACTTTTCTAGGGTTAGGGTTAGGGTAACACTAGATGTACAATATGATACAGCAAAGATTTTGCATTGTAGTAATTAATACCATGATCAGGCCAGATCAAGAAAAGACAAGTAGAAAAGTTTCTAAATTAAAATCATACTCTAGATCAAAACTTCATTGAGATTCAATAATGCAACACAATATGCAAATGAAGACCAAAAAAAAAGAAAAAGCTTGTTTATAATAATACTAACTGTTGTGGGGCTACAAGAGGTCAACATCCTGGTAGCACATGATGCACCACACATCTCATCTCTCTCTCTCTCTCTCTCTCTCTCTCTCTCTCCATCAGTTAAGAGCACTGCCGCGACCAGAGAGCAGAGTGACAAGCATATAATCGGAAGTCCCAGCTACCATGTTATTTCACAGAATATTTTGCTAAGAGGGCGGTAGTCAAAACGAGCAAAAAAAAAGATGTACATTTTTATAGGGGAGTGAGAGAGTGTGAAGCCAAGATTATGCCTTTGCTGTTGTGGTCAGAGGTGGAAAGCATAGACAAAAACACAAACAAACAGACATACCAGACATTCAGACATTCAGATACACATGATAAACATACACTTTACTCTTCTACAGACTTGGTTTCTACAAAATACATGGGGATCGGTCACTCAAGACTGAAGAATATATTAATCAATTACCAAAGTTGCTTTTTTAAAAAAAATCTTCGTAACATTGCATGCCTCCTTCTGTTGTTGTCTCGTACAGACACCCTTACTCTTGTTCATGCTCTCATCATGTCATGTATTGATTACTGCATCTCCCTCTTTATTGGTTCAAAAAACGTATATATTCAGTATATACAGTATATTCTTTGCTCACGCATACAAAACATTCTATTCACATCACCCCCATCTGTTTTCAACTACACTACCTGTTTAGTCTCATATTCAGTTTAGTATAGTTTTCTATAATCTTGCTTTTCCCTAGCTCACTGATCTTCTCATGCCGTACTCCCCTGTTCGACCTACACGTAGTTGGTTCATCTGGCTGTCTCTTCCAATACTGGAGGCAGGTCCTTCAGTGCCATATTCCATAAATTTTGGAATTTTCTTTCAGCCGTGATTACTCTTCCTTTTCTACCTTGGAGTTTAAACTAATGATTTAAAAAAAACATTTTTTATGATGTTAAGTAACACTGGGATTGTGAAAGGCAATTTCCATTCATGTGCATTTTCTCTAAAGTCCGACACAAACACTCACACAATACACATACATATCTTTTTTTTTGTTTACTATTTATTTCTCACAGGCATGAAAGTGTTAATTTACCCACACTCTTTCTGATGCTGAATCCATGAGGAATTTACTAGACCAAACACTGATGTGCTGCTGTATTATTTCTTCAGATAAAAGGGTAAGTTTACAGTCAGTTCTGAAATTAATTGCACCAAACCTGGTAGCCCAGAATCTATTCAAAATGCTTAAGGGAAGAGTACAACAAGAATATTTTCTTCAAACGATTTAAAAAGGGTGAACAAGGGTAATGCTGTTCTAAGACAAAGAAACTGAAAAAAGAAGCTGATCTGAGACCACTGCTTGCCATGGAGTAATCCATGCAGCATGCAGCCAGACACGCCTAATCCCACTAAAGTTCAAAGCTACACAACACATGTGGTGCCAACCTGCAAAAACTTCACATAAGCTCCACAGTGAGAGAGAGTGAGTAATAGAGTAAGAGAGACCAGAACAGAGTTCTATCAGTTCTTCTTTAAGATCTAAAGAGATATCAACAAGCAGCATCAAATATCACAAACCACAAATCACACCTTATAATGGCTAAACAGACAGTGAGCTTGCTGCATACTTGTGCATATCCCATTTCCAGTATTTGTGAGGGAACCGTGCTCTTTGAGGGGGAATTTATTATAATAATAATCAGAGATGGCTGGTGCACATATTGCTAAATCAAGTCATCAGACATAAAATATGAGAAATGAAAAATGAGCACAGGTTTAGACAGACATGCAAGTGTATTAGCATTTTGGATGCTGTGGTAAACAGCTGTGGTCAAGATGAGCTCACTAGCCTCAAGGGAATATAACCTTCCGATGAATGAAGACGCTGCCTCCAGACAGAGAAGCAGGGCCAGCAACTGAACAGACCCTGGGAAAGGTCACTGTTGGCTGGGATGGTGGCTGAAACTCACTGGGGTTGAAGCCCCTGACTTATCCACGCTCCACTGTGTAACAGAGTTCACCAAACAACAGCTTCAACAACACACACAGGGTGAGTCACACTCCATTGATAGCATGCCAGAACATACTCAGTTTGGATATAATGAAGGACAAATATACAAAAAGAAACATATTTAGTCTAGAACTATGCTTAATCTGAGTCTAGAACTCTGTCACTAATCTGTAAACTTGGTATAAACAATAAACATGGAGTGAGGCACGCTTAAAGCACTTAAATCATGCCATAGTGTCATCAGAAAGGACACTAAAGCTGAATTTAACTTTATTTGGACTAATATTGCAATTTTGATTTAAGTACAGTTGTTTCTGCTAATTAGACCTTTTGCTTTGTCAAATAACGCAAGTTTGGACTTGAGGCATGTAACACACCAGGTTAAGGGTTCTCAAGCTTTGTTTTGTAGGTTAAATATTTAATCTACAACATGTGATTTCAATATAAAAATGTCAATAATTGAATACACTACAAATGTCTCATGCACACAAAAACACAAACCTTAAAAAATTGAGTGATTCTTAACAGATGCACAATGTTTAAACTGACCTTTTGCACCATACACACAGCATACTTATTCAACAGATGATTATTAAACATTGAGACCCGTGCTTAGACATGTGAAGCAGCTAGAAGATTTTGACATCTGTGCCACACATTGATGTCTCATGCCACAGATTCCTCCATTTTAAAGGTAGAGAGTAAAGAAGGGACAGATATATGGATCCATTGATGATCAGACAAAAACAGACTATTCTTCCATTACCTCATATGGGGTACATGATCACGCGTTTAGACTCAAATACAGTTCTCCAGGTCGGCAGCCTATAAAATCCACAGTCTGTTTGTAAAACCAAATTTATAAGTACTGCTTCAAATCTCCTTGTTCCTGTGAGATCTAAAGGATCACACTGAAAGGTGCAGAATAAAATGCAAAACACATATTCCACTAGTCCAGGCTCAGCAATAAAGAAATTACCTGGATCTTCCATCTGAGCTTCACTATCACAGGCAGACACTATCCCCTTCAGTACACTGAGCAAAGCCACAAACAGTTTCCAACCCCTGAGCCAGACTTAATAAAAAAAGAGAAAGAAAAGGTTAGAACATTTCATGGCAGATTTGTGGCTAAGACAGTTTATCATGTGTATGTTAAACATGTTGGATGGTGGTGCATTACAAATACTACCGATTGGTTTAGTAATTACGCAAATGAGCAATTATCAATAGAACCAAACTATGTGATAAACCGACAGATAAATTGCATAGTTACACCACTCATTATCTTTACTATCATTGGTCTTATAACATTAGAACGATCCTAGAAAATATGATATTTTATTGTCATAGCTGATATGTTCTGTTGGCAAGGCTGGTATCAGTGGTCAGTGTGTTAAAGAGGAATTGAATATCCACAGCTCTAAAATCAAGCAAAATTTTAAATCAAGAAGACAATCATAAATTGAATGCTAACCACAACTGGATATGATAGGGAACCTTGTGTGACCTAGAATAGATGTGGGAACACAGGGGTCGTACTGTTTCAGAAGCAGCTGTTTGGAATCCTCTCCTGACTACAGTGATTTACAGATTATTCATTCCAGGAGTAGCTCCCCACATTATCATAAATACCGATAACAAAGCCTCAGTCAAACCTCTTAGCACAATCAGAAGAAGAAGGGACTGCTATAGTATGTATAATGTATTCTTCTAATTTTCAAGACATTTTTCAAAATGTACACAATATCTTGCATGTTTTAATAATTACTATATTTAATATATAATATAAACATATTAATACATAAAATGTATACTTAATATAATAATCATTGTTATGATAATAATTAGAATTAATTCCACAGCATCATTTCTTGATAGTAATGACTACAACAACAGGTGATTAGGCCTGAACACAGATGATTGTTCTTTCAGCAGTACAGCATGGCACAGTGCACACACACTAACACACACACACCTTTTTGAATGTGAAGTGTGTATATGCACTGCAAATACATTTAATGCATGCCTGAATATTGGCTTCCTCTCATTGTATATATACGTATGCTTGTTCATGTGTCTGTCCCTGCCCTTAATTTCACCCCAGCTGCCAAAAAGGATGTGAACTGAAGTGTGTCAGTGTAAACATGACCCTAGCTGTTGCAAAGAAAGTCCAGTGCTGTAAATCAGCTGTGTCTTGAAGGCCAAACAATGCCAGGCTAAAGTGAAACAGCTCACTTTGGCTCTAAACCTGCTGTGAGTCAACAGCTCATTGCAGCCATCACTCACTGGGATGCAAATATGTGGCCTCCGAGCTCAGGTTTAGTGACTTTTACTCATAACATTAACTCAGGTCCAAAGGCATTTTTACTTAAAATGATTTAGCACTTCAGTCAGATTGGTGAAAACTGCCAGATGAATGATTCATTACATAACATTTATTGAGAATACTGCCTCATAATACTGCCTTATTGAAAATACTGAAACATAAAGCCTCAGTCAAAACTGAAAAAAGCACCTTAGTATAATTGATATATTTAATGACATACGTACATGATGATAAATACACTGCCATAAATTAGACAATAATGTCTTCTAAAATAGCTGATGAAACCTGGACTAATAAACTACATTATTTTCTTTGACAACAGCACATTGCTGCGTTGCTGCACAGGAAAAATCTGACTCTAATTTATGAGGATTATGTTTTGACAAAACCATAGGATCTATTACATTATATAGTCTGTCTTTATTTGGTTATAGGGAATAACCTGTGTCATAAATGTCAAAGCAATAACAGGATTCTGCGAAATGCATACTGCATTGTAAGTTAAGCATTTATGAAGTCGATGTGTGTTTTTCAGGAGAGAGAGCGAGCGTGAGACAGGGAGAAAGAAAGGGGGAAAGAAAGAGAGAGAGCAGGAGAGAGACAGAGAGAGAAAGTATGTATCCCTGTCTTTATGTGAGAATGACTGGACAGACAAAGGACAGAATGTAATGTTTGAAAAAATAACTGTTTTTGAACATGTGAAACATTTAATCAGTCACAGACACAATAAACACAGTACATGGAGGTTTTCTCTCTAATCCCCACTCACGCAAATCCTCCTGTGGAGTCTGAGCCTCTTTAAAACCCTGGCCTCTTTAAAAAAAACACCAGAGCATGCACTCATCATCACAGAGACTATCGTTCAACTAATTATATTAAGAGTTATTACTCGGTGTCCCTCACAATTCCTTCAGCTTTATCAGATGGGACATCACTGTTTCCGCCAGACTGTTACAGCACCATAGGGGATGCCCCACATCACAAGCCTACGCAGCCCTGCTGATTCACTGAATGTGTTTATTGAGATACTCAGGCTTCTACTCATCCCAGATGAATCACTGTCTGTGAATATTGCACACTCTAGGGACTTGGAATGCGCATTTACGAAGGATTTCCAATATTTCGAGTGGTAAGTGTTTGATTATCCGTGACTCAGGACTGCTGGGTGGAGGAGTGGGAAAGAAAACCAGTCCAGTAAACAGAGACTAAAAGCTAACATACTGTGCTCAAATGAATGACCACACTGTGAGGACTGGATTAGTTCCAAACACTAGGCATAGCAATAGACGTACCATTTAAAAGAAAAGACAGAATGGGAAACAACCTACAATATATACTATGTTGTTAATGTTAATATGTTTAAAAAATGTGAAGAGAAAAAATGCAAAAAACATGGGCATTACTTAGATGCAATGCTATCTGAAGTGCTACAGGGGATTCCCTGATGGACAGCTATGTATTTGATCACCACTAAGAAATGAGCCTCGCAGTCTGCTGCAAGTAACAACTTGATGCTTTTCCTAACTTTAGAGGACAACACACACCTGCACCAGTCCACTGGTCTGCAGTGTGTGTGTCCATGCATGTGAGTGAATGTGTGTTTGTGTGTCTGTCTGGGAAAATTCCCTCTAGAGAAAGCTTCCACATGGCGTAAAATCATTTGATGCTTTCACATCCACTCATTCTCTCAGTTTGCATTTGAACTTTGCTGTATGCACTCAATCCAAAGCAGCACCACTTTCAAGTCTTTGGTCCAGTAAATGCCTGAGACTAAGTGTTTCTAGTTATTTTTTAAAAAGGAACAGTGAATCACTTCCATAAGAGTCTTAATGCGTTTCATACTGCTTTTAGGCTATTCAAACTTTAACTCATTGCAGAGCCTCTAAACACCTTTTCCAGTCTTGCATTCTTGGTTACTCCATAGGCTTTTGCCCCACTCTGTCAGTCACTCATCTCTTCAGCTTTCAAGTGCATTACGGAACCACTTATGCCCAACACTGGAACAATAAAACCTACCTGCTTCCAGACAAAGGTGTTACATTAGAATTTTTTTTCATATGCATATTTGGCAAATCAAACTGTTACAACACTGTTCAGAAAGCAGTTTGCAAGTTTTGAGTATGAACTTCAAGACAGTTTTAAAGTTTGTTTAATTGTGGCAAATCATCTAAAATCTTACTAGTTTTCAGTTGTTCAGTCAGGAATCACTGAAACACCACATGCTAATGCAGCACACTGAAGGCAGAAGTTAATATTCCCTGGAGCTTGTCAGGAGTAAAACACATTGCCTACTGTAGAAATGGTCTGGGTCATAGAGGAGTATGTAATCTAAATTCTCCAGAACAACAAAATACCAACAATTCTGAGCGGTGATAAATTGTTACGCTTTAGGCAGGCGAAAAGTAAATACCAGGCCAATAAAGATGGCACTCATCTTTTTTTTAAAGTCACAGTAGTTGTGTTAAATTTTCAAAATGGAAGGAGCATGCAGACTGAGAATTCTCCACAAAATAAGACAGTTACTCACCATGGTGTTCACTCTTATCTCAACAGTCAGGAGCACACCAGACTCAATGTCTGAGGTTTAAATAGGACAAATCTATTTCAAAATGTAATGATGTTCTAATCTGTGTTCTAAGCCATTTTAATTGGGAATACAGATGGGGGCGTCCTAATTTATTCCTCACCAGAAATTTTTGTAGAATTACATTTTACAGAAGATTTTGAAAAGTCTTTTCTTCAGTTTCCAGTATTGTCAAAATTGAGAATAAATATTCATATGTCCAAGAATGTTACAAAAATACACAGGCTTTTAAATGGTGTCCTAATTTTTCACCACTGTCATCAATCTAATAGCTGGATATCTAACTGTAGTCACTATTTTCCACCATCTAGGAAAGGTCCATTTTCCTTCTCTGAAATTTAACCTGTCCTCTTTTAAAAGCAGTGCCTCAGTCATGGGTTCACCTTATCACAGTGTGTTTATCTTAGTTTTTTATGGCAGAGATAGACAGCTTCATTACTATCAGGAAATTAGCTTTTAGCGATCTATCCTTTACCACTATACATAATACCGGTACATGTTGGGACTTGAACCTGCAACCTTCTGTTTGCAAGGGCAAGTTCCTAACCGCTAAGGTTGCGTTTCCTTGGTGGCCACCTGGGGCACCCTCTCCCCCTACTCTCCTGTGTGGTTCTTCCTGCCCGTTCCTACGTGGTCTAGCACTTGTCATCGTCCCCACCTGTGCCTGTGTTACTCCATTGGTCCTGTCCCTGTCTTCGTCTGTCTCCCACTGTGCTTTCCCCTGTGTCCAATTGATTGTTCCCCTGCTTGTCCTGCCATATCCTGACCTGTGTATCCTCTCCCTCATTAGCTCCTCCCCTTCTTTAGCTTTCCTGTTCCCTGTGCTGGAGCATTTTCCCTATGTGCTGCATTAGACCCGCTCTTGTACCATACTGCTGTTCAGTTTGTTTCATGTCCATTGTGAGTACTGCTTTTTTTGTTCTTGTATTTTTACCTTTTGCCTGTTAATAAAGACTCCACCATGCCACCAACTCACTCCTCCAGTCATTCCCTTGGCCAACCAAAGCTTCCAAGGTTCATTTTGTAGTGATGTCTTTCAGATCATTCAGTCTTCCTTAGAAATGAGAGATGAAAAAGAAGAGGGATTTAAATGCCTTAGATTGTGATCTTTGGCAGACCTTACAAAAAATAAAATAAATAAATAAATACAAATTCAAAAAGCTTCTATGGACTCACTCCACCTTTTGCAACCAAACATCAGTAGTAGGGTTGGACAAAATAGTTAAATGGCATATTACACTACTACTACATGTCAGACATATTTAAAGCTGTTTTTCATTTGGGTGTGTGTAGGAAGGGCAGGGGGTTTATGATATTCAATGTTGGAACACTGTGTGCAATATGGCTGTTGCTTTCCATCAGGCTGCTGTTTGGTTTTTATTGTTTGTGGCATGTTTGTGATTTATTTTTGTTTTGAATCATCCCTGCTTTTCCTAGAGTTTTTCTATTCCCAACTGAGAATTTTGCAAGAGTGCAAGCTACTTTGCACAGTGTTAACAGAGTTTGGGTTGCAACTCTTTATCATGGCTGTGGAATTTCACAAGGCCATGGGAAACTCTTCACCACAGTGGAGGAGTTGCTGTGCCATGTGCCAGGAGACTCTTCCTGGCAGTAGCAGAGTTTGACTTGGCCTTGAACTGCAAGACACTTCACTGTGGTACTAGGGTTTGAATGGATCACAAGCTAAGAAACTTTTCACTGCAGGTGAGCACCTTGAATGGGCTGTGAGCCAGAAAACTCTTCACTGTGGCAAAAATCTGACTAGGTCATGAATATTTCTTGGCAGCAAGCCAGTAGACTATACATCACATCTGGGAGAGATGTGTGTGTTTGTGTGGCTGTTGATTTGTTATTGGGAAGTGTCATTGGTGGAAGAGCTTAATTACTGAAAGAAAGAACAAAATACATCAATTAGTAAATATGCGTTGTACCATGACGATCTCGTAGGAAGGAAGAAGGCAGATAGGTTATAACGGATTGATAGACAAGTTAAATCACTAACAGACAAGGGCAGCATCTCCAACATCCTATGCATTCTTTCTGTGTGAAAGCCACATTTGCTGCAACACCAAAAGCCAATGTACTAGAACAGTGAGTACTGACTGGGCTTTGATGAAGTAAACAGCTAAGATTGACAACAATCATAAATATTAGACTGTCTCTAGATCAGAAAAAAAAATCTTCTTGTGACCAGAACTATGAAGAAATCCACCCACTAGTGTCAAAAAATGCCTAGAAGTACACCAACAACTTTAACTTGATTCAGAATTTTTGTTGTGAATGAAGCACAATTGGTGAACACAGAGTTTGCACAAAGCTTTCTCATCACTGAGGGATGACGGAAACGTACCAGTGCCAGTAACAGTGTCCAGAGAGAAGTGATGGAGTAATGAACCATCTGAGCATTCTTATTAGCAGAGCAGGTTAAAACACACATGAGACCAGAGGCTTCATATAGCCACACAAATCTTAAGTGTCTGTAGCATCTTAACTGTTTTCTATGACTAAGAAGATTAAGTTGAACTCCCTGTAACTCGCACGTCAGTATCGTCATGTCTGAATTTATGCTTGATTGTTCCTCTACCTGGAAGTCACTTTGAACAAAAGCATCAGCCAAATGAATAAATGAATAAATGTAAATGTACATTTTTATGTGCCTATTAATTACATATTTAAATGACCAGTGAATTGATGAATTGTAACAATTTCTTGAATTTCTTAAACATTTACACTCATTTTGCAATGTGAGTAAAGTAAAACATTTTGAAACTTTTGGTGGACTCCATGTAAGTTCACCAGTTTATATTGGCTGGCCTCTTCGGCTGAAACTGCATGATTGATTGTCAGAAGTTTGCAGACTACTCCATTATAAAACCAACAGCGAGAGGCCTAGGTGAAATACATTTCATTTCATATTAGTTCTGTTGATTTATGCTTTGCATCATACAAGACATCAACTTTACAAACAAGTTCACTAATAACAAACAGACTACATAATGTTTCACAGAACCTTAGTGTTGACTGACTAATGCTGGGGATTCAAAGAAAAGCAAGGCGCCCTAGTTCAAGACATCAAACACATGGCCATCTTTGTGAGAAAGCTCTATATAAAGTCAGGCTGTCAGCAAGCACTTTCTGGAGGCAAACAGAAGTCTTTCAGAATAAGAAAAATGACTATAATGGATGGGGTTTGGCTGACGCACCTAACTATTCCTCAGGTAATCAGTCATTGTAAAAATGACTTTGTTTTCCAGAGTGCTCGTCATTGATTGAGATATGTTCAGAGATGGGGTGTTTGGTGTCATTTCATCTGTATCACCTTTCAAACCAGAACCTACTGGTGTTCTCTACTAACCAACGTAACATCCAAATATGGTAACAACAAATGCACTTATGGACAAAGTCAAGCAGAGATTTCTAATACATCACATTCTCTTGTCTCCACGAATACCGACTTAGTCATTCACCTTTTCAATCTTTCCAATCATTCATACCCGCACTCTGACACTGTTCCCCACATGTTGATTCAATACTTTTCACTTCAAGGATATTCCATTGGCATGAATATCACAGAACATCTCCTGCCCTGACCTCCCCACCCCAGCCCCAGCAGCACATGTGGGGTGTCTAGACTGTGATGTGGGGATGGTAATAGAAGGGTGTGTGTGTTTGTGTAGAGTACAGTTTAGTCTAAAAGACTGTGGGTTTCCCAGCATGCTGAATCATTACAAGGCAGCCTGACTGCACTAAAGTCTACTCATCACTCCACCACATCAACTCGGCAGCTGGACCGCTGATTAACAACACGGCTATGCCTCCAAAGCACACCACAACACACACATTAATCTACACACACATGTATATAGTCATCTCCATCAGCAGCAACAGTGTCCCCCAGCAGGCACATACTCACACACTTCTGCTTGTTCACTTATATGAACACAATCGTTCTCATACACACACTTGCTTGCATGCACAAACATACACAAACGTGCACACAGATTTTGTGTTTAAAGATGACAGACTTGTTCAGGTGACCTTTCTGTAAGCTTACTGGTAGTGCATTATGGCTACAAGGATGTGGACACCCCTCCTAGTTATTGAGATGGTTTTTAAGTCACACCAATAGCTAAGAAGCACATGTCCATGCAATCAACAAAACACTGGCAGTAAAATGGGTGAAATTAAACAATAAAAAGGATCAAACCATTTTTGTGTATTTTAGGGCCAGGATGTCTGCCTAGTAAGTCCTAGTAGTTTGAAATAGAAGCACCTTGGAGCAATGACAGCTTTAGACTGCAGAGGGTATTCTCTGTTGCGTCATTCACTATAGATTTCCAACCCCCCTTTGGATGAAACATCACACAAGGAGCTTCAAGAAAGGGGTTTCCATGGCTAAGCAGCTGCGCATAAGCCTAAGGTCACTAAGAGCAATGCCAAGTGTTGTAGGAGTTGCCAAAGAGTGGTGTAAAACAGTGGAAATGTGTTCTCTGGAGGGATGAATTACATTTCACTGACTGGTACTCTGACTGATGAATGTGGGTTTAGCTGATGTCCGGAGAATGGTACCTGATGAAAAGTATAGTGCAAGTAGCAAGTTGGCGAAGGGAGTTTAATGGGCTAGACTCTTATTTCCTATGAAGAGTAATGATAAAGCTGCAGCACACCAAAAATTGTACACCTTTATATGCCTTCAACTTTGTAGACATGATTTTGTGAATGCCTTTTCATGTTCCAGCATGAATGTGTCTCTGTGTAGGAAATGAGATCCACAAAGACATGGTTTGATGAGGTTGGTGTGGAGGAAATCCAGAGGACTGCACACAGCTTCAACCCAACTGAACACCTTTGTAATGAACTGAAATGCTGATTGTGAACCAGGCTTTCAGGTATAACATCTATGTCTTACCTCATAAATGCTCTTTTGAATGAATAGGCACAAATTCCCAGACACACTACTAAATCTTTTGGAATGCCATTATAAAAGACTGGAGGCTGTTATAGGTTCAAAAGGAGGTTGGGGTTTCTCTACATTAATTCTCTTGGTTCAATAAACTCAAACGGATGGGTTGGTCATTTTGCCAAATAATTTTGGCCATTTAGTGTATTCTATGTCACATATGGCTGACTACTGTGTCTGTGCCTATGACTGATTAACGTTCTTCACAAAGTGGAACTATTAACACTAAACTAGGTTTTGTATTTATTATTGAAAGAGAGAAAACAGGATTCTTCAGAGTGTAGTCTTTCTGCTTGATTCAGTCCTGGTGTTACTCGTCCTCGTCCACTCTGCCTTGTTATTTCCCTTTAGGGGAATACCATAAGACAAGGTACAAAATAAGAAATATGCTATTTGAAAGTCTTTAACTGTTTTATGTTTGCTGCAGGTGTCATTAGTGGTATTAAACCCAGCGTGATAAACATGAGTGCATATGCGCTAGTTCAGTTTCAGTGTAAATTAGACAATATTTGGCTTTAACATTAATTTAACATTAAATCATAAGCACAATAAGAAATAAGGAAATATACACTGAGAAGCCAACAATAAAACTACCTGCCTTATAATGTGTCTGCCTCCCTCATGCCAAAAAACTCCAACAAAACAGCCAACTATTGTGCACTATGTCAGTACTAACATTTTGTGCAACAGTAGCTCCTTTTTAGGATCAGATTAGACAGGCTAGCCTTAGTCCATGATCCGGCTGCTGATTTACCAGGTGTATTACCATTATTCAGACATTTTCAGAACTGGTGGAACTGGGAAAGCAGGGAGGTTTTTCAATATGGAAATAACTCACAGGAGCTATGTGGTGTGAGTGACAAAAAGACTTCAACAGTGATTGGCTACTACTCCTGTGACATACGGCCAATCCGAGACTGTTGTGGGAGCGTTAAATGAAACAGTAAGTCAAAAGAAAACAACACAGAGTGAATATAGCAGTGGAGCCACAGTAGTGCATCTGGTAATTACTTAGGGACGGCCAAAATTAAACACAGATACTGATAATCGGCAAAAGGACCAATATCAGAACCTGATAATCAGCCTGGCAGATAATTGGTCGACTCTTAGTACTAGCTTTTACCTAGAACACTCCATGAGGCCCCATTGATGATGCTCTTCAGTCGTCTTGCCATCACAATAAGGCCCTTGTGTCTCGGATCCTTACGCTTGCTCATGTTTCCAGTTTTCAGCACATCAACTTCAAGATGTGCACCCCCTGACAGGTGCCATTGTAATGAAATTAATCAAATCATCTATTATTTACTGTTCTGTCAGCTGTTATTAGAGATGGAATGTATCGTCACAATTAAATTCCACACAGATTATTTTTACCAACAATTTGAAATTTGTCGATACCTTAAAATTTGCAGCAATGCTATGCAGTTTGGTACTGGGGTCTGCAGTCAATATGAAAAATGAAGTCATTAGCAAAAGCAACATTAGCAAAAAACTGCCCAAAATAATTGTGGAATGTTTTACAAGTGTCAGATCAATACATTGGATCATGCAGTACCTTGGTCAATGTATCGATACAGATTAATTTACTATTAAATTTACTGTTAATTGATCAGTGTATGTATGTTTCAAAAATAATTCTACCCTTAACCTTAATCTCATTAATGGAAAGAAATGTAAGACCATTTAAGTTAGCCCTGCTTCCCTGTGCACTTTCTGTGTCACACACACACACACACACACACACACACACACACACACACACACACACACACACACACACACACACACA
>JBBIGC010000125.1:6103237-6117502 GCA_037576955.1 Lepidarchus adonis | reverse complement strand
GTGTGTGTGTGTGTGTGTGTGTGTGTGTGTGTGTGTGTGTGTGTGTGTGTGTGTGTGTGTGTGTGTGTGTGATTGTAAGAGACACTGTGCTGTTTCACCTGGGGGATGAACGGAAGCCAGTTTTCAATGTCAATGTCTCAGGACCATATCACTATCTTGGCTTAATTAGTCACTGTCAAGCTACTGGTGGGTTTCCTTCTCATACCTACTGACTCTCCATACCACAAAATACGGCTTTTTATCATGCACTAAGTCTTTTATTTATTTTTTACAGCTGGTGATGGTAAGAACTTGTGCTTCATTTTGTGGCCTTGATCATATTGCACAACAGTGGTGGTTAGTTTTGGGAGGAGAACAAGGTTCCATACATGAAGAGCAGTAAAGCAGTTCGATTTTACCCTGGAAATGTAAACTTAGCATAAGGCAGCAAAGAAAGAGGGTGGCGGGTTAATCTCACTGCTCTCTTTCCCTTTCTGCATCCTGCATCATTCTAACTCTTTCTCTCTGCCATTCCTTGCTTTACCTTTTCATAAGACTTTTCTCCTTTCCCCATGGCCATAGCTATATATGCTCTCTCTGTAGCAGAGGAGAGAGGAATGTAACTTCTGCTTTTTAAAGGCTTTGGCAGCAATAGCGGCCCTGGCTGGGCTCAGAGGAGCAAGCGTGGCTGCAGATGTATATCAGCCTTATCTACTGCTAATAAATCTCTGCAAAAGTCCTCCAAGGATTTGGTACTTAAAACCCACTCTCCCTCAGACCCCCCCACCCCACCACACCCCCACCCTTCCCACAAGAAGCAAGCACTTTGTTATTTCATCAAAGCTAGCTGCACGCATAAGGCATACTGAACGTCTGGCAAGGCTCCCACAGTATTCAAGGAAATTATCTGCTACAACAATAGTTAAACTAAGAGCTTATCGACCATTTCTGGTGTTAATAATTTGAACAGGACTGGTGTGATGTTAAAATCCTTGAATAAGTCTTTGGTGCTAGATTATCAGAATTAAATAAAGAAATTTAGTGAAAATGACGATTTGTTAATGTGAACACACACTATGTGCACAACAATGAAATGTGAGCTCTGCACTTAACCCATCACACATGCAAACATGAAGCACAAAGCCTGGGTGAGGATGTAAACCCCTAACCTTCTGATTCCAAGGGCAAGGTCCTACCAACCAAGCCAATATGTAAGCAATGGTATGTATAGTTCTTGAGGACAACACAATGAGATTATGATCATATAAATATCACTCCTGTTGATAACATGGACATGTGAGAAAGCCCACTCTCATCTGTGTCATATCACACATATGTTTTTTGTCGTAAACTCTCCTCAGCTTCTCAAGGCAATCCAACATCGCTGATGCTGAGGATATAAATGGTGTTTAGTGTCTGAAACAGGGCTGAGAAGGTTTTTGTAGTGCGGTCTAATGGACTGTGCTGTAGAGGAATGCTGGTGCATCTTCAGGAACAGAAATGACATGTGTTGGCGAAGCCGAGGAAGAGGCCCAGGGGTCTTTGAACAGGCAGACACGACAGCTTAAATGGTCATGCAGCAACAAGAGCATCAGTAAGCTGTAGAAACAGGAATGCACTGATAAAAAGGAGAGCTGTCAGTCAGCCATGGAAAACAGGCTAACGTTCCACCACTGAATGCAAACAGCTGATCTGGAAGCATGTGATATTCCTTTGTAGTGTATGCTACTTTAATTTTCACAATGCACAAGTACTTTTTATAAGGCTTTTAAAAAAGCATCTCAGGAGAGATTGTACACAACTAAAGCCAGTGAAACAGTGATGCTACAAACACACTTAAGCTCATAGTAATTTGAGAATATAGAGGGTCAACAGCAGAGAAAAGCACCCCCAATAGGAAACATATACAAGAATCAGAGCAACATAAAGCCAGGTGTGTAGGGTCTGACGGGTTTGTCAGTAAGACAACACCTAGGGTGGCTAATGTGTTATGTGAGAACATCTCCAGCTCTCTATTGTTTTCTCACAAGCTAAAGAAAACACAAACATGCCAGAACGGACTATTGTGCAAAATTTACATTGCTTGTGATAACTTGTTATGGATGGACCAGGGGCAGCCATAGCTCAATGGTTAGAGAAGTGGGTTTGTGACCGAAGGGTCCCAGGTTCAATTCTTGGGACCGGGCAGCAGGCTGAAGTGCCCTTGAGTAAGGCACCTAACCCCCAACAGTTCACCATATCACTCTGGATAAGAGCGTCTGCAACATTTTCTGACTGTTTGTTGTGTTCCAAGTCACAGATTTGAAACAGGCATAATGAGATCACATCATGTCTGCAGTTGTTAATTGTTTGCCATTTAAAGAAACAAGAGAAGGCAATAAAAGTTGAACGATTCTCCCATGAGTGATTACTTATGTATTAATTGAGGAGCAGGACATTTCAGTTTCATCTCACAGCAATCATAGGTATCACTATACTGTGAAGACATTGTTTAGTCTTTCTAGTTTAAAAAGAGTCCGTTTGGAAATTACTGTCTATTCTTGGCAAACGTTTCAAATTATTCACATAAAAAATATTATTAACTAACACTGCAAACCTGTCATTAAATTAAAGTTTTACTTTAAGATGAGTAGATATATGAAGCAGACTTTTTTGCACTATGTCATTGAAACAGTAGGCTGCCTGAAAACGTAAATTTCATGGCAATGGAAAGCCACCTTTGTAGAAGTCCCATTGCCTTGATTAGAAAGTTATTAAACTTTGACATAAGATTGCAGTCAGTCCAGTGAAAATAAACTTGGACAGCATGGAGTGATTCATTAAATACACACTGTGGACTTTTAAAAAGCCATTAATGACTGGAGCTGGAGGAAGGAAAGGGGCTGAGAGATGTTCATCTCCGAGTGCAGAGAAAGTGAGAAAGAGAATAAGCAGAGACTCTGACTTGATTTTGGGCGGGAGCAGATCCCCAGCTGTGATCAAATTCTAAACAAATCTCTTTCCTACATTTACTTACTTGTAGTTTGAGCCAATGTCTTCAGGACAGACGCTACATCGTAACAGAGCATGACGTTTATGCGTGGGTGTGTGAGTGTGAGCTTCAGGACGCACTGTGCTGTTTTTACAAGTCTCTCTTGGTTCTTTTTTCCATATTAATCAGCTGCAAAGCTGTACCTGTGCCTCTAGCGTCAAAAAACACTCTCCCTGGGCCAGGGAATGTGACTGATCCTATCTGACAGGGACTGTGAAGCCCTGGGCTGATACAGAAGGGACACCCGCATACATTTGCTTCTCTTTTTCAGGGGCCCCTCCATCTCCAGTTCTCAGGGAGATCTAGGAGATACAGTGGTCTCTTTTCTCCGTCAGCCCTGAGGCTATGGAGCAGGTCAGTCTCAGCAGGATCTGGGGAAGGTTTCTCTGTTTTTCATCTATACATCTTGTCCGCTAGTACCCAAGGGCTAGTACCTAAGCGGGTGTAGACGTGCACTGGGGGTTTGGGTGGAGTGCCATGGGGAGAATAAAGGGTATGAGTGAGAATGAAACAAGCCTGAAGACTGAGTGATTACCTGCCCTGCATGCTGTTTTTCCATCTGAGCAGTGGGCTCACACCCTTTCTAGCAATTTCCCTTCTCTCTCCATTAATGCAGGCTAGCCTACGGTGTCTGTGCAGGTATACTGCATGCATTCTTAAACAGCATAGAAGAGGGAGAGGCTCATGTTGAAAGCATTCATGAGGAAAGTGGAGGAACATGTGAGAGAGTGAGAGGGAGAAAGAACGTGAGATAAAGTGAAAGAGAAAAAGACCACAAACTAGCCATGTGCTTTAGCAATCTACATCTAAACCAAATTGGCCCACTGCTCTCTCTTCAGATGACAATGGCCCTTTTCATGCCATCTTTCACCCATAGCCCCCGCTGACACATAGGTCATGGCCCCTTTCTTCAAAGCAAAGTGTGTCTGCAGTACTCGTTATTACCTTTTCATGCCCTGGCCAAGAGCATGCTGCCGTTGGCCGAGCAGCAGGGAATTACAGCATTCTAATAAAGGCAGGGATATATGACACCAGCCCTACGGCCGGATTAGACCCAACAACCTGCATAATGAGGTTCAAATTAACAGCAGCCAAAAAAAACACAGGTCAGAGGGAATGCAGGCAATGAATTGCATGTATAGATACATGCATGTGCATACACACAGACTTGAGACAAAAAAAATAAATTATACAGATCACAGAGGTACTATGGACTAAAGGTCGAGCAATATTGGTTCTTCAGGGCTGATTAACAGGGATGATAACTGATATTTGGAACCGATATGTTGTATATGGGGGAAATATTGCTTCACCTTCCATCATCAGTTGAAACTCTTCTCTCTCATGTGTGAGTGTTGTGTGAGTGACAACAATGTTGATTGGTTACTACTTGTGTGACATATATAGGTGGGACATTAAATAGGCAGCAAAGTGAGAAGAAAGAGCACAGACATAAAAGATGACAGTGGAGCCACAATAGCATACACTGTAATTATTGAATATTGGTCAAAACGAAACACTGATGCCAATAATCAGTTGACCCTTACTATGGACAGGGGCTCCATTTGGGTTTGGATAAATACAAACTAAAACCCAGTATCCCTTTTTTGTGCATTTGGTAATGTTCACTCAACTTGCATATCATGCAAGTTTTCAGTTTATGAGGCACAAGTCAACCATTTAAAGTGTTCACTTCAATTATATATATATAGTGTCTTTAATCCAAAAAATTTTTTTAATTAGATACTTTAGATAACTTTAAGGCCATGCCTTTTTCTAGAGTGACTTGTTCCAAGAGAAAGTTCCAATATTCAAAATCCAGTCATTTTACAGCTGAAAGATTTATGCTTTCCTTGAAGCTGAATTAGGGCTGGAAATGTTCTGTAAACAACAACAACCACAACAGCAGCAATACCTATAATAAACTATTATTCATTACATTGTTAGTTTCATTAAAATGTGTGTGTTTTTGTTTTTTTAAGGCTTGCTGTCGTGCTAGCTTTCAATTATATGAAGTTAATGCCAGAGATTTGTTCCACATTTATATGCTGGCATGGCTGGGTCCATTGCCAGAAAAATATCAATGGCTGGTCAAAATATGTTGGTAGAATAGGAGATGAGGATTTTTCTGTATATGCTTGAGCTGTGGAGACGTATTGTGAACAATGGATGGAAAAAGTAAACTGGGCAGAATTGCTGCTGACAGAAATAACATTATTAGTGTGCATGTAGAAGCTTACAGTGATTTGATATGATGATAAGTTTACAGAAGGTTGATGTGGATGTAATAATTTTGTTAACTAGGAAATAGTTAACAAAAAGTAGCTCTTCAGAGGGATGAACTAGATGAGGTACCCATCACTCTCCAAATGAATCAGTGAGCCTTGGGTACCCATGACCTTCTATGGACCAATTTTAATAGGTGCGAACCACTGCAAACAGGGAGCACCCCACAAGGGCTCCCATTTTCGATATTCTCCTGACCCCTTCATCAAACTAACACAACTATAACCTAATCAAAGTTGCACAAATCTGTATGCTTATCCATTTTTCTGCTTCCACATCATCTTACAGAACTGACTGTTCACTTGCTGTTTGATATATACAGTACCAGTACTTCACAGGCACCACTGTAATAAGATAAGAAGAGATACCTGTCAGTAGTTTTAATGTTGTGGATCTTTAGCACCTTTAGCACCCCCTTCTTCTCACAACTGTAGATGCAGCTCTGGCTCTGGCCCTATCATTAAAAGACTGCAAAGCCAATCTCCAGCAATGAACTGTCAAGTGATGTTAAATAATGAAGTGACTGGCTTCACATTTCTCAGAGGAAGCACGTTAGCGTATATCCTTCTAGTGTTGGTTCAATACACAAGATTCATTATTTGTTACATATAAAGGTAGGGAAATGTACCGTGGATGTCCCTGAAACTATGCAAACTTGAAAAAGGATCAAATAGACTAAAAAAAAGAAGAGATTGTTGGTTAAGTAAAAACATACAAAAAAATATATAGAAATGCAAACAATAACTGTACTGATATAATTGTAAACAATAACTGTCAATACTCTGTGAACTGAACTCAGTCTATCTAGCTGGGGATGATGTAGTTTACGCAGGCCAAAATGTTGTCTTTCATAAATCTCTCAACTACATTCATGACTACTGATGTCATTCAGGCATGAGTTCAGGCTTACTGTTCTTGGGAACAGGGACAACTGTGGATCTTTTGAAACAGACTGTACCAGAGACCTGGTGCAGACTTAGTTAATGGTTGTAAACTGGACATGACTAAATTTGGGAAGTTCATTAAACTGTGAGGTCTGCAGAGGAATATTAAAACAGGGGGTCATCGACTTACAGGGTTCCGTTCCTCTGAGTGCGTTGTATGTCGAAAACCCCCTTACATAAGTATCTATGTGTATAATTACCTATGGCCATTCCTCTGTCAGTCCACCAGAGGGAGACACTCACCCACCTGAGGCTCTGTTTAGCCTTTTTCTGAGTGTTTTATTACATTTGCTGTTACTTCATGTTGACTTTCACACCACCAAAAAAGGGGGTTGGGGCATCGTAAGTCAAGGACCCCCTGTACAGTTCTTCAAAAGACTAATCAACCGTTTTGTTTATTTTCACACAATATCAGTAAAAGTACTAAAGTAAACTATACAAGGAAATCACACCAGAGTGCTATTAATAACTAGCATGAAACATGTTTATCAGATTTTATCAGTGAATACTGCATACTACTCTGATGAGGTAAACTCATTGGCACAACCTCAAACTTTTATAATAAGCAAAAAATATGTATATGAGCATTATATTTATACTCCAGAAACAACCCAATGCAGATGTATGCACACACTGAAAAAACCCCCCCAGAAATGAATGATGTACTGCCAGTTGGATTATACAGTATAATGGACCTAATTCTTCCTGAGCTGCATGTCCACCAACCTTCACTTTCTTAATAATAAACTGACAGAGTGTCTTTGGATGAGAGACGCCAGTGGAGTTCCTGCAGACAGGCTACATTTCTATAGTCACTGCTGGAATGTTTTCACACTCTGCCCTGTAACAGAACTGCTCTTTTAATACACAGAACTGAGGATTTTGAGTTCAGGAACGAAACAGATCCTGTGTTGTGAGCTTGTCCCTTGTGCTTAGACACAGTCCAGAGTACTGCATGAACGTGCGCACGCGCGCACACACACACACGCACACGCACACGCACACTTTTTGGTAGACATCATGCTACTAGCTTAAACACACATTGGTATATACAAATTATATACCAATTACATAAGAAAAAACACAACTCATCTCCTTGGTGTATTTCCCTCTGAAGATCTTTATTCTAAAATCTCATTCATAAACCTTTACACACTGATACATAGCAGTGTGTGTGAGTGCCTTCTCAATAGTTACACTCATTTAAAAAATGGCAAAGCCATTCACACACACACTTTCACTCATATGTGCAGTATTCTGTATGAATCTGTATGAACGTCTGTTGTCCAAGGTTTTAAATACATTTTGCAGAACACATGATCCCACAAGTCAGTAGGAATGAATCCCAGGTGGCTTTTCAGAGAGAATACCAAGAGTGCAATTAAAGGGAACTTTTGAAAAACTTTTGTAAGTAGAACTGTCTAAATATTTGACTGGTCTAGCCCTTAATGAGTGGTCAGCTTTTCACCACACGTTTTCTCTTAGTTTAATTTTTCTGGGAGGTGGACCGCTCGTTCTAGGATTTGCAACACCATGTGTAAAAACCCCAGCATGCTTAGTACACTCATTATAGTAAAAAACACACAGACATGCCGCTACCCATCAGTGTCACTCCTGTGTTGTGATAGTATCAGATACTGGTCATCAACAGTCCTGTGCTGCGTTGTGATATACAAACCCTATTTTCAAAATAGCTAGGACATTTTGTAAAATGCAATAAAAATAAAACTGTGATTTGGGAATTTACTATATTAACTCGTGTCCACTCTTACTAAATAGTGGGTAGGCCCCAACATTGCAGCTTGTGCAGAATAATGCTTGGCATTTTATTACTGAATTGACCATGGGAAAATAAGTTGCCCTTATGACAGCACATGCTTGTCTATAATTCCAATATTGAATTAATGGTATCTTCATGCAAATGCAAGGAAATAGCCCATTTGAATAATGAAGCTGAAATGTTTATTATATTATTTTTGAATTATAATGTATCTATATTATATAGCTTTATATTTATTTCATTGGTTTAACATATTGGAAGAAAAAAACAAAGTTTGGCAAAAGTTTTGCACAGGCCATTTTTTCTGTAATATGTTAAAGCAAATAAACAATAACTATGCATTAAATGCACTTAGCACTTAGAAAAGCACTTCAAAATATCCACTCTGTTTAGTGTGTACACGAGTTATGTATTTGCCCCACCCGAAAGACCTCATTACCACATACTAGACAAGAGAACCATTAGCACATCATAAGTCAGCCCACATCCATATACAAGTGCAGTATATGGCCTCAAGCATTCAGGTAGTGCATTCAGTTAGTGTCTCTCTCTCTCTCTCTCTCTCTCTCTCTCTCTCACTCTCTCACTCTGTCTCTCTGTTTCTGTCTCTCTCTCTCTCACACACACACACACACACACACACACACACACACACACACACAAAGAGAGAGAGAGAGAGAGAGAGAGAGAGAGAGAGAGAGAGGGAGAGAGAGAGAGAGAGAGAGAGAGAGAGAGAGAGAAACACCTGAGCTGGGGTCCCTTGAGTGTGATCAGTCTGACAGATTCAAGAGCATAATAACACATAACATAGCGTGAGGATATTTGGTAATGGCACTAAACATGTATGTCCTACCACTTATTACTGCTTCTGTCAGAAGGGAATCGGGAAAAAAATTATTTCTGACCCTCCTTGAACTCCAGGTACCATTGATGCTAGACCATATCTAATGACATTAGAATATGAAATACATTAAACTTAAGTATTTACAGAATGCAAAATCATAAATCATGTATAGCATCTTACACACCCAGAAAAAAGTTTCTCAATTATGAATTGAAGCATACAGATTCAAATCATGTGTAATGGGATTTGACCTGTTAATTGATGAAAAGTAACAATATATCACAGTGAAAAGGTAAAGACACAAAAACAGTAGGAATTCAATGGCAATGACAGTCTTATGAAGAATCAAACATAAGTGATATTGCTTACTGGTAACTATAGCAGCACAGTTTTTCCTCCAAATAAGTTTTCCCACATATTTAACCAAAATATATGAAGTACAAATGTATATGTAAAGTGAAGCAGTGTGTCTGTGGAATGGATGAGAACAGCTCATATTGTGAGATTAAACGCATGGCCTGCGCTGAAGGAGAAAGGTTCGCCGCATTCAATTAACCTCATATGGAATCTAGCAATGTTGATGAAGTCATACACATTTGAGCCTCCAACCTCAAGTCCTGATTTTCCCCTCAAAATAAAGAGTTTCACTGCAGTACACAAGTCATCAATCACCTCACCGCTTGGCCTACCAAGCAGTTGCAGAAGCCGGACACACGCACACGCACACAAATCTGAAAAGGAACAGTCACTCACACACCACACAGCAGCTGAACAATACTCAGAACCGCCTGCTGGTTTAAACAAAGACAGTGAAAAATCCTTAAGTCCCTCAGCCTTAGGGTTCGGAACTAAAAATCCAAATTGTCAAGTACTCATTTAAAATATGAGCTTAAGTTATGCTTATTGGTTCCTAAACACAATCATTTTAATCAATTCAACCAAAGAACCTGCTAGTACATTGTTGACATACCGCAATTATTTTAGGCCTACAGCTGACAATCTTGATCTAAGAACTTGGAAGACACTATAGATCCAAAACGGCCAGAATGCTGAACAATACTGGACTTGACCTCCTACATTTTGTTCACTGTTGTGCCTTAGTCTGGCATGAATGCAACAATGTGGTGGAATTGGCAGCAGAATTTTAGAACTGTTAAGTTCATGGGCTTTGCGGGTCTTAACGTGTAGTAGATGGAGCTTGGCTGGTTCTCCTAGAGCTTCACATCACTCACACTAAGCACCCTGTTTGACTCCAGGACATTCCTGTTTCTTCAGAGCACAGGGAGAAAGTGACGATGGACTTCAGGAGCAGCGTTCACAGCTCATACATCCCCAAAAGAGTACAGCTGATCTCCTGGCTAAGTGCAATGGTTATTTGTTACTGCTGATTGAACATATGTGCAAGGAGCAGTTCCATCAGCCATTAAACTGCACAAATTCAAAAAGAGCAGTCTTAATCAAAAAGCAATATGGAATGTCTTGTTGACCAAAGTTCATCTAAATAAAATCATCTACTTACAAACAAATAATTATATCAACTAAGCCTTCTGTAACAGCTGGACTTTTCTTTAATTGCCCACAGCAAAGATTTGGGCACCCTTAGAGTTCCAAAAACTTAGACTTTAATCAGCTGGTTAGATCTGATGCATGGCAACAGCGGTCATTAGTAAATGCCAACTGAGTACTCTGACTCCTCAAACCTTGTGCACACACTTGTGGACACTCAACAACCATGGGTTCCTCTACACATCTGTGTAAGACTCTGAAAATGAAAGTCATTGATGCCCACAATGCAGGAAAAGGCTACACGAAGATAGTAAAGTGTTGTCAGCTTGCAGTTCTACAGTGAGAAATGTAATTAAGTGATGGCAGTTCAGGGGATCTGTGGAGGTCAAGAGGAAATCTGGAAGACCAAAAAAAACCCTCAAAGAGCACTGCTTATATGCTGGTCAGAAAAAAAAATCAAAATCCTAATTTGATTGCAAAAGCCCTACAGGATGACATTCATGACAGGAGTGGTGGTGCATCATTCCACTGTCCTTCATGGAAGAGTCAACAGTAGAAAACCTTACCTGCATCCCCATCATAAAATCCAACATCAGAAGTATGCAACAGAACATCTACAGAAACTTGATGCATTTTGGAAACAAGTGCTTTGGACTGATAAAGTTAAAAAACAACTATTTGGCCACAATCAGCAAAGGCATGTTTGGAGAAAAAAATTAGCAGGATTTCATGAAAAGAACACCTTGCCAACCATTAAGCATGGAAGTGGATCGATCATGCTTTGGGGTTGTGATGTAGCCAGTGGCACAGGAAACATTGCACCGGTGGAAGAAAGAATGGATTCCACCAAATACTGTTCCAGCTAATTCTGGAAGCAAACATCACACCATTTGGAAAAAAAGCTGAAGCTGAAAAAGAGGATGGCATCTACAACAGGACAACGATCCTAAACATTCCTCGAAATCCACCATGGACGACCTCAAGAGATGCAAACTGAATGGGTGGATCTTAAAAGAGCTGTGCATGCAAGACAACCAAAGAATATTACATAAAAAGAAAAAGCCTTTTACAAAGAAGAATGGTAGAAAATCCCAAGTACAGGAACTGAAAGACTTTTAGCTCTAAAAAGTATTTGCAAGCTGTGATATCTGCCAGAGGAGGAGTTACTAAGTACTGATTATGTGCACAGTGCCATAATAATGTTTTTATTTTTTATTTATATTATTTATTATTTACAATTAATGGCATAAAAAGTAACTATGCATTGATGTTTGCTGAAAATATTGTGTATTTTTTCCATTTCCTAAAGAGTCTGTGTTAAGATCAATTACAAAATCAGCCCAAACCTTTGCATAAGACTCTAGTATATGTGTGTATGTGTGTGTGTGTGTGTGTGTGTGTGTGTGTGTGTGTGTGTGTGTGTGTCATGGCAGATTATATATTACGTTTTGCTTAAAAATCATAATCATGCCAAAAGCAGAGCAGTACATCAAATTCTTTGGCATGACACTGTTCATTTAGCTCAGCCTTGTTTGTCGCCATTTGTCTTACTATCAATTACCAAATCTCGTATCCAATACATATAAAGCAAAATGAAAAGGTTGAATAGTAGAAAAACTCCCAGACTTTCCAGAATAGTCACAAACTCAGATTTTGCAATTCAATTGTTGCAAAAAAAACATATGCCAGTGTTTTCATTACCATTTAGAATAGATGAGCGAGACATTGCAGACAGATATTGCTTACACTGCAGAAATATTTTCTTCACCAAATAAAACAAAAAGAAACCAATTCCAAAAACACTTAATCACATTAGTCTGCCTTATCTCGCAAAGTACAACAAAATGTGATTAACTCAGTGGCAACACCACACTCTGACAGGAAAGAAAGAGGAATGATCTCCGTTTCTTACCAATAGAGTTTGGTGAGTCTCAGATGGAAAGTGTCAAAGTGATTTTATTGTGTTAATTGAGTGCTAACAGTGTCCATTTGCTTGTATTTAATTTCCAGAACACTAAAAAATCTCATAAATGTCAGTGTACAGCATGCCTGGCATATACCAACATCTCGTTTGCAACAGAAATGCTGATGCTGTAGGTTGTAAGATGGAAAAAAGAGAGATCGTCTCAATGCCAAACTTTCCACAAACAGAATTCTGCTGGATGAATAGTAGAAGTTAGAATCATGTACCATATGTTTAGCATTAATCTGCCACAATAGTGACCCGTTATTCATACAAAAGTACTTTTATCAAAGCTGGTAGAATATTCCTATATACATCAACAGACCTTTAATTAAATATCATCTGTTTGCTCAAACATACGCAAAGAGGCAGACACGGATGTGTGTTTTTGTCTATGATAATGAAGTGGGAATTACAGTTTTTTTCCCCTTAACTGCTTAAACATTAAATCTAAATGATTGAGTTATGCTCCTTACACTCAAGCGTAAAAAACAATTGCACAACTATAAATACATTGTCAGTCTCACTTTTTGCAAAACACTACACAGTGATTTGCAAATCACTAAACACACGTGCATGCATCAGACAAAGAAATGTATCACAATGTCACATCTGTTTGCAATGTACCAGGGCAAAGAGGGGGGTAACATCACCCTTTACGTAGCCATCACACAGAATGCTGGTCTTCCACTGCCACCGCCATGAAAATGATCAGAGCAGTGAATCTAACACACCAGATGTGATACATTGTCATCTTAGATAATGTCTCAAACAGATATCAACATCCACAATTACAGTTCAACAACTTCCATTACAGTCATTTTTCCTAAGCCCTATCAAAGACCTTATTTTGGTATGGTGGTGGAAGGATTGTGATCTCCAACTCCAAGTACAGATCCCCTCACTCAAGATATGTGATCAAATTAATGCAGCACCCATGCAAGGATGGCTTCAACATTCAAGAAGGTTCTTCCTGCAAGGTCTTGCCAGTGAAAACATAGCCTGTGATGTCATAGCCTGTGGTCAGATCTAGGAAGGCAAAGAGATTTTTTTAATAACAATGCTTTGTCTCTAGAAATGTGCTTGCTGAGCTTACAGTGAGAATACATCAGTGCCTGTGGGCTGTTTATTGCTGTTATTGCTGTGATGTTTATGTTTTATTCACCGTTAGTGTTGAAAAAGAGTTCATGTATATTACGTATCACATATTGTCTGTTGTTGTTGTCAATTGTTTGTAATTTATGTATTATCCAGTTGAGTACTATGAAGACACAATCTGCCGGAAACAAGAGAGACTGGTGTTAGCTAAATGTGTGCTGCTCGTTCATTCATTTTACAGGCTGTTAATAAAGCACATTGCTGTTCATTAAGCCTCTGCAGCCTTGTTAAGTACATGAGTAGAAAGTGCAAGTTTAAATAATAAAACGTTCAGAAAAGGGTGAAACAACTAGGGACACCTCAGGAATAAAGGTCAGTAATCGTTCGCTTCATTACTGTACTGTGTGCTATGTGCTCCATTTGAATCACTTAGACACTTATGTAAGAGCGTTTCGACAGGACCCCCTGTAATAAAAAAATACCAATTTATAAATAATTGTATAGTGTTGACTAAAGTGTTTCATTTTTTCCAAAAGATCTGAGGTATGTGGTTGTGTGAACTGTGTGTGGTGTTTTGACAAAATGGTTCATGATTTCAAAAAGGAAAAAGTGGGAATAAAGAATTTAGAACAGATATGTACAGTGAAATTGAAAAAAGTGAAAAAGAGGAATTACTTCTACAGTGATAGAATATGAAGAACCGCATTGCTAATTTCAAAACCCAGTGTTTTAAAATTACACACACAGACACACACACACACACACACACACACACACACACACAAACACACACACACACAGACACACACACACACACACACACACACACACACA
>JBBIGC010000125.1:6086088-6098927 GCA_037576955.1 Lepidarchus adonis | reverse complement strand
GTGTGTGTGTGTGTGTGTGTGTGTGTGTGTGTGTGTGTGTGTGTGTGTGTGTGTGTGTGTGTGTGTGTGTGTTAGTGGGGCTATAAGCATTGTCTCTTGCCAAGCTGGCACAATCCCTGATTTAATAAGAGGCCATGCCACAGTTAATGATTAGTTATTAGACCCAAACACTGAATAGCAACTGTTGAGCTCATTGGGCTGAGGATCTAGAAGCATTTAACTCCAGCCAAAAGCATGGGAGCAAGGGAGGCCAGATTCAAAACTGCATTACCAAGTATTCACAAAATTCCCCACTTTTCCTTTGCTGCACATTGGTTCATGGAAGAGGTAGAGTACAATTAGACCAGGTGTGTTTGGAGGAAGGTCCTAAGTACACAAGGGATGATGCACAAAAATGACAAGTACATTATGTCCCAGTTTTGGACTCTTACACAACAGTGTTCAGTGAACATGTTGTTCCATGCTGAGAAGAGTCAGGGAGGACATTCGACAAAGTTAGGAACCTCCAATCATCCAGCAGCTCCTGAGGGGAAATAGTTGATTAGCAGTGAGGTGGAGATAAAGATAAGATCACCTTCACCTAGAAAACTCAAAACTGATCAATCTCACTGGGTCTTTCATCAAGCCTGAGGGCATAAGAGTTAGCTGGGCGCATGTGCTCTTCTGATCAGCCAGGGAAGAAATATTTCATTGCAAATAAGGGACTCAAGGGGTGGTAGTTAGGAAAGATAGGTGATGTAGTGGAGCAAGCCTCAACAAAACCTAATTTCTACTATATTTCTGAGAATCAAGGTGAAAAAAACAAGAAGAAAAAATGCACATTTCTAATAGCAGACAGCGTTCAGATCGGACCAGCGGGTACAAACTGCCAAAAAACACGAATCAAACTGTAGCTACAATGAATCTAGGAACTCATGCTCACACTGCAAGGAGTCTCTTGCTGGTAGAAGCAGGAAAAATAACTGTGTTTACTCTGCTCATTCCTGCCGTCCCTGAGGTGCAGTGAAGCATGGTATAATCCAGTCTGTGTCTAATGTTTATTCTTCATTTCATATTCCATTTAATATGCACCTGGACGGCACTCTAGGGTCGAAGAGATGGGCTGGAAAATTAGCATGTCATGATATGAGAAGAAGGTTTCTTTTCTGGTACAAGACTCCATTGTGCAAGCTATAAAAAATAATTTTAAGCTCAATAGGCTCTCTCAAAAGAAGCTTGATCAATTAGCTTTTTGAATGCTCTTTTGAATAGGTGCCCAGGCTACTGAGGAACATACTATTTTGGGAATAGACATAATCCAGACATATCACTAGTAGGAAGAAATCATCACTAGCGTCCAGAACAAATATTATATTAATAAAACAGATATCATTAAAGAACTACTTTCTGGTTTATAAATGGTACTGCTTGCAAATAAATCCTCAGTTTCAGCTTGGTGACCATATACAGTTCTAAGGCACAGACTGATCTCTCAGCAGCAGATAATCATTTCTTTAAAAAAGAAAAAAAGCTTGTGTGTTAGGAGGTTATTTTTAAAAGCCTGAGCACATCTCTGTATTGCTGTGCTCTGCTGGTGGTATGTGTATGTGGGCCGGGGGTTCCTGTGTGTTTTTGCAGTCAGATGAGCCCCAGACGTACGGCACACGTCCCTGCAAAGTTTCAAATCTGTCAGCAGCCAGCAATCTCATAACACATCCCTCAGTTCCACAGAACACACACTCTCCGTCTTCTGCTCCCACACACGCACACACACATACATGAAATATTACGCATACACATACATGAAATATTACACACACACACAAACACACACACACACACACACACACACACACACACACACACAAAATTGAGTCTATATAACTTGGCTTAGGGGGCAGAAAGCTGCCAGGTTAGTGCACTTTAAGCAGGAGGACCAAACTTCAGTATTGAGGAGAAAATGGCATGTCAGCGGGACAGCAACTGCATTATGAGTCCCCATACACCTCAACTGTGTACATAATATTTCAGCCAGCCTTCTCAAACAGACTACTACAACTACTACTACTACACACACACACACACACGTCTATATTAACACCCTCATTATACACAGACCTCATTTCAATCCCTCTGCAGATTCCAACATATCTCTGTGTAGGCAGGAAGTCCTGATAAATACGTTAACAAACAGGACTGTTGTTCTTGGCAAGCCCAGGTTGTTTGAGAATACCTTTGTATATTTGGACTGCCACTCCAAGCTCCTGAGCTGCTAGTTATTTGGGTCAAAAAAACTCAAAATCTAAAAGCTTCTTTCATGGAGATTCAGCCAGCAATGAATTGGGGCCTTTAGTGCAGGAGGCTAAATCAAATCAAAGCTCTCTGACAGTATTAAACATGCTGCATTTATCAATGTCCTTTTATGGCGTCATAAGTAGAATGGCTACTAGGACCACTGCTTATAAGTTTCATAACAACTAGGAGAAAATGTTATGATTATAGGGGAAGAGAACAGTCGTTAAAACATTTGCCATGACAAATACATAAACTACATGGAAGATAATGCTGAATTAAAACAGATTATATCTTATTATAATCATATGTCATATTCTGATTATAATACTGACTAACAAAACAGCCTCGTTTTCAATATCATCAGCACAGTCCATTTCGAAGCAGACCTAATGTTTGTAATTTAAGTCTTTCCCTTTCTTTCTCTCTTACCCCAACATCTGTCACATCCCACACAATATCAATACCCCATTCACCACAGCGTAATGTCATCCCAACAAATCCCAAGTCACTGCAATACATCAACAGAGTATGGCCTAATGTTAAATCGACAACTCTTTATGACATAGTTAATCTATTACCAGTCTCCTGTGAAAACACAGTTTATTATTGAGGTAAAGATGGCAAGAGCTTCAATCCCATTTGCATTTAAATATACAAGAAAGACATCAGTGACTATGCCAGGAAATTTCATCCAAAAGCACACATTCAGTCAAACTGATACTCAGAAGAGCAATTGTTCCTCAGGTGATCATGAATTCCAGTACAGGACAAGAACAGTCCGTCTAAAACTACATTAAGAAGGATTTTAGGGTTGGACTGCAGAGCAGAAACCCCTCATTACAAAGACAAATGCACATTTCAAAATTAAGTGATGTGAAAATCAGTCACTGATTTACAGAAAAATATGTTCTTCACCACATTTTCCATAAGCAGTCATGTGTGGGATTTTCTGGCATGATTTTTCTGTTATTCTGATTGACCTTTTTCCTATGATGAAATGTTTCTACCACAATAGGAATGGTCTCTTCCAAGATGATGAAACAATTAATGTGGCATGAGGGTTTTCTGAATGATTTCAGGTGTGTGAAAATCATTGTATAAATCATATACCATGGCCGTCACAGTCACATCTCATACTAACTGAAACCTTACGATGGGTTTTGACTGACTAGACAATACTGACAGCATTCTCCACAACCAGCAGGAAAACACCAACTAAAAAGGATATCTTTAGGAAGAATTATGTTCTATCCCTCCACTGGACTTCCAGAGACTCAAAAATGCTAAACCTAATGTAGAACAATAAGAGTGTGAGTCCCCATCCAAATGACAGCTCCAGTCCAGGCAAATGTTTTGAATTTGGCCTGCTGTTCTTGAGGATTCAGGGCCTTTCCTATTATGCTTTATGACTTTTTAGAGATAGTTGGAACAGAAATAGCCGTTTTCCCTTTGTGTTCTACAAATACATCACTCTTAGACAACTTGGATGCCATGTGTACAAAATCGTGTTCAAGAGCAAGTTGTGAGGTTTAGAATGAAGGAAGAGAAAGAATAACAGTGAAACTGTCTCTTTCCAGTTCTCCTAAACCACATACGCACACATGCACACACACAATAGTTCTTCTGTGAAATGGGTATGTAGGAGTCTAATAATCAGCATTCAACATAAAATGACATGAAAATATCAATGCAGAAAAATAATAACTATTAAAAATAAAATAATTATAATAATAATAATAAAAAATGCTGTAACATGAACTTCCACAAATTGAATAGCCATACCACTGCCTGTTCTGCACAAAACTAAATAATGCCTCACAATATACTCCCTCTGTTGTGTAACCCTAAGCCTCACTTTCAAAGCATGAGGCAAACACACAAAAAATATATTTAAAAGATTATAAACCCAAGGAACAAATCACTTGCGAAGACTTTAAAATAAATGGTAATAAGTTGTCCTGCTAATGTATGCAGCCTAGCCAGCTAATAAACTTGAGCTTTTACTAATGTGTTTGTCCTGTATCTTACGACTGTGCATTTACACACTTGAATGTGTTCATTTTAGAGTAATATTTTAAAACCTAGAATCTTAAGTGTTTGTACTACCCATGCATTATTGCTTATTTTAATTGAAATCTAAAATTTGAGCATGTTTGCTTCTGAATCTATACTGCATAATATTGTTGTTTAGTATAGTATTGAAAAAGTTGGTTTATCCTTCAAGGGTAAAAATATTACTAGACCATATTGGCAGAGAAAAAGGCTTTCCTTGCCAACACTTTACAACATATAAATTAACCATTACTTCTCATACTGTAAAATATGACCCATAAATATACAGGGCAGTTCACAGGTGTTACAGCCAATCTAAAACCACTTTGGTTTTAAATTTTCAATACAGCATTAAATATCTGACAAGGGATATACCACACAAGCTCAGGATAATAACAAAGATACAAAGGTGTAGCAAGAGTAGCAGGAGATATACACATACACACATAAACACACACACACATACTACCATCACCACATTGAGGTTTAACACACACTCCCATTCTAAACTCATCTTTCTGTCATGGGGAAAGCAGCCCTTTATACACTGATGTAGGATTAATAGTGAACACATGTTAGGGGGAGGTCAGTGTCTTCCAGTGCCTGCCCTTTAGGATTAGTAGAAACACTCATATGGAAACAGTTCTGTTCTTCTTCTCTACCTCATCCCACCCTCATGTTAACGCCTCTTCCAGTTGCCCCACATCATCAGTCATGATTTGCCCTGCTACATTTCGCTCACCTCAGTCTCTAAGGACCACAGACATACTGAAACTTAAAATCCACTAGCAGTTTCTGGCTCTGTTGATGCTAACTCCACATCAGTCACACCTGAACTTCACTGATCTGCCAAATATGATCTATTCTATGATGAATTTCTATGGAACAGACTTAATAGCTTGTGTATTGCAATTACTGAGTTCACATCATCTTGTCCAAAACAAAACGTTCTGAAGGTCTGATTTATTGTCAAGACAAACATCCCCTATCACCAAAATAATGCATCCCACCCTGCCAGGGACATGATATTAGATCAGATGTGTAACCAGAACACACTACTGACATGTTTTTCCCATCACAGGAGTAGAGACAGAAAACAATATAAAATAATACAAAGCAACAAAATGTGCAAGAGTGAGAAGGTAAACTTCTGAGCACAAAGCCCAAAGTGTGTTCCAAAGTGTGCAAATGTAGCAGAAGGTCTGATTTACTACGGTATTTGATATTATAGTAAGCGTACTACTTTTTAAAAAGCTTCATTTTTAGTTTTGCTTGTCTTATGGATGGTTTAAAAATAAAAATATTGATTTTTTTAAACAAGAATACCTCACTTTTTACAGAGATACAAATATGACAAAATGTTAGCACAACACATGATTATGATGGAATGTTTGCTTACATACATGTACATCTAAAAAATATTTGAATATCACAAAAACATTTCTTGACATTCCTTTCAGAAAGTGAAATCCATACATCATATACAGTCTTATGCAAAAGTTTGGGCACCCCTTGATAAATATCTCTCTAGGACATGGAAAAGAAATACTCAATATTTTCAGTGAACATTGATGCATAGTTACTTGTTATACTATAAATTGAACAAAAATAACATTATGGCAATGTGCAAAAGTTTGGGCACCCTAAGAGTTCCAATGTCTCATATTCTCTTTACAAGCTTTCAGACCTTAATCAGGTCATCTGATGCATGTCAACAGATGTCATTAGTAGATGTCAGCTGGTGCCAATTTCAAAGCTTTACAAATACTCTGATACTTCTTAAATATAAATCTTGTGCAGATAGAAAGATTAGATAATTAGATAAGCTAGAAGTTAGAAAAGTGTTGTAAGGTTTAAATGATCTCAGTCTGGGTCAGGAGGCTCATGGGGTCATGGGGAAGACGGCTGACTTGACAGATGTCCAGAAGACATAATCATTGAAATGGCAAGAAATTAAGGATTGACACATTTCTCTCTATGTGTAATGAATTTATACAATATATGAATTTCACTTTCTGAAATAAATGTCAAGAAATGTTGAACTTTTTAATAATATTCAAAATTTTGTAGCTGTTTTAGTATATAGCAGTGATTACAAAAAGGAAAGCTAACAAATAAATATCTTAAAATAAAAAGCTGATATCAGCAGAGACTTATATAATGCATTATACAACATACGCTTCTCACAAGTTAGGGATATTATTATTTACATGAGTGCTTTTCCTATTTGCTCTGTTCCCTTTGATATTACTAATAATGTATGAGAAGAAACACCATTTTCATTAGTTTAATATTTATTACCGCCAAACATTTAGACAATAACAGGGAAAGCCCCAAATAACCAAAATTGACAATGTCAATAGCGGGTGATTCCAGCATTTGCCGCAATGACAGCTTGACAGCGATGTCTCATGCTCCTCACTAGCCTCATGATGTTGTTCTGAGGCAATGCATTCCTCTTTTTCACAAGTGCTACACGCAGTTCTGCTAGGTCATGTGGGGGTGGGGTACAATCATGTAGTCTTTACTTCAACTGGTCCCAGACGTGCTCTATGGGGTTCAGGTCATGGGGCATTGATGGCTGTACCATATGAGACACTCCAACTTCCTAAAGTCGAGCTGTGACAATTCTGCCACAATGTGATGGAGCATTAGGTGATGTTTGCCCAGACTATTGCACCTCCTCCACCAAAGCAAACCCTGGGGACCATGTTGACCTCAGCGTATCGCTCACCTCGCCTTCTCCAGCAACGCTGACCCAACCCTCATCAGTGAACAGAACGGTACCACTGCTGCATTGTCCAGGTCACATGGTCTTCACGGCGGGGGTCTTGTTTTCAGTGGAGTCACCTGCAACGATCTTCTGGCATTCAAATCAAAGTGGTGAAGTCGGTTGGGAATGGTTTGTCTGGAAACCCTAGTACTGCTCGCATCTCATTGTGTGTTCATGGCTGTTTGAATGATGAACTTGGAATGACTTACTGACAATACCAGCTTTTTATATGCACAGAATGTTGAAATTTTTTGGTACTCTTTTGGTACTGGCCCCAATATAATGCACACCTGTACACACAAAATGAGGTGTGTCTATCACCCCAATACAATTGCCTCCGTATCCCAAAAATGTCTGAAGTAAAACAAACACTGTAGTGAATTAGATTTCCGGTCATTGTGAACACATGACTACACACAGTGCACCACAACAAAATTTGTCCTCTGCATTTAACCCATTACACATGGAGCAGCGGGAAGCTATCAATAGCGCCCGGGGAGCAGTGATGTGGGGATGGTACCTTGCTTAAGGGTACCTCAGTGGTGCCCGGGCTGGGACATGAATCTGCAACCTTCAGTTCGCAGGGGCAAAATCCTCAACACTAGGCCACCACTGCCCCACTGTATGTATTACATCCACTAAGTCTCTCACAATATCCCTAACTTATTGTGAGTAGTGTATGTATTGCCATGGCCTAAAAGTTGTGAGAATGATGAAACAAATATTAATTTTCAAAAAGTTTGCTGCCTCAATTTTTATGATGGTAATTTCTATTTACTCCAGAATGTTATGAAGAGTGATCAGATAAATTGCAATTACCTGCAAACTAGCTGCCAAATTAGTGGGCTTGCTCACTGGCCATGAATGATCATCTTCCATGAGCAACTTCTTCCAACCACTTTAAAACTCAAAAGGCAGATAGACAAATAAAACCACATTTTCTGACTCCAAGCATTGATTATGTTATCATGGGCTGCCATCAGTCAGAATTTAGCCCATAAGTTCCTTTATGGCATGCGAGGGCAAATTGCAGAGGTCTTGAAAAAGAAGAACCAAAATTACAAATATAAGCCATTGTACTGCAATTAATTTTAAAAATATAATTCTGTTTTGTCTTAATTTTGTTGTAATTCCTGTGGATTCCACTGGAATTGCAGCACAATTCAGCTGCAACAAAGCTGATAGAGCTGATCTAGACTCCACTCTAGGCAATTACACCAAGTTTTATCTTTGGCTACTATTCTATTTAAATATTTAAATATATGACAAAATAAACCACAAGTCTCATCTTTACTAACAGATGATACAGAATTATGCTGTTGATTGATTAAGTGAAGTCAATGAAAAGCATTCTCATCCTTGTTGTTTAAATGGGTAAGGGCCAGGAAAAGTCTGGTGATAATGGCATTATTAGTTGATCCTAATTCACTAATTTGAATTTCAGTGATTCTTGAGATATCAGATAAAGTATGTATGCCAGACAAATTGGGTAAAATATTATTTTTACAACTAACCAAAAAAAACTAGAAACCTAACCTAAATTCAATTTCATGTTGTTACACAAACATCTTTCATTTTCTTAAACAAATATGAACTTAATAAAAACTTAAATAACACAATGTAACTCCTAAGTCAATCACACACTCCAAGTCAAGGTAGTGCAACTCATCAAGGATGGGACATCAATGTGAGCTGTGGCAAGAAGGTTTGCTGTGTCTGTCAGTGTAGTGTCCAGAGCATGGAGGCGCTACCAGGAAACAGGCCAGTACATCAGAAGACGTGGAGGAATGCTACCTCCGCCCTTGTGCAAGGAGGAACAGGAGGAACACTACTAGAGCCCTGCAAAATGACCTCTAGCGGGCCACAAATGTGCATGTGTCTGCTCAAATGGTCAGAAACAGACTCCATGAGGATGGTATGAGGCTCAATGTCCACAGGTGGGGGTTGTGCTTACAGCCCAACACCGTGCAGTGCGTTTGGCATTTGCCAGAGAAACCAAGATTGGCAAGTTCACCACTGTCACCCTGTGCTCTCCACAGATTAAAGCAGGTTCACACTGAGCACATGACAGACATGACAGAGTCTGGAGACGCTGTGCAGAACGTTCTGCTGCCTGCAACATCCTCCAGCATGACGGATTTAGCAGTTGGTTAGTAATGGGGTGGGGTAACAGTCCCCTATGTGTTCGCCAGAGGTGACTGCATTTAGGTCCCGAGATGAGATCCTCAGACCCCTTGTGAGACCATATGCTGGTGCAGTTGACCCTGGGTTCCTCCTAACGCAAGACAATGCTAGACCTCAGGCTGGAGTGTGTCAGCTGTTCCTGCAAGACGAAGGCATTGATGATATGGACTGGCCACTCGTTCCCCAGACCTGAATTCAACTGAGCACATCTGGGTCATCATGACTCGCTCCATCCACCAACGCCACGTTGCACCACAGACTGACCAGGAGTTGGCAGATACTTTAGTCCAGGTCTGGGGAAGAGACCCCTCAGCAGACCATCCGCCACTTCATCAGGAGCATTGATGGGTCATACAGGGACGTGGAGGCCACACACACTACTGAGCCTCATTTTGACTTTTTAAGGATATTACATCAAAGTTGGATCAGCCTGTGGTGAGTTTTTCCACTTTAATTTTAGTGTGACTCCAAATCCAGACCTCCATGGGTTGATAAATTTGATTTCCATTGATAATTTTTGTGTGATTTTGTTGTCAGCACATTCAACTATGTAAAGAACAAAGTAGTTAATACGAATATTCCATTCGTTCAGATCTAGGATGTCTTATTTTTGTGTTCCCTTTATTTCTTTAGCAGTGTATATTGAGGTTGCTGGAATATATTTAGAATTTATAAACATATTGCTATTATTCATGAATGACACATGGTTTACACATGGACCGCTCTTGGACCAGCAACACCACTTCCCTCACCAAAAGAGCCCAGCAGCGCCTGGTGCATCTCCCCAAACCCATCCTCACCACCTTCTACAGATGCACCATCAAGAGCATTCTATCCAGCTTGGTATGGAAACTGCCACGCTTCCGACCGCAGAGCCCTTCAGAGGATTGTGTGGACGGCTGAGCGCATCATCGGCAGCTCTCTCCCCAGCGTGCAGGACATTTACACTTCCCGCTGCATCCACATGGCCACCAACATTGTGTCTGACCAATACCAACCCTCTCACAAACTCTTTATTCCTCTTCCATCTGGAAGAAGCCTCTACAGCATCAGGAGCAGGTCTGCTCGACTCTGCAATAGCTTCTTTCCCCAAGCAGTTCGGTCCTGAACAGCACGCTGTCACCATCCACCCTAGACTCTTTGCTACACACCCGGTGCCGCACTAAGTGACACTTTATATTATAATTCCCACTCTGTTATTGCTGCTACTGGACTTCTGTGGACTTACCTCCTTTTGCACAAAGACAATATCCTCACTTTACTTACTCTGTATATTTGCACGTTTCTTATACAGTTATACATTGCACTGCACTTGTCTTCTATTCAGTCCTAGTCTACTGTCCTTTGTCCCACCCAAATTCCTTTAACTATGTTTATATTGATAGTAGTATATTGCATATAGGTTTTGAGTAGACTATTAACCCGCCCCATTGTCATCTGTCTTGTGTTTTATGTTGCACATTTAGTCCTGGAGAACGATATTTCGTCTGACTATGTACATACTGTGCATTGGGAGAGGACAATAAAAAGGTCTCTATTCTCTATTCATTCCATTCCATTCTATTTACTCCACTATTGACCTTTTGTGCATTAGAAGTCATTACAAAAGCTGCTGCAACGAAAAAGGTCAAATGATTAAAATAGACAAACAAAACTTGAGGGCAAGCAAAATTCAATATTAGCTGTTCAACTAAAATTTCAGGAAAAGGTTTGTAAATCTGTATGTTGTACAGTAATTTAATTTGTGCTTTAAAAAACACAATGCTCTGAAAATCAGGCAGTATTTCCATAATGATACCAATGACTGTGGTGCCAGTTCATTTTTCACTATACACTACTATATTCATAGCATTTGTTTCTGATCAAAATATGACGTTACCACAAAAATACATTTTAATTTATAACTAAACTAGAAATAACATGCAATATCACAGTCCTTTAGCCTATATTGCCCTGTCTCTCATAATGCTAAAAACAGGGATTCTCGATGGCATTCCATAATGCTGCTGAAATGTAATTATGCAAAGATCTGCCTGGCTAGCATTCCCCCCAGGCTCTGGTATTGCAAGCCCCTGGGAAAAAAACGGAGAAGAAATGCTCCATTTATCCCCAATGTTGTGAAGCAGCAGTGGGGTTTCGCACGGCCCTATCAGCCTTCCTTCTCTTTTACTTTAACACCAAACTGCCGTCTTCTCGTTCTTCCTCCAAAGATGAGGAAATGGTGTGTGACCGGTGTTTGTACGGGTCTTACAGAATAAAATGTTTTTTTGCTCAGTAGCTGACTCTGGTGTTGTTGGTTTCGCTCAGATGCTCAGATTTGAATGGTTGCTATTTGAAGGGTGTTTGTAAGAGAGCCATGCTTCAGGACATTTACCCTGCACCGGGGATACATTAAAAGGATTATAGACATGACAGGTTTTACAGATCACACAGATCCAAGTGTAACGTAATGTTTAAAGATTTTGCAAAGATATTTTTCTTCTTTTCCACCCATAACAACTCACCCATACAAATACATTTCAGGCATGCCCAATATCACATCAAATCATTCACTGCAAACCTCTCACTCCAGTACCAAAAGGGCTCCAAAAACTTTCCACATGGTGTTTTTATTTCCTGAATCCCAGCCTAATTATTCCACATTATTCAAACAATCTCCCAATTTTCCCTTCATATAATTCCACTCCACTGCACCCCTTCTCATATGCCATAGACCAAATATTCCAGAACACTCCTCAATCCAGAGCCACTTTCACCCGGTCAATAACCTCCCTTTTAGTACTATATCATTACTGAAACAAAATTCTGATATATTGTATACTTAGTGCTTAAGGAAAGCAATCAAATTCACATACATTATACTTATTATGACTAAGATGTAGGAGAATAACAGTACTTGCTGCATAGCAATGGCATGATGGTACATCAAAAAATGTGGATAGTGGATAGTAGCCCTCTACCACAGAGGGTTTCTCTACGTGCCACATACAGGATTTGTAGCCCCATTGCAAAAACCCTTCAACTTTATCTCTGTATACCACATTTCATAAAACCTTTCATTTCTAAAGCAGGTATATGAAGTGACTGGTGATGGGACATCATAACTGTATAGCACCATTTCTTCTATGATTTAAATGCTAATATTTCCAGCACTGGGCTGCTCAGCACACAAGTGTAATGAGATGAAATACGATGAGTGCTCATCAACTCTCAGTGTTAGCTGAGCAAGACTGGATACTGGCTTCAGGCCTTAACTACTCCAGCTGTGGTCCACCACTTACAGAGAGAGACAGAAAGACAGATATAGTCAGAGAGATATACAGTGGCTTTTACTGCTGCTGGCTGGGTCATACTCTTACTTAATGCTCTTAACTTTTACATAAACAATATATCAATCAGCTGCCTCAAAGCTCACAGACCAAGTTATTTTCTGTATGGGACACACAATGCAAATAGTTCTCTGATCACCCACACAAACGAATAAACCTGTGTGTGTGTGTGTGTGTGTGTGTGTGTGTGTGTGTGTGTGTGTGTGTGTGTGTGTGTGTGTGTGTGT
>JBBIGC010000125.1:6071564-6083770 GCA_037576955.1 Lepidarchus adonis | reverse complement strand
CACACATACACACGCACACACACACACACACACACACACACACACACACACACACACACACACACACACACACACACTTTCTCTTTTGTGTAATAGCTGGGGGTGTGCGTGCAATCTGTCTGCCTGTATATACACAAGCAACAGAACTCTGAATGCACTGCATATGTTTGAAAAAAGAAAGTGTGTGAGAGTGTGACTGTTTGACTATGTCTTCCCTGTGCTGTAGTTCATGTATACTTAAAATGTTGATCACTCTGTGGGTTCAGTGTGCTGTCATGCACCTACATCTAACTGTGCAGTGTACATCCCTAATCAAGTTGGACTTGTTTTATAAGGGGAAGCTCTGTACTGTAATTTGCAAGGGAATTGGGTGACTGAAACTGTGTGTTTCCTCAATTTAGCACAAACACCCAGCCTGAAATATCATAAATGATAACACTACCTTGAATAACAACAAAACAGGACACATGACGGTGTCCATTTGAATGATTAGTTTTATTATTACATTAAGTGTCTACTACTACTACTACTACCAAGTGTTATATTTTCAAACTTGTAAAACCTTACAGATTTATCCTGGATTAAAATAATGGATAGCAGGATTAATAACTTGTAATTATTATCCTTCCCTAAGTAACCCATCACAAACAATAGGCTTTGAAACACCACTTAAGTGGCTTGTAGGCCCATACATGTGAAAAAGAGAAAAAGCTCACAATAGGTCGTTAACAGCGCTTTATAGTTATTATATATTATATTAAAATTAAAATTAAAAAATCTAATGTGTTTTAATGATAAAAACAACAACAAAAAAACATATTGCAGGTCTGGTGTAATTAAAAATGATCAGTTTAAGCTACAGGCAGGGGGCCAGAAGTTGAATTTTCTTAAACAACTCAAAAAAAGTACACATTTTTAAAAGTAATGAAGCATTTTCATTATCCACAAAATTGCACTTGATATGCAAGCCATCATCAGTTACTGACATGTTCCAATTAATATATTGGCATCTGCCAAGCATGTAAAAGCCATAAGAAAGCTTTTATGAACAGGGAAGAATTGTTGCTGCCAGCTGCTATTGATATATCCCTGGAGATGACTGCAGCTGCATCTCACAAAAGTGAGTACACCCCTCACATTTTTGTAAATATTTTATTAGATCTTTTTATGGGACACCTCTGAAGATATGACACTTTGATACAATGTAAAGTAGTCAAAGTACAGCTTGTATAACAGTGTAAATTTGATGTCGCCTCAAAATAACTCAACACACAGCCATTAATGTTTAAATCGCAGGCAACAAAAGTGAATACACCCCTAAGTAAAAATGTCTTAATTGTGCCCAATTGGCAATTTTCCTTCCCTGACTCATTCGTGTTACAAAGTCTCAGGTGTGAATTGAAAGCAGGTGTGTTGAATTTGGTGTTATTGCTCTCACATTCCTCATTTTGGTCACTGAATTCAACATGGCAACTCATGACAATGAACTCTCTGAGGATCTGAAAAAGAGAATTGTTGCTTTGCATAAAGATGGTCTAGGCTATAAGAAAATTGCAAATTCCCTGAAACTGAGCTGCAACAAGGTGGCCAATGCCATACAGTGGTTTAACAGGACAGGTTCCACTCAGTACAGGCCTCCCCATGGTCGACTAAAAAGCCTTTTGTCTTTTGAAAGCAGGGTGCAGGCAGCATTGCTGCAGAGGTTGGAGGTTTGGGATGTTAGCCTCTCAGCGCTTAGACCATATGCCGCACACTGCATCAAACTGGTCTGTATGGCTGTCATCGCAGAAGGAAGCCTCTTCTGAAGATGACGCACAAGAAAGCCCACAGTGTTTTGAGGACCAGCGGATTAAGGACATGGAATACTGGAACCATGTCCTGTGGTCTGAATGAGACCAAGCTAAACTTATTTGCTTCAGATGGTGGCAAGTGTGAGTGGTGGCAACCAGGTGAGGAGTACAAAGAAAAGTGTCTCATCTACAGTCAAACATGGTGGTGAGAGTGTCATTGATTGAGGCTGCATGAGTGCTGTCGGCACTGGGGAGCTACAGTTCATTGAGGGAACCATGAATTCCAACATGTACTGTGGCATACTGAAGCAGAGGCTGATCCCCTACCTTCAGAAACTCCAACATGATAACCATCCCAAACACACCTACAAGATGACCACTGCCTTGCTAAAGAAACTGAGGGTAAGGTAAACCCTGTTGAGCATCTGTGGGGCATCAAATGGAAAGTTGTGTCTATAACATCCACCAGCTCCATGATGTCACCACGGAGGAGTGGAAGAGGATTCCAGTGGCAACCTGTGAAGCTCTAGTGAACTCAATGCCCAAGAGAGTTAAGGCAGTGGAAAATAATGGTAGCCACACAAAATATTGATACTTTGGGCACAATTTGGACATTTTCACTTAGGGGTGTGCTCACTTTTGTTGCCAGCAGTTTAGACTTTATTGGCTGTGTGTTGAGTTGGATTGTTCATATAAGTACTGGCATAGCCAGCTTTAAGAAAATATTTAAGAATGTCCACATTAGGCTGACAAATCAGCTGATGATAGCAATAAAAATGTAAGAAAGAAAAGGAAAAAAGCAAAAAAGAAAAGCAGAAACAACTGTAAAAAGGCAAGAGGCCTGAGGTGGCAGCTGAGGGAGTCAAGCTTTGGAGAGACAAGCTTTTGAGAGATGTGCAGAAAACGTGAAAACTAATAGAACAGACAGAAATGGTGAAATATTCTCAACTTTGATCTATCTGACTTAAGTTCCTTATCTATTTTATCCAACCTGTATTTATCAACCCAAACAACCTAACAACTCAAAATGTTAATTTGTGTTACTTACAATTTGATGTGAGAGTTTTACAGGACTTTCTTATTGGCAGCTTTTTAGTTTGTCTCACTGTATAGCAATTTCTCACTGCGATTAACTGCTGTGTATATAAACTGCAGCAATAAAAAAGGCTCAACTACTACAGTGCACCTAAAATAAGAATTGTTTTATAGACAAGAGAGAAATCTCCTTTTTTTAAGTAATTGAAAAGCCAGTGACCAATTCAAAACCATTGGTCACCGTCTCAGTGGCTGAGGGTGAGGGAGTCTTTCTCTTGGATACACAAACAATGGAGCTTTAAAGTCTAAATGCTTTTAACAGCTCTGCTACTGACTGGCCAGGCCTGGGGGTGTTCTTCTGTTTTTCCTATGTACTCAATCCCTTTTCTTTGAAAAGCTACTGTTGGCTTCTGATTCAAAATTCACAAGGAAGTTCAAATGGAACTCAAAATATTTAATTGTGATTAACTTCAGTCGAATGTGTGTTTTAACTGATGGTGTGAAAAGGTGCAGTGTTTGTGTGAAAGGCTAATTTTGTTCTGGAAGGAAGACAATACAAACATTCTGGAGTAAGGGGAAAAGCAGTGGAATCTCCATTGGGTCGGATTTCTATGTATACCCTAGAGTCTGCTAGGCTTCTGCACAGCATGTCAGCAACAGGCGAAGGTTGATGAATAATAGAAATTGGAGTGGATTTGCGGGTACATGCATGGTCTCTGAGAGTAGGAGGAAACGCAATCCTCAGCCTACACATCACTGATGTAATATTCAGCATTAACAGCTGAACTTTTTTTTAAGAAGTCTGAAAAGACACTATAAATAAAGCCTCTGGTGCACTGAGACTAAAGCTGAAAAACTAACCACATTTATCATGAAAACATGCATCAAAATTGAAAACTGCTAACTGGCTTTTTTCTGCAAAAGCTGGTTAAAACCAGACTTAGATTCTTGGTAGCATATGACCTATAGAATAATCCAGTCTTTAATAGTAGCATTATATTAGTGTGCAGTGAGCTTGCTTGTTTGCTCTTCAGCCTCCCAAATGGAAATCTGATGGCTGCCCTATGAAGCTGCAAACCTTACATTTAAAAAGTTGATTAAAAGGTTTGTTACTGGAATTATTATTATTATTATTATTATTATTATTATTATTATTATTATTATTATTTAGAATTATTAGAAAATATTTTTATTCATGTTCAAACTCTTTTGAGTCTTATATATGATTTGAGTCTCCTATAATAATACTTATAATCATTAATTTATTGTCCACACTGCTTATTCGATAGGGGTAATTGGAAAGCTGGAGCTGACAAGCGGAAGGCAGGTTTCACTCTGGACAACACAGAGACAGATGATAATTCACACTCACACTAAATTACCCACACCAATGGGCAGCCAATCAACCTAAATCACAACCCTTTGGACAGTAGGAGGAAACAGAAGCACCCAGAGTAAGCCCACTCAAACACTGGGAGAGTTTGGAAACTCCAGACAGAAAGACACTTGTGACCGACCTGGGAATCAAACCCAGGACCTTATTTAATCAACCTGCTTAAATCATTTCTGAATAAAAATTATAATAAAAAAAATAAACCAAACCAAATATAGATATATAAAAAACAAAATAGAAGCCCTGTGGTGTTAGTCAGAGTATATATATCTGTGATTATATTGTTTTGGGTGTTTTATTGTATTATACTGTAAGGGGCATTGGTGGCCTAGTGGTAAGGACATTGCCCGATGTTGTTGACTCTTGGGAGAGTTCTTTGCTTTTACCCAACATGAAGTCTTTCCTGTATGCCTCCTGGGTAATGAGAAGCCTTTATAGGCCATCAATTAGGACTAAAGCAACTGATATCAATTAGTACTGCTAGGGGGCAGGGTTTCTCTCTAAAAACTGACAGACTTCAGGTGATCTCCTGGCTTTCTATGCCATTTTGCACCTTGTTATCTTCATGTGTTTAATACGATTTCTTTGTGTCTTTTCACTTTATTACACATAACTCAGTTTATGGACTTAAATGTTTAGATGTATTTGCGTGAATTAAGTACTTGAGTTGATATTGACATGTGGTGCAAATTTTGTGTCAGTAGCCCACTTACAAATACCCGTACTTATAAAAATGCTGAATTGTCAAATACTTATTCTCCCAGCTGTATAAAGTGATAATTAACACTACATACACCTACCACATTTTTATTGTCTTTTGTATTTTGAAACGAATGGCGAGGAGTGATAGAACCTGCTGGAATCCATAAAAACACATTTTTAGCAGTCGCATTCAAGCCAAATTGTGTCTGTATTCTTATTGGTACTTTAACTGTACTACCCTAAAGCACAGTAGCAAACATTGTGTCGTCTCCAAAAGCAGGCTATGTGCATGGAGCCTCAGTATCATAGCCTGAAATTATTTGGCCTGAAAGCAGAGTGATGTGATTGGGTCTGACTGGCCTCATGAGGTTAGCCCGCACTGCTTCAAGCTTTAATATCACACACAAGTTTTACTAAGGCTGACGCCAGCTTCACAAGTTCTAGGACAGATTGGCCAATAAGGATTATGAACAGCATGGTTTTTAGAAGCAATTAGCCATATGTTATGGAGTGTGGGGGGGAGAGAGAGAGAGAGAGAGAGAGAGAGAGAGAGAGAGAGAGAGAGAGGTCTACGTTATCAAAGTGCAGTGACAATTCGTCTGTCCCCCATCATATCTCTTCTTCCTTTCTCTCTCTCTGTCTCTTAATTACACAGCCCCCCAAATCAAATTGCTGGCTGCTCATTTATCGCCTCAGAACAGGCCAAGCCAATAAAATCTTATGCGTGACTTTTAAAAACAGACAGCCAAGCCTCCAGCACACAGAGAAAGTAAAGGAGAAACAAAGCAACACGGAGAAAGAGTGTGAGAGGAAGAGAAGCCTTCAAGCTGTGAGGACAGAAGGCAACTGGTGGTGGAAAAAGTTTTGGGTATTTCTCATTGTTTGTAAGCTAATTTATATGCATAAACCCCAAAAGATGGGTAGCTTGTAGGAGGTTATAGAATAATATAATATAACCATATAACTCACATAACTCATATAACTATTACAGTTTATTCTCTGACCTCTCTCAGATCGTGAGACAGTGCCCCCTCAGGTCGTTCATATGTGTAAAGGGAGGTCATGAGTTTTTGACAAATCTAATCCTATTAAGAATGATGTTTCACACAAAAGTCTGAACAAGAAGAGCATTTTGATAGTAAAAAGAGAAGGTTCTCTTTACTTTTTTCAGAAGTTACAGGTATGGGTGAATCAAGGCTTCTTGTTTTCAGTCCCACCATGTTCCGTTAAGGTGGGCAAAGGCTTCTTCCAAAAAATCCACAGGGTCGGGTGAGATGGGATATGTCCAATTGCCAATACCTAACATCTCACATATTACCCAAACCGATATGTGGCCTCGAATACAGCAGGAACACTCTCTGCACCCCTTACAACAGTTGTCATCATTTCGTATCTAATGATAAGGTAATTAAGATAAGGACAGTTTCCTTTTTTAAATCCTGTTAGACTATTGTGGTCATTTTTTTATTTAGTCATGACTTCCCTCAGTGATGTCAGCATCTGGAAGGAGTGGGTGTATCAGGATCCTGTTCTACCTTATATGAGCATGCCTTATCTAAAAATACAAAGAGTAAGGTCATCCTCACAGGTTGCTTAGAGGTAATCTCAAAGGAGTGGACGAGTGCACGCCCGGCCCTTATATGGGCAATTCATCCATCAGTCCATATTTAGTTGTTTATGAGTATCTGATGTGAAATGCGATTTTGATGTCTTTCATGAACAATCTACAGATACAAATCTACAAATCTACAGATTTATGCTTGATTGTTTCCTGTACCTGGAAGTCGCTTTGGACAATAGCGTGAGCCAAATGAATAAATGTAAATGTAAAATGTTCCAGACACAGCAGCTAAATCAAGAAGAAGCATAAACTTGGAGAGTAGAGGCAATAGAATGTCTTTATATAGATTTTCCAGTAGACTTTGTTTGAGGCAAATACAGACTCCACCATCACCTTACAGTCATCCGCTGAATTGTTTACATCTGAAGTAACGTTATTTTGTGATAAATCCTGCAATGTAGTATTTTATGGGAAACTCTTGCGAGTTTCCTGCTATGCTCTGCTAATTCCCTGTGTGCTGTTTATGGCTGTTTTTTCTGAGATACGTAATTATGTTTCATTCACCGTTAGTGTTGAAAAAGAGTTGATGTGTGTTGGTGGGTGAGATGGGGGTTAATAGTGCACTGTGCTAAGGCACCATCAGTGTGGTTTTGCCACAAGTCACCTCTCCAATGCCTTTACTGCTGTGGTGTATGTTGAAGCATTAAAAAGAACATTTCTATCTGGAGAAACGCTTCCTAAATTCTTTACTGTAATATGAGAAGGTTCATCCATGTTGCCAGCTGTTAATAAAGCACAACAACTTTATGTTCAATAAAGCAGCATCATTACATGCATGAGTTCTGACTTGCCCCAAAATTCACGTTCGGCAGAACTGAACCCCAATGTATCTCTAGGACCCCCTGCAGTCTGTATTGTAGCTATTACAAAAAAAGAAAATCACATTTTGTGCTGAAGAAATTTCACATTACTTTTACAGAAAAGGAACAATGTGCACGACATTTACCGATGCAATGGAACAGAACATCAAAGCCTTGACAAATTTAAAGGAGATGGAAAAATATTCTTGAATGGAAGTTAATACAAAAAATTAGCTCCAGGTCACTGTAAAATGCCTTAAATAATAAGAAAACACACTTACAGTAATGGCTATAAGTGACAAACTTTTGGTCAATTTTCTTAAATATTGAATTTTCTTTATATTCACCAGTAATTAAAAATTCAAATTATATCATCCAGTAATTGAACATAGGGGCTACTGTATGTTCCATACGTGAGTAAACATATTCACTGTCATCAAATAATTGTCAACCTAGATCACAAATGGTCCGTCTACAGTAGCCTCCCGTACACTCATCTGACTATTTTCTTTGCAATTCTAGCAGTCTCACTAACTTTCTCCCTGTTGCTCTCTCTCTCGCTCCTCATCTCACTTTCCACATACACAGAATAAGTAAGAAATAATGAAGCATATAAACACACGTCTTCTGCAAAACCAGGAATCCTGGATCCAGCTCTGCTACCAAAACCCACACACAAGCCTGAGTGGTATCATCACTCTGGGGTAATCCCAGCACACTGACCAGCTATTTGCTGTTATTACTGAAATATTAATACACACAGTCCCAACTGATATTTTTCCACTGAGAGATCACATCACAGAGAACATCAGATTTTTCATGACAGGAGGATAATTATACATTTCTTACATAAACACATGACAACTGCTCTCAGCAGGGAACATACATCACAAATACATAGCATCAGATTAGCTGACACGTTCCAAAATAAATAGAGTTTAGAATCTCCAAGACTGTATACACCAGTTCAAAGTGCCCAAAATATACATACAGTAGATAGTAGTACATACACACTGCATGAACAAATCACATGTATATGTACACATATCCGTTCACCACTTTACTTTACACAAATGTAATCTCTAACATTCACACATGCACACACAGTGAGTTGATTTGGAGAGTGCAGAAGGTGTGCGAGAGATCAGTTCAGCTCGGAAGCCCTTCTTCCATAAGTTTTGGCAAAAGTGCATGGAACATGTAATTGAATGAGGAATGACTTCTCGTCGATTCAGGACACTTTTCTGGCTGCCCAATAAAAGCATGAGGTCGGTGTGGGTTTCACTCTTTTGTTGCTTTTATTCAGCCTGCTGCTCTTATATTTGGTTAGACCCTCACTGTTCACTCTGCATTAGCCTACTGCCAAGGCATGCATAATGTCATGAACTTGTGTTGTTCAATATTGAACAGGGGAAAAAAAGGAATCAGATACACAGCAATAAAGAGTGGAAAAAATTGCATGTCCAAGCCCTGCTGGCTGCTATGGGAGTCCTGCTCCTGCTCGTCAACTCCTGCCAGGATTAAGGAGCGCTGAGCTTGTGGACCCAATTTGGCTCCACAACCAAGACCACAAGAACATGGACTGTCTGTGCTTTACCGCTCTCCATATTGGGTTTAAATGTTGACCTACTAAGGCCTTCAAATCCTTCAGACACACACACACATACACACAACAGAAGCACTAGTAAGTCTATGCTTGTCTGACAGGGGGAGGCAGGAAGGCCATCCTGGCTATGCCACACCTTGGCGGCCAATGGCAGCAGAAAGGGCCTGACAGGTACAATCAACACTTATGACTTTCAATTTGTGCCTTTATAAGCATGACTGTCCCACCGAGCAGTTGATGTAGTTGATGCTGTTTACTGGCACTCAAACCTGACTTTTGGAGCCTATTTAAGGGCTTAAATAAAGTGGGCTCTGTCCCATATTGAGCAGTACTCTCGTTGTGCAGTCTCCATCATTTTCCCTCCAATGATTTCATGAGCTAAAAATTCACTTTTCTTTTCAAAATATGTTATAGTGCTTAAACAATACTGTGTAAAGGAACAACACATTATACATTATGAAATGAGTTCATAAAATAAAAAGTAAAATAAAATAAAAGTGATATTTGTAATAAATTACAATTCAGATCTTATTTTGTGATATTTATGCTGACAGCTTCAGCAGTTTCAGGATGTATATTCATATTTACATACATACATCAATGCAATGAACATCCCTTGAGAGCTTGTGTAAATTATTGCAAAATTAGTTCAGTTAGCAAATACAACACAAATCTGGACATGTTTGAACCATCTTTCAACACTATGCAAGTGCCTGGTTCTATTTTTCTTTCCCTTTATCTTTTTGAACATCAGCCAGTAAATACATCTAGTGGCCCATGGGCAATATGCTTATGATTAATGTGTGCATACACTGGCATGCATTCATAAGTCAAACAACATTTGATATCAATTTAGATGATGCACATAAGCATTATTAAAACCCATACCGAGAACCTGTCTTAACTCTGAGGAGGAAACACTCACTAATTTGACAACTGGTAACGACATGTAAAAGTATGTATTGTCAAAAGCCAGCGAAAGATGCTGAACCTGATCTCAAGAGCCTTATCCACAGAACGCACCACTTTCTCAAACCATGTTTCTCAAAAGAATGACCATGGAAGTACTTTGACAGTCTTCAAACAACTCATCCAATATCAACACAAAGCATGACTCAACCCCAGCCAACTACATATCAATCCCACTGACAGAACCAGAATCCCTCCAAAACCAAATTTTGTAGGCTCCTATAGTAAATCCAAAACACATCTCCAGGATGCTGGTGTACTGAGTACAAATCCAGACGCAAATGACACCACACTTTCCGCACCTGAGGACGGAACATAAACACATGCAGAATCAATCATAAATAATCATAATAAACGGGCTGAGACAATAAAATCCCCTACACTGCTACTTTAAATGCAGTCGTAAAAGGAAAAATGTAACCAAAAGTGGTGTGGGCTACTTCTTAGAGACAAAGGTCAGTTCTGGAAAAAAAGAGTATGAAACTGTATACTTGTACTACAAAATAAGTATTCTGTTCATTTGTTGGATAGTGTATGAAAGCTCTCGGGTTCCCACTGGCACCAATTTCTCTTTGATCCTAACCCTGCAGTGGTAGCACTGCCTGCGTGGCCACAGGACAGTTCTGCCTTCCATGCTTCAAAACATGAAGAAGGAAAAAGTCACATTTTTTGTAACAACTCAATCTGCCAAAGAAAGTGAGATTTATGGGCAAGAGCGTCTACAATAACACATAAAATGCTGCTGTGTGGAGCAGGGCTGGCTTCTCAAGAGCCGATGCTGAAAGTCTCCTAAAAGAGGGGTCAGTGGAAAGAGCAGAGAATGACTCTGGCTGTATGGTGTAGCTAAATTCTGAACCGAGGGCCGATGAGGACTTTTTTTTAGGTCCATTTTCAAATTATCCAACCTCATCTGATGTAATTCTAGATGAGAAAAACAACAACTTTTTTTAATTGAATGTCCAACGAGATGAAGAATAAGTTAAAAAAGAAGATTGTTCGAGTAAAGTTGTGGAGTAAAAGGGTCTCATGTGAAATCTATATGAGGCCTGCTGCCTTTGTTATTAAAATGACTGAAATAGAACTGCTTAAGAGTTATACACTGTACCTTTGCTGCTGCCAGTGCATTCCTAGGGAGAATTCCCTCTAATTTGCATGGAATTTCTTGGAGAACTGACAACAAGTGGGGAGTGGGTTGCGGGAGGAAGAAAACAGGTTGGATTCCATATTTATTTTTTAGCAAAAGCACCCAATAAATCTGTCTGGGTCTGAGGCATATGTGCAGAGAAGCAACAACAGAGCTAAGTGCATAGGAATACAGCCATCATGGTCAGTGAATAGCCAAAGCCTGAATGCAGAGTGGACCTCTCAGCATCAATCGGTTATGTCCCAAACCACAAGCTCTTTATCGGATCCAAGGCTCTTTGGAATATTAACTCCTCTGTTGTTAGATGAAATGACGTAACTTACCAAACACAAAGACCACCAGGTTTAAATAAAGCAAGTATGAGTTTTTCACTTTCAGCAACAATTTGCCTTCCTTGCCAAAAAACACAAAAACTGCAGGCTTCAGAGTGTGGGTCAGTATACTACGGTGATGGACTTCAGTTTCAGCCATTTGTGATAGAAAAATATGTCCTCCATTACTTCAATTTTAGCTATGAAGTTTAAATCAGAAGGCCACCTCCAAAATGTCTTCGTCTCCATTCTTCCCTGGTATGCTATGATAGAGAGGTGGTATGAAGGTTATGTGTTGTTGACATGGAGAACTTAAAGACTGGGTCTTACAGGAGCCAGTTCTGTAAGACGGCTGTCACTCTGTGGGGTGTGAGGGTGGGGTGAAGGTCCAGTGAGTGAGCTAAAGGGACAAAGAGGAGCCTGTCTCAGCATGGATGGCCAGGCCAAGCTGCGATTGATGGGGTGGTGTTGAGAGATGGAGATGTCAGCCAAACAGACAGGCTTTCAGAGCCTAAACAGAGCCAAGGGCTTGCTGGGGCGGGGGCTTGAAGTTCGTCACCTTGAAGCTTTGGTGTGGGTGGTGGGGCTCCCCAAATCAGTTCGTACTGTGACTTTAATATACAAGAGTGAGAGCTGATCTATCCAACCAGGCCTCAACAGGGGCCCAAGTGTCCTGGCAGTAAGACTGCTACATATTAGAGAAATGCAATGCATGAGGAGATGGGGGGGATCAATTATGATTATTGCCTCAAGCAAAAGTCTCGCTCTCTCTCTCTCTCTCTCTCTCTCTCTCTCTCTCTCTCTCTCTCTCTCTCTCTCTCTCTCTCTCTCTCTC
>JBBIGC010000125.1:6037082-6070412 GCA_037576955.1 Lepidarchus adonis | reverse complement strand
TCTCTCTCTCTCTCTCTCTCTCTCTCTCTCTCTCTCTCTCTCTCTCACACACACACACACACACACACACACACACAATAACATTTAACATTTAAACAACCAGCCTAATACATGTGTAGGCTGTTAGCTGCAGATCCATGCAAGTTGTCTTCTTCCAATAAATCCTGCCGCCATCTCTTTCCCAGGTACGCAACACACCATTCAGGTGTCCAAATGATGGTGCAGACCTGATGCCAACATGCCTACCTTAGGCACTTTCAGCAGTGGACAGGGATTAACATAAGTATTACCAAGGTGTGGCTATGCAGCCCTGCCCTGATATCGTTCTATCACAGAGATTATTAACTTCTGTTTTAGTCATTTGTGCTAAAGTAACACTATTGGATCAGACCACACCACATTGAAAATTTATTGATCCAGTTGTCTAGTCATTACAATTAGGCAAGAATTTATTCAGCTGTCATTCTGAACTTTCAGATTAATTTTGATTAGATTAAAGTACATGCAATTCATTGGAACCTCCCGTGGACGGAGCCTGATTTATTTAAACCTGGTTTGCTACTGCTTTTGTGATATTGTCATCATGCCAAGGTCTAAAGATCTCTCTATGGCCATAAAAAAAAAATGAAATCCCTATGCATCTAGCAAGGAATTTAAAAAGACATCTAAAGATTATGTGAAGTAAATCATTCCACTTTCAGGAAAATAATCTATAAGTTGTATGAATTTCAAATCACTAGCCATTTGTCCAGGACTGGCTGCACTACCAAAGTCAGTGCAATAGCAGATCACCTGATGCAAAAACACTTTCATCATGATCATCAGGTAACTCTTCCAATTGTTAGTTTAAACATTTTTAACATATATGGGAGGTGTGTCAGGAAAACATTTGCTCTCCAAAAGGAACAATAGAGCAAAACTACAGTTTGCCAAAGCACAGACCAAGTCTTTTGATGTAATGTTCAGTAGCAGAAAACTTGTCAAGAGAAAAAACTTATACTTGTTTCTTTACCATTACATTATGCACAACTAACCTGTTTGCCCACGTTACAGAATTAAAATTAGTGACCCGATGCTGGACAGTTTAGTTATCTCTATAGTTTTTTCTTAAGTGGTCAGTTTCAGGCCATATGACACTATTGGTGGAATATTTAAAATTTTAAATTTTTAGTCAAATTCTTCAAAATCCTAAGCACCACTACCTTGTTTCTCTTTTTCTCTCTCTCTCTATCTCCCCAACACACACACATATACACACACACACCGGTCACTACCCTACCAGTACCACTGGCATGCTGCTCTTGTCACTGTGTGATTGAGAAATAAAGCATAAACCTATAAATAAACTGTGCCCAGCCATAAATAAAATGCAAACAATACTCTCAATATTCTATTGTGAATTAAACTTTTAAACCTCTCGTCCAATTTTGATCTTATACCCGTTAAACTGATTTATATGGTATAACTGGCATACATAACAGTAACAACAACAGTAGCTCTGTGTTTTCCTGACTGTGAGTAAAAGGTTCTGTGTGAGGTTTTCTTTCATCCTCCACCATCTACCCACCAAAACATACAGTGAGGATAGAGAGAGTGACAGATGAATCGGCTGTTGTTTGGAACACATGTGGCAAATATGTCAAGACTTGGTAAGAAGAGACATCACCCTGCCGATTCCCACTGGACAGCTGAGACTTAGAAACTTGAGTCCTATTCAAATAAATTCTTTCCTTTCCAAAATGTACACTTCTATGGCACTTAGGAATTTCTTTGAAATAATATGAAAAGTAAGAAGTCACATAGTATACAGAATCCATGTACTTACAAATTAAAATTCTCACAGTTTGCATTTAACTGATAACCACCCACAATGTTAAATACAACACTGAACTACAACTAAAACAGAGTTTTGTAACTGGGGGTCAAGAAATGTATCATTTATTAATAAGCACAGTTGAATTAATTCAACAATAAATAAGGCAAAAGAATCTTTACCCAAAGGCAAGCTACTCGTTGAGGCCTAGTTCCAGTGGAGATCTGCTCCTGATAAAAATATAACAATTATCCATATCAGATACAGCAGCACACGTGGAGTGCATCATGATACCTCAGGTGTGATCTGCCCCCCACAGGTCTGGGGGGTAATAACATGCCTCCAAATAATAATTCTACCAGATGGATAGAGTTCACTTTCAAACAATGAGGTCTCGTTGTACCCCAGAGCTTTCATTTTACACATGATGGATCTAATAGAGTCTCTTTACATTGCCTCCAAAAGCACATGGTGTTGATCAAAGCCACAACACTCTCATTCACTCAGGAAAGGTAATGAAAATCCTCTGTGGCTGTACAGAATTACACATATTCCTACACACAGTACCCTTCACCTTTCATGTTCCCCCAATTTAAATTGTCAGCACCCGTTTCCGAATTCTTGGGTTAATGCTAAAACCTGCCTTGAGTTTGGGAGAAAACATGCAGGACTGGAATTCTGCCCTCATTTGAAGAGGCATTAGTTTCCCTGTACAGGCTTGAGATAAGACAAAAGAGCGTACACCTGCAATTCAAAGTCAATTGTAAGCCAAATCTGTCGTGCTTTCGATAGACACATGCTCCAAGACAAAATAAAGTTCAGACTTTCTCACATTCACTGCCCAGAAAATGAATATTTCTTTGGATGAAAGTTGAAGGTAAACAAGATCAGAAATAACTACAAAAGTGTTTTTCAACCAAAACATGGCTCTGGAATAGTGGAATAGTGCCTCTCTTTCCATTTCAGAGTGTCAGTGGATTCCAACAGGATCACATAAATACATAAATTAATAAAAGAACTTTCTACCAGTCGTTAATTTATTGAGCCCCTTAGCCAAACACCAGTGTTTGTAAAAAAGAAGGAAAAAGAAAAAAGTCATTATTTCACATTTCTACACATGACTGGCCCATCCATGACCATTCAGCATGTCCAAAAAATCCTTAACAAAAATGGAAGAGAAAGAAGTCCATTTCTTTATGGTCCCACTTTCCATTCCAAAGACCCACGCAAAACTCAGATGTTACAAATGAGCTCATATTTAGGCAGTTAATCTTGTTTTTTAAATGGCTAAATAACTTATGGTTGATAAAATTAATGAATTGTAGTTTATTCAGCCAGCAGATCAATGCAGAGATACGTTCAGGGGTTGTGCTTGAGCTGAGGAGCTGGAATTGAAATAAGCTTATATATTGGAACAGGCAGGGCAGGCCTCGGGTGTTAAAGCTGAGTGAACAAATGCGTTGTTTCTGAGGCTGTTATCCTCCCACTGAGAAATGAATGATTTGGAAGCATGTGGAAACTTGCTTTATGGTGAAAGTTTAGCTGGGTCGCTCTTATAGCAGTTTCTCAGAACCCTAAAGAAACAGCAACAGACATACCCATTAGGTAAAGAAAAATCAACATATTTTAGGAAACTTAAATCCAATTTGTGAGCTTTTAAATTTTAGAATAAATTTAATAGTCACACAAACTTGAACCACCTCCATTTTAATAGGGCTGCTACCTGCCAGTTAATAAAAGCTTACAGGATTAGAATGTTAAAAAGGATTTCAGAATTATGGAGTAAAATCAAATTGTATATGAAGTCCACTCTCCTAAAATGCTTAATAATTATAATTACGTCACTTTTTAAAACTTTTAAATATAAGTAGTCCGGGCCTGAACAGCAATTTACAGGCTTGAAGTACTTCTAAATGAGCACCTGAATAGTCATACTCAAAACTAACCTTTCAAAACAATTATATTTAAAGCACTGAATACTAATTTAAATATGCAGTTGTTCCATTTTAATCAGTGTTTCCATTCACACCAGCAGCAATAGGCACATGTTTTACGTGTGTCGCAGAATAAGCCATTCTGAGTGTTTTTTTCCACCTCCATGCAAGTGATGTAATGTTTTCTTACTTCACATAAAACTTTGGTGGTTAGTAATAATTATGGTTCCACACTATGTTCACAAAACAACAGAATGTTTGCCTACAAATGATATCATTTGTCTCTATTAGAGGTTGTCTTTAATGAGATAGATTTGAAAAATGATTTAAGATGAGCTAGCAGTACGGCAGATAAAGAGCTGGTGCCAAAAACATGACTCAACATCAATAGTGGTTCAGCTACACAGTCAGATTTTTCTGTTTAACCTTTTTGTTACTCAGTTTCTGTTTTGTTGTATTTTTTGTTTATTATAATAAATGAACCTATTAAAATATCTGAAACAGACTGAAAACTTATTTTGTACTTGTGTGCTGTTTATATTTAACACCATTTCCACTGTGATTTTGTGGTTTTATGTCATCCATTTGTTACTGAAATTAAAACTACAGTTTCACTACACGTTAAACTTGTATAACGGTGTTTGTAACAAATAAACCACTTGAACTGAACATAGGTTTGAAAATAATTTGAAAATACTTTACTCACAAAAAGCTATGAATATTTGGCTTTTGGGTGAAATTTTAAGATGAACCTAAGATGCAATATAACCTTCACAGGTGAACTTAATGTGATCTTCCAAAAACTTCTCCAACTGTTCAATGTTTCAGTACTTTTTACACAACTTGCTGTTCACAACATTGACCACATTGAATTGACCAATACATTTCCTGGTTCAATCAGAATTAGCATTTAAACAGTCCTTCTCATCATGATGTTCATATTTTCACATCTTGACACCTTACAATTGATCAGCAGTACCTCACCATTGTGAGGCTTTAAACAGGATGTTCTCAGATGGAAGTGGCCACTGAGCTTAAATAGTCACAGAGTCATCAGCAGGGTGCAACAGAGATACAGAGAGACTGGAAGAGTCACAGTAAGGCATAGAAGTGGACGTCCTTTGGCCACATCGCACACTGATGACCACTTCACTGTGAACAGTGCCCTGCAGAACCGGATGATGAATACCACTGTGAGGTGAGAGGCACCCAAGTGTCATGACAGACCTTTCAAAACCATTTACATCAGCATGGTCTGCATGCTAGAAGACCTGCAAGAGTACCTGACCACACCACCAGGCACAGGCGTCATCGTCTGGCATGGGCCAGGGAGCATTTACGCTGGACGAGGGACCAGTGGGCCTCAGTGCTGTTCTCTATTGATTCACATTGAGCAGAAATTTTGGCCAAGCACGATGTTGGAGACGTCAAGTAGAATGCTAAGCATCAGCTTTGGTGGTAGTGGTGTTAGTGTGGGCGGGTGTGTCTTGTCCATACAGAACTGCCCTACACTTTGTAAATGGGAGAGTGACAAGCCCATACTACCTGAATAACATCATTATTCAGTCATTGTGCCCCTGCATTAACAAGAACAGGCCTAATTTCAAAACTCCAGCTCATGGAGGTTGCATCATTATGGAATGACTACTGGAGACTAGAAACCTTGAATGTAGTGGCTGTACTTTCTCCAAACTTGAATAGAGAAGCTATGGGATCAGCTGAATCCCCATGTAGAGGCTGTGTACCCCAGAACCTCAATGACCTGAGGGCCACTCTTCAAGAAGAGTGGGATGCCATACCTCAGCAGCAATAAGTCACCTTGTGAACAGCATGAGACATTGTTGTCAAGCTGTAATTGATGTTCAATGGCACATGACACGTTATTGAGACACTGCTTTTTGTTGTGGTTTACTCACCACTGTTGTTGGCTTTTGTTTCAATAAATTGCTTGAGATGGGAAAACAACCATTACTTTCATTATATAATATCACTGCACTGTGAACTTTTTACATTTTCCATAAATTTCACTTGAAAGCCAAATATCCCTAACTGTTTGTGAGTAATGTATGTATGCAGTGCAATGGATGTAGATTCACTGCTGTATCTGTTTGATAAACTGTTTGATCACTTTTAGTGGAGTAATATAAGGCCAGGATAATTTATACATTGGCAGTATACTTTGTCCACCATTTGTTGACGTTAGAATGTTTATACAAAAATACACCAGTGATGATGGTAATAATATTGGATGGCAAAGCTAAAAAAAAATAATAAATCAATAGCTAACAAGTGTAGCACCACATCTGAAAGTCATTATAACTAAATAATTCAAACCATTATTACAGAACATTGTAAACTAGGAAAATAGAAAGTAAAAATACCTACAGTAACTCGAATGTTTGTTACAAATAGGTGAAAAAAAATCATTTTTTAAAAATAATATATATAATAAACTTTATTCTACATTTCTTTTAAGTTAGTAGTACAGTGGTGCTTGAAAATCTGTGAACTCTTTTGGATTTTCTAAAAGTAAATAAAGGGATCCAATTAAATAAATATGTATTTGTTATTTTATATGGAAATATATATAAGAAATTCTAAAATAATCACAAACTTTCAAGCACCACTATATGTATAATATACCTTTTCATGTACAGTGTGGTTTCTCACAATAGCATACAAATTCATCAGTATGTCCTACTATTAATTACTGACTTGTAAAATATGTTTTCATACCTTACAAAACAATACAACTGTATTTCAAACTCATTTTATGACACCCTAAATTTGTATCACTATCACTTACCCAGGTCAAACTGTAATGCTGAGCAGAATGATGGGGCCAATGTGCAAGGGGGGAACGAAAATAGAGGAACACACTTGTGCCCAGCTTCTACCTCAAGTAGTACCGGCCGAACAAACACTGCTCACTCGCCGAATGAGCTAATAATGACGTCATGGGGTTAGGTGAGGTGGAAAATGAGGGCACTGCTCTGGCCACTGGCAACCTGAAAGGTCCCAGGGAACTATGCAGCATGCATATGCCACCACACCAAAGACACATGCATGCAGGTGGACTGCGTAGCCTGGACGTGCCTCAAAACAACCAGCCGACCAGACGTCATGGCTGCCAACACAGAGTCTCCCAGTGAGAGCGGTATCCGCACTTGGGGGTGCTCGCCCCGATCCCACACTGCCTCCCTCTACTGGAACGCATCCCCTCTCTGTTTAGAGGGAAACGGCTCTGGGCCCGGGGGAGCATCAGTGAGGTTCTCCTGCTAGAGAAACCCCACAGATGCCAGATCGCTGAACACAGTGGGCAGAGGTTCCCTGGGTAAACCCAAGGACCATACCAAATTACAATAAAGTTACAAATACAAAGAACAATCTGGAGGAGCCCACAAAGGCGGCCAGGAGCAACTGGGCTAATATTGCAGCCGGACCCAGAGGGTGATCATTCCCGCAGCTCACGCTCCCACGCCAGCTGATTCACCACCCTGTCACCCTAAGGAGCACTTACCTGTCACCCAGCATGGGCACGCCTCCCCAGGCTGGTGTTCAGCGAACCTTACACAACTCCTTACACAAACAAACAGTATGCTGACATCAATGAACACTAACAAACCATTAAAGAATGAAAGAACAGCGCAAACAAAACTGAATAAATCTAATAGCTGGCAAATTTTAGGTAGCAAGTTTTGCATAAGAACCATAGATTTGAAAAAGTCAACCACCTTCTGTGTTTTCTTTATTCCTTAAATATTTTATGACAATAAGAACAACAGTACTTCGATGGGTTGGTCTCCTGTCCAGGGTGTACCCTGCCTTGACTTGTAGTCTGCTGGGTTCAGCTCCAGCTTCTCTCGCGACCTGGAATGGATTAAGCAGCTTGAAAAGGACAATTCTACCAGAGGAAAATGTAACAGTGGCCATGAAACACTTACCTTACTTGCATTACATTACTTACATTTTAACTTGCTAGGTGGTTGTGACATTACTATCTAACTAATCAAATTTAAATGCTATTGGTTGGCATTAGCTGGCTCACATCATGTTTTCATTTCTCTTGCATGTAACATTAATTGATATGCTGGTTATAGATACAAAAATGTAACAACAAATAAAAACATATGGGTATAAAAATTAAGCCTTATTTAGATGTCTTTTGTTCTTTGAAAGGAATGGAAGGCTTAGTTCTATTTACTTATTTGTCTCTGCAAAACACTATCACATAACATGTCAGTATCTTCGAACTATCTGTCCTCCAGAACCTAATCCATCAATCCATGCCAGAGCAATAATACAAAGCTAGAGCTTAGAATATGATACCATTTTATTTTGCATAGTGACTGAGTTAATAATAAATCTTCTTTGTATGTTGAGACATTGCCCATTTGTGATGGGTATATAGGGTTCAGCATTAGCATGGCTTAAACTGAACAGTTTGGCTCTATTTACACAAGAGCTGATAGAGGCCAGATGCTCAGCTTCCTCTTGTCTTCGCTACAACATCTCAGTCCATCTAATTGGATTGCACTCAATGCACAGAAGATTTGAGCTCACTATTCACAAGACTGACATTCAGATGGTGAGAAAACAGGAGGAAGAGAAAAAGAAAGCCAGCCAAGCAGTGAAAGAGAAAAAGGACTTAGGTAACATACTCCTATTCGAGGTGATTTAAACTTGAACCCCAAGAGCCAGACTTCATGGAGAGTACCCATGATTAAATATACCAATCAGCTGATGGAAGGGCAAAAAATATGTTCCAAGTCATCTACTCAGGTTTCAGCCCATGAATTCTTTTGACTGAACCCACAGCACTGTGGTAGAACCACAGGCCCCTGCCCTGCTGGGTGCAGTGGAGGCCCCCTATATCTTCTGGAGCATGGGGGTAACGGTGCTGGTTTAACATATCCTCTTCCCTTAGGGAAGTACAGGGTGTTGGGGAAAAAAACTGGGTAGTTGGGTGAAGAGTTCTGAGTTGTTGGTTTTTTCCCCCCTTTTTTCTGGAAAACACACCTCCCTCTGTGCATAATTACTTCCATGTGTGGAGTCAAGACTAACTATCACAATAGTAAGGAGAAAAAAGATCTGATTATGTTTCATGTCTTCAAAGCCTGTGTTTTTTTGTGCTACAAAACAGTTTGCTTAGACGACCAATGAGTCATCTACATCTGTCACTAAAATAGCACCACTGTCCAGAAACTCATCAATAATACCTGACATCACCATCACCACTAGCACCGCACATTCAGAGCTGGTAATTGCAGACTACAGGTCTCTGTTACTATCAAAACGAATCGCTGACTTATTAAAGGAGACACAGTAAACAAAACTGAATTTCCTTGCCACTTCACATATGTTACTTGCCAATATAGCTACCATCCGAGAAAATGTGAAACGTGACATCTGTGTATTTGCCTTGTACTGAAACCATGTGGTTCTACACACCATTAGGACAGTACGCTGTATTGCATACTGAGTGTGACAAAGAATGAGTCAGCCTTCAAACCACTGTTTCACAAAGGAGCATCTCACAGACAGGGAGGTGTAAAACAGTGAAACAATGGAACACTCACACTGTATTTATTACTGAATGATTCCACAGACTCATTTTTGTTTATGGTAGTATACTTCATGTGGGCTAACTGTATCCTATTCTTTCTTCACCAGATGAAGTTGAATGTATAGCTAAGCTAATAAGGTCCTACAATGCTAATTTGCTACAATAAAAATTTTAGACATTTTGTTCAGATATTTACAGTAAGAGACATGATCTATAAGATTTCAAATTAATTATTTTAAAAGTAAGTAAGTAATATTGGTAATAAATTACTAGGGAAATGCTTGCACCACCTCTAAAATTCAGTTTTCAGTGGGGGCACTGTTTAAATCAGATAAAAAAAAATACCACAGCTGCTTGCCTCATGTGTTCTTGCGTGAGCTTGGACCTCCACAATAACACTATATAATGGACAGAAGTCACACAATGTTCTTCACACTTTTGAACTGATACAAGGAAATTTTCAACAACAATCATGTGGTAATGATGGCAGAGACTTCACAACCCAACATGATTGCAGAGTGAGGATTCCAAGCAATATAAAATGCCCATTTAGACTGTGGTTAGCAGACAGCAAAACTATGGAACCTCAAAAAAAAGTTATATTATTACGTTCATGGACACAATGCACAAAAATACACGTTTAAATTGTTTCAATGAGTGTGTTTCTTTAGAAAAAATATTAACTGCAATTTTTGCTTATTTTTGACATTGTTGTTGTTTCACATAAGACAAAATAAATTATATAATATTATGATAAATAATATTATTAGAGTAACAATTCTTTTTTTAAGATCATCAGAGAGTTTTTTGCCATGAGGTGCCATGTTGAACTTCCAGTGACCAGTATGAGAGTGTGAGAGCGATAACACCAAATTTAACCCAGCTTCTCCCCACTCACTAACGAGTCACATGACACCAGGGAGGGAAAATGGCTAATTAGGCATTTTTACTTAATTTTACTAAATTTTGTTGCCAGCGGTTTGGACACTAATGGCTGTGTGTTGCGTTGTTATGAGGGGACAGAAAATGTACACTGTTATACAAGCTGTACACTGACTACTTTACATTGTATCATTGTACCATTGTACAAGTGTCATATCTTCAGTGTTGTCCCATGAAATTATATAATAAAATATTTACAAAAATAAGAGGGGACTACTAACTTTTGTGAGTCTATTGTGTCTCTTGAGCAAAATACTGATGGAATCATAAAGAGTCCAGCCTATTGTACCCACACGCCTCATGCCAATCCTAACAGCCCCCCAACCATTTTGTGTTCACTTGACTAATATTTACATTTGTTTGATGATCTGAAACATTTTTGACAAACAAAAAGGACATTAAGAAGGGGCAAACACCTTTTCTCACCACTGTATGTGTAGGAGCAAAGCAGATCTTATAATGTATAAATGTAACATCATGAATAAAAACAGGACATGTAAAAGAAAAAAAATCAAAAGACACTCATTTAGATGTGAAAAATTATCACTGCAGGGTGAAGTGATGTCACAAAATCATTATACATTTTTTTCTTTAATCAGACATGAACAAGGCTGAAGTGTCTAATCTAAGTGGTTGTAAATCAGCCCTGGTTTTCCCCTTGACCTGCAAGAGGATGTGAGACAAAACCCTCTCCCCAAGGAATATGCCATTTATAATGTTACATGCTGTGGAGTAAAAAAGAAGTAATTATTTTCATATGGTACCAGGCACATACTGTTCCAAATCCCTGTGTGATGTGGCCACTGGACCAGAAATTTTATGTTTTCTTTTGTCCCCTGTTTATATGAATGTGATGAATGTCATTAAAACAGTAAATTTGCAACAGCACACTGCAATCCAAGCTATTCATAAAATGATGACCGTGTCTGAGGGAGCAGCATCTAAAGCTACAATGAGCTGTATGGACTGAAAAGACTCGATAACAGCCTCTGAGCATCTGCATACAATGAAAACACAATTCCACACTTAATTCTGAACACACAAACAACAAAGAAAGTAGTGTTTCATGTGACTAATAACAGAGAAAAGGACCAATCTGATGTGCGAAAGAAAAAGGCACACATCATAATGAGGTGTAGAGCAGGCCTCATGTGAGATGTCTCTCACTTTTATGGGAGAATCCTACATAGATACAAGACATACTGGGCAACGATAAATGGACATATTAATGACAGGAGTCATGTGGAACCCTATTAAACTAACTCAAATGCATACAAAGATAGAAATGTAGGCTTTAAGTCCTATTAAACTAACTCAAATGCATACAAAGATAGAAATGTAGGCTTTAAGTAAGCTGGAGGTGGACTGAACAGACTTTTGAGAAAATTGTGTAGAAATATGATGAAAGATGAAAGTCAAGAAAGCTTTTATGAGGATGAAAACTATTTGTGACACCAGTCAATACTAAGGATTACCAAAAGCAACTGTCTAGAATGTCATTAAGAACCAAAATGCACCAGTGAGCTTTGTAATTCCAAAGAGACTAGTAGGATAAGGAAGACCTCCATGGCTGATGAATCTTCACAATGGTAAAGAAAAATGATCAAACTCCTGTCCAACCGTAAAGAAAGTAGGCAGGTGTGTCTTTGTCAGAGAATACAGAAATACAGAGGCAATACTGAAAAACACACACCACAAAAACAGGATGGCTTGCAAGAACTTGCAAGTTCTTAACAGATCCCACAAAATTTTGGAAAAAGGTGTTATGGACAGACGAGACCAAAATTAGTCTATATCAGAGAAGAGAGAAAAATGTGTGGATATAAAGGAACTGTCCATGATCCAAAGCATTCCATCTCCTCTGTTAAACATGGTGGTGCACATGCTGCACCATGGTGGCATCTTCATTGTTTATGTAACTCATTTAATGATGCTTTAACCTGCAACAATAATGATCCCAAACATACTACTAAAGCAACGTTTCTCATTTCTAAAAAATATTTAAATTCTAAAATGGTCAACCCAGTCAAAGAAAAGTGTGTCTTTGTCCCAATCATTATTGAGGGCATATGTTTCTTCTCTCCCACAAACTACACTCTTACCACACATGAAAAGGGGTTTTCAGAATCTATATTCCAGAGAACATGGTACACCTGCTGTACTACAGGATGCCAAAAAGAGTTCTGGGAATAGAGACAGCGAGAGATATATTTCATGACAAGAACCACCCTACAGTGACTGTGAATGGGAGATATATGGACGTGAAATATTTTAACTGAACATGGGAATGATGTTCCATTATACAGATTCTTATCATCGTATTATTGTGAATATCATATTAAACACAAAGTTCTTTGTCTCCGCCCACACCCAGGTGTTTTGTCTTCAGTATTGTATTTAAGCCAAGTGTTTGTTCTGATCTGTGTCGGTTCTTTAGGTTTTCATGTCAGGTTTTTGTCAAATGTTTGGGTTATTGTTTAGGCATTCATGTTTCATATGTACTTATGTGTTTAAAAATAATAAAATCACTGTCAACACACTCATTCACAAATGAAGGTTGAAAGTCTATTGTGCAAATAAAAAGCTCAATGTGAGCATGATTCAGAAATGCCCATGGTTAGGCAAAGGTGCAAAACTGTTCTGTGGTCAGATTAATTAAATTTAGAAAATTCTAAACATGGAACCTGTGTCCTCCTAGGCAGAAGATGAGAGGGCCCATCCTGGTTAATATCTGTATCTCTGATGGTATGGGGTACATTGGTGTCTATAGCTTACAATATGCTCCCATCCAGACAACGTCTTTTTCAGGGCAGGCCTTGTTTTTTTCCACAAGACACTGCTGACCACATACTGCATCTATTACAGCAGTCTTGATGTTGAACTGCCCTGTCTGCAGTCCAGACTTTTAACCAATTGAAAACATTTGGTGCATCACAGAACAAAAATATTACGCATTTCCCAACTATAGGCTGTGGCTTATACATTGATTATGCAAACCTGGTGTTGGGTGAGGCATGCTTAAATAGGGCGGCCTATTTAAAAACATAAAAACACAGTTTTTTGCACAGACATCTGGTCAAATGCAGCTAATCTAACAGTTTACTAGTTCAAAAAGCCATTTTTGGGGCATAGCGTGATTCTGTTTTTACATACTACGTATGCTAAAAAGGAGTGAAAAATCATTGTATTAGTATAAACAGCAGATTAAAGAAACAGAAACTGATATGTCTAAGTTGACCTTTAATAGTAAATAACTTGGTAAACTAAAAAAAGGCCATTTTAGATTGGTAGTGGCAACACATTTTAATGCACCCACATTATAACTACCCATATTTTAATACAGCTATCAAATTATTATAAATGCATGTAAATATATTTATATCATAATATATAATATTTTTTACATTGACAAAACAAACCCATCCTAAGCAAGCAAACCAATTCCTATGGCAGACTTTTTATTTTACAGGCATTAATTAAATATATGTTTCACTACTTGCAATATGTGACCTGCTGTTATAATCATATACAACACTGTTTCCAAAAAAATAAAATAAAAACAGAACATAGTTACTTGTACATCATGTGAATTCATTTGATAATTAAAAAAATGTTTTAAGAAAAATATTTGCTCATATAGAACATATTTTTAAAGAGTTTACCCCTGTGTTACATTACCACTTCTTATCAGCACTTTTTATGAACTAAGGACATCAAGTGAAATGTTGATTAAATGAAATGTTGTTCCATTCTTGCCTGATATATGATTTCACTTCAGCATCTCTTTGCCATAAGTTTGTTTTATGCAGGCAGGCCAATTTAGCAAACAGACTCTTCTACTATAAAATGGGGATTTCTGAAATAAGTATGGTAAATTAGACAAAATACTGTGGAAGACAACTTAATTGCAGCATATGTTGCTCTGATACCTGTACATATAATTGAACAGTAATGGTGCCCTCTCGGACATTCAAGTTAACCAGGTCATGTGCACAAATCCTCCTCTACACCATCATAGATGCTGGCTTTTGCGCTGTAAGCCCATAAACTTGATTTTTCCTAAAAGTGTTTCATATTTTGACAATAGGACAACTTTCTGTTTCACTTCTGTACATCTGAGACACTAGAGAAGTTAATGTTTCTTTATCAAGTTAATATATGATTTCTCCTTTGCATTTGTGAATGCATCAACAAACTGTTCCAGACAGTGATTTTGGGAAGTGTTCCTGCAGTGGTTTCCACTGTAGAATCTTGTTTGTTTTTAAGCAAGTGCTGCCTGTGGGCCATCCAGTACAATTCCTGGATTCTTTGAAGCTTTTAATGATGTTAGGTACTGTACATTAAATCACCATAGAGAGACTCTATGCCTATTTTTATGCCCAATCATGTTACTGAAATATTAACTAATTAGTTATGCGATGATCAGTTTTCTTTTTTTCCCCAGATGCAGCAGCTCAGCACTTTCCACTACCTCCCATCTTTTTAAAAGGCTTTCGTCATGTTGTTGATGTCTGTCTACAACAACAGGAAAAGCAGCAGCACATTCATATGAACGTTCCAAGCTTATACTTATCAGGGATTGATTTATGGATTACACCTTTAACACAAAGTTTATTTCACCAGAGATGTTACAGCTGCTATAACTCATGGGAACAGCACTTCAGCCGGCGAGGTGGCGCAGGGATAGGAAGCAGAAGCAAGGAAAGTGAGCCGGCACTCATGCGAGGCTCCAAGCCAACCCTCGCAGACCAGGTCCAGGTCACTCGTAAACAAGACGGACAAGTCTGATTACTTCACACCACCTCAACAGCCGTGTGACCTGGCTGAGAAGCTTTATTCCTGATGTGGCCATCAAATTCACACTGTACAGTTTACAGAGCGGACAGAATGCAGGACTCCTTTATAGCAAAGGAGCAGATTTGTGCATCTACACTACTGAAGTTTTAGAAACTCATTTCTCCTGTGGTCATTTAAGCAGTTCTTTTACAGTGAATAATCCTAAATAGTACATTTAATAAATCAATATAAATAAATAAATAGTCCTTGCTTTCCTGAAGCGTAGTAAATAAATCCCAAAGGTTTGCCAACTTTACTGTTATCCTCTTCTGTCCAGTCTTCTGTCCCAAACCATTTAGTCTACAAACTGTGCTGCTACTGAATCTACTATTATTAGTTATTTTCTTCTAATGTTCTGGCTTATTATTTTCAGTGTTTGTTTCTGGCCTTTTCCTCCACAATGTGATCGCCATATACAGTACTACTTCCTGCAATACAGTACTGTACTAATAATGTATCAGAAAGTGTAGGAACATCAGAGGGTCTGTTCTAGACCACATTTCCCTGACTCTAATCATCTCTGAAAAGCCACTAATCTGCAGAACAAGAACAATAACCAAAATTGTCCAGGTATTGAATAATGAAGCCACCTCAATGCTGCAGGGCTGCACTGGAAATGTATTGTCACTTAAAACAAAGGGCTTTCTCAACCAAAAGCCATGAATGAATAACTAACGAGGGCTCAACCGAGAAAACAAGACATGGCTTTAAGGGCTGAAGATGCACCAGCATATAAAGCAGCACAAGGGAGCCTCAGAAAAGCCCACCACAATTCCAATTCCAGCGCACTGAGGACAACAACCCCCAAACTATGTGGAAGGGATTCAAAACACTGATGTACTACAAAAACAGCACTTTGCACACCAAAGATGACATAGATCTCCCCAATGCACTGAACCAGTTTGTTTTGACACCAAAGACAGAGTAACTGCTCCTCACACCACTAAACCAGCAGGTGAGCAATCACTGGGATTACAGCAACAGCATGCGAGATCTACCCCTCAGGAGGTCAATGTGAGGAAAGTTGCTGGTCCTAACGGCGTGTCTGGTAAGACAATAAAAGCATGTGCCTTTGTGTGTTCTTTGTGGCTTGTGTGTTCAAAGACATACTCAAACTCTCACTACCACAAGCAGCTGTCCCTCCATGCCTCACAGTCATCCCAGTGCCCAAGACGTCTGTGATGAAGTGCCTAAATGAATACAGGCCAGTTGCTCTAAAACCCATAATCATAAAGTGTTTTAAAGAGACTGGTTCTTTCACACATCAAATGTATCATCCCCTCCATGGATCCTCTCCAGCAAACCACTCCATAGATGATGCCATAAATTGTGCTCCACACAGCTCAACCCACTTAGAACAACTAAACACCTATGTGAGAATGTTATTCACACACCTTTGCTCTGATTTAGTACCAACATTTTCTACACATTGCCAAAAAATCTAAACAACCTTCTTCTCTTAGCTCTAAGGTGGCAAGCTTCCTCACTAAACGACCACAGCATGGCAGGATTGGTAAATACACTTTATCCATACTAGTTCTCACCACTGTTTGTCCACAAGGGTGGTATTAAGTTAATCGCTATTTGCTTTAATGACACACAACTACACACCCATACATCCATCAAGTGAAATTTGCTGATAACACTACAGTAATTAGATTAATCTCAGATAACGACGAGTCAGCCTACAGGTTAGAAGTAACGCACTTTACTGAGTAGTGCATTAAAAAATAATCTGGTCCTAAACAGCAGCAAAACACAAATAATATATCTCCTTTACATCCATGGTAATGCAGGGGAATGTGAAGAAAGGATTAAGTTTGAAAGTTTACATGTCAAATTATCTCACATGATTTCCTAACACCTCTTTCAGAAAGTGAAATCCATATATTATAAAAAGCCATTACACATATAGTGAAATATGTCAAGCCATTATTTCTTGGAATTATGGCTTTCAAAAAATAAAACTCGAAATTCACTGTTTCAGAAAATGTGAATATTGTGAAGAAAAATATATTTAAAGTCATTATGTCATACCCTAATCAGCTAATTATCTCAAAACACCTGCAAAGGTTTCCTGAGCCTTTAAATGGACTCATTGACAACCTCCATAAAGAGGGTAAGCCACAAAAAGTCATTGCTAAAGAAGCTGGTTGTCCCAGCAACAAGGACAACTTTAGCCTTGAGAGGATTGCCAAGCAAAATCCATTCAAGAATTTGGGGGAGCTTCACAAGGTGTGAAGTTTCCACAGTCAGTGATGATTTGGGGGTCATGTCATCTTCTGGTGTTGGTCACCGTGTTTTCTGAAGCCCACAGTCAACATATTTCACTTTGTGTAACAAATCTATATAATATATGGATTTCACTTTCTGAAAGGAATGTCAAGAAATATTGAAAGTTATTATCTTCTAATTTTTAAGATGTACCTGTATGTACCACACACACACTCTTTATTCTCCGGAAATGTACACTGCCACTATAATACTGTAATACTGTATGTTTGTTATTGTAATTTGCACAAAATGCAATGTTGCTCTATCAAATACCTTATTTATACACTTGAACCACTGTTACTTACTTTTATTCTGCGGAAAATGGTGAGATGACGTCAGAATCTCAATGTATAAAATGAATAAATTTCTTACTAGATCACACTTCCATAATCAGCACTTGTGTAGTCAGATACAAGTCATCCGTCCCTCCATTATCCAAACCACTTAATCCATTTCGGGTCACGGAGAAACTGGAGCCACACTCCGTAGACTACGGGCCAAGGCAGGGTACACCCTGGACAGGAGGTCAATCCATCGCAGGGCAACACAGAGACAGACCAGAAACAAGTCAATGTTTTTCAAATTACACTTTACCAAACTAAAAAAGTTTAACAAGGCATTGAACAAGGCAAAAAACAAATCTCTACTGCACCTAAAAATGTGACACAACTGGGAACCAATTAAACCAATAGAGTGCTAATAATATTTTTTCACCTGCTTGATAAATGATTGTAATGGTTATAATGTTATAATACTAATAACATTACCTTTCGCTGCACAACTACCTGCCCTTTATGAACTGGTAATTTTAAAAATAATGTTCGACACTATCCTACAATTCTAGGTAACCTTTTGGTGCAGTTGATGGTAAAGGTGCACAATGATATTAGAATGAGTATTTCTACAGATAAAAACACCAATAATGAAAAGTTGATAAGACTGGACTGAAAGCTCAAACAGATATTTAAAGACATATGTTTCATGCACCTCATTTTTATTGTGAGGCATAAGAATTGCAAAGTAAGGGGATCTTGTAACAGTTACTGGTTGTTAGGAAAGAAACACAGGGAGGAATGTCTTTTGGTGATTTAATTATAGAACACATACACGAAAGTACACTAAACATCAACATCATAATATGGCAAACACCAAGACACTGAGCTATGTAATATAATACCAAACACAGAACACTTGAAAATGGGAGGGAACTATACACAGGAAACAGATGAACATAGAACACGTGACAGACAAGGCGGGAACAAAACCAAAAGAACACATGGCACACAAGACAATCATGGCAAAACGTGACAACAGCACTTGTTTCCAAAAAGCATCAGGCTTCTGTAGAAGTTCTGTTGCATACTTCTGACATTGGATTTTATGGTGGGAATGCAGGTAAGGATTTCTTCTGTTGACTCTTCCATGAAGGACAGTGGAATAGTGCACCACCACTCCTGAGTCTGCTAAATCTTCTTGCAGGTATTTGCAGTCAAATGGGGATTTTGAATTGTCTTTCTGACCAGCATATGAGCAGTTATCTTCAAGAGTTTTCTTGGTCTTCAAGATCTCATCTTGACCTCTACAGTTCCCCTGAAATGCGATCTTTTAATTACATCTCTTACTGTGGAAACTGCAAGCTGTCAATGGTTTACTATCTTCTTGTAGCATTCTCCTGCATTGTGGGCATCAATAACTTTAACTTTAAGAGTCTTACACAGCTGCTTAGAGGAACCCATGGCTGTTGAGTGTCCACAAGTTTGTGCACAAGGTTTGAAGTCAGAGTATTTATAAAGCTTTGTAACTGGCACCAGCTGACATTTACTAATGGCAGCTGCTGCCATGAATCAGATCTAAAGAGATCTGAGACTTTGGAACTCTTAGGGTGCCCAAACCTTTGTACAGTGCCATACTACTATGCATCAATGTTTGCTGAAAATATTGTGTATTTTTCCCCAAGTGCTACAGAGATTGTGTTAACATCGTTTCAATTACAAAATCACCTAAATCTGTTATTTATCAAGGGGTGCCCAAACTTTAACATACAACTTTATATAAGGAAAGAAACAGCAGGCTTGAAAGAGAACCTTGTGAAATGCCAAATTTTACATTGGTATATGTAGAGAAGTCACTTTTTACATCTAAAAACTCCTGAACTCTAAAAGACCTAAACCAATAGAGCATTTTCCTTAACTACAACAACCTTTAGTTTATCAAGGAGGTTGAGCAATACAACTAAGGAGAGTCAACCTGATCAGATGCAAGAAGCGGGTAATTTACTTATTTTACAAGTGCAGACTTTGCGCTATGACAAGGCCTAAATCCTTACTGGAATAACTCATAAAGGGTTTCCTATGTTGGAATGAAGAACTACTGCTCTTTTTAGAATCTTGGAGAATAAAGTGACGTTTGATATAAGCCTATTTTTGTACAGCTGGCTGGAGTCAAGATCACTGTTTTAAAGGATTTAACATACATAGCAGATGCTAAAAGAAAAAGATATTATTTTAACAATAGGTTCAATTGCTTCAGGTAGTATTTGTTTGAGAAAATGATCTAAAATGATCTAAAAGGAAAGTTGATTTTGTTGGTTTCTCTGGTTTCTCAGAGACTTTGAGGAAATGTATGTGCTTGGTGCTAGGGCTGGAGTTGGGGAACCTTCATTCCTCTGAGTCCTGCTGGGTTTGGGCTGGTTCCTGTTTTCTTCTGTTATGCCAACCCAGCCTGCTGTTGAAAATGGGGAAAGGAATTTACACCTAGTTCCCCATTGACATGGCCTGCCAGTTACTTTCTTTGCTAAAATGATGCCTATTAATGTTTTTCATCTTTCATTCTAAGTGACTCATTTGTCATGAGAGACAACATTTTGTGATTCTTTTGTGTGCACCACAGACATTTTTTTATTAAGAAAGTAATAAGTAATTTTTGTCAGGTGATTTCATATACATAACTCCTCCAGGAGGATTACGCCCTAAATCTCTCTCCATTTTCCTCTCTATTCTAATCTCTTCTCTATTTTATTTTTATGTACTGTCCTCATGGTTTTGGTACATCTGTCCTCTTGAACTCTCAGGAACTTTTTAGGGGAATTTAATGTTCATGTTAGCAATTTATCAAATAACACTGCCAAAGAGTCCCTGAACATTATGGATCCATATGGATGTATGGATGAATTCATTTTCTATTAAATGAGTCAGTGAAAGAGACCAGATCTGTGATTGGGTAAGACACATCACAGGACACGTGACAGACCATACAAGAAAACCAAAACCACATGACAAGGTCACAACACATGACAGCTGTGGACTGATGAAGTTAAAATATAACTCTTTGGCCACAATCATCAAAGTCATGTTTGGAGAAAAAAGAAGCAGCATTTCATTAAAGGACACCATGGCAACCATTAAGCTTGGGGGTGGATCTACTATGCTTTGGGGTTTTGTTGCAGCCAGTGGCACAGAAAACATTGCACAGGTGGAGGGAAGAATGGATTCCACTAAATACCAGCAAATTCTGGAAGCAAACATCACACCATCTGTAAAAAAGCTGAAGCTGAAAAGAGAATGAGCTTCTACAACAGGACAATGATCCTAAACAAACCTCGAAATCCACCGTGGACGACCTCAAGAGAAACAAGATAGATTTTTAAATGGCCATTACAGTGCCCTGATTTAAACATCATTGAAAATTTGTGTGTGGATCTTTAAAGAGCTGTGCATGCAAAACAGTCTTTTCTCTGGCTAATATTATTTGAAGGCTTAAAATGAACTTTCACAGATGACACACAGTTACGTACATGCAAAGCCAGATGAGAAACACCAGCTTAATATAACTGAGGAATCTGCAAAAGGACATTCAGTATTGGATGTTTATAAACTTGAAGGTAGAAGAATGATTTCTGATTACATAGTAGTACTGAAAGGTCATTTAGTTAATGTTGTTCAGAAGTAAAAGACTTTGATGTGATTATTGACTCCAGTCTTTCATTGAAAACTTTAACTTTCTAAAATACAGAAATATTGCTAAAAATGTGATTACGTAATGCAGAAAAACTATTTTATGCTTTTTCATGTTGGTTAAGATTATTGTAATGCCATACTGTAGCTCTAATGCAGAAGCAAGAGTTTCTACAATAACCAGAAGAGACCATCACATCACCCCTATCTTATCCTATCTATTAGTTTTTGCATAAATTATAAATTCCTATTACTGGCCCACGCATTGAATGGTCATGTGCCACAGTATCTCAGTGAACCCTCTGTCTTTTGTGATCTGCAACGCACACTCAGATCAAGATGTTCAAGGCTTATTGCATTGTGAAGGTCACACATGGGGGCAGAGCTTGTAAAGTCCCAAAGTAATTAAAAAAACATACAAATAAATGTTCAGATTCCTGTCTCTCTTTCCTGCAGTCAAGCTACATACAGTATTACTCCTGACATACCAGTAATCCTGACTCATCCTGCTGTCCAGACCAACTTGATCCATCCTGTTTCCTAACTTTTGACTGAAGCTCCTAAAACTGGAAAAGACTCATTCCTGCTGAAAAGAGCCCCATATAGACAGCTTAAGGCTCACTGACTTGATAGACAGTCTTCACAGCCCTCCTGTGCACTCCAGGAATTGAAAGTGCTCCCAGATCATCCATCTTTGAGGGCTCGCCCGCACTTGTCCCAGTCTAGTCCAGCTGCCACTAACCATCTCCATGTAACTTTGTATGCAAAGAAAAAGGCTTTCACCTGCCATCCCCATTCAACTGAGATTGTTTTTTGCTTTTTTTTCTGTTTATTATTTTTAACATGTTTTTCCCTAAGGCTTCTTCTTCCTTTGTAAGTTGTAAGTTCTTCCTTGCCATTGGCTTGCTCATTCGAAGGTATGACAGATTCACCTCCACATGAAAATAACACTGTATAATGCACTTTGTGCTTTTCTCTAAATGTCATTTTACCCATTACATTTATTCAGTTACATTTTTTTATATTGTTGAGTCACATCATGTCAACTATTCATATTATATTAGTTGTAACATAAAGATTAAATAACAATATAAATGCCATAATGCACACAGTAAAGGACAAGTGGGTGTATCATCTTGACCAGAATGTAGACCTAAAACAATGGCCTTAAGAATATGAGACAACTCAAAGTACAGCACTATATATGCATATAGCCTGTACTTGAGTATACGGTATGTAGAGTGTGTGAAAAATATTTTCCTCATTTCTTATTTTTCCCCATGTTAGTCACACTTAAATGTTTTAGATCATCAAACAAATGTAAACACAAAATGCAATTATTAAGTGAAGATTTTTATTACTAAGGGAGAAAAAAATACAAACTTACATGGCCCTGTGTGACAAAGCAATTGCCCCCTAAACGTAATATCTTGTTGGGCCACCCTTAGCAGCAACAACTGCAATCAAGCATGTGTGAAAACTTGGAATGATTCTTTTACCGCACTGTCGAGGAATATTTTGTTTTTCTTCAGCCAATGAGAGGTGGACTTGCTGGTGTGCTGCAGAACCCAAGTTCATTTCAGCTTGAGGTCACAACAGATTTTGGTAAACAGCAGAATTCATGGTCCCATTTATCACAGCAAGTCTTCCAGGTCCTGAAGCAGCAAAACAGCCACAGACCATCACACAACCACCACCATATTTTACTGTTTGAGGATCATCAATTTGTTTTCTGCCAAAATTGAGATGAGCCTTAATGGGTAATGTCCCAAAGCTTTAGAAATGGCTTTATGGCTTTAAAAACATACTTTGTGCTTACTACATTATATCAGAACAAAATAAGGAAAAAGAAACAATCAGAAATAAACGTGACTGTCTTACATGCTGGCCTCCGAACAACCGCATTTCAACGTCAGCTACAGTCTGGGTGTGGGTATACAGTATATATTGAACTCAGGTGTGATGAACCATTATGTTTTAACAGGGGGAGCAATCACTTTGTCACACAGGGCCATATAGGTTTGGATTTTGTCCCTTAATAATAAAATTCTTTATGTAAAAACCCATTTTGTTTTTACTTATGCTGTCTTTGAATATTATTTAAATTTGTTTGATGAAAAAAACAAAGGAATCAGGAAGGGGGCAAAGACATTTCCATACCACTGTATGTATTAGCACCAGCGCTGCTACCGAGCCTTTACTCATTGGACATTGTAACAAAAATCTATAAAAAAAGAACTCTAAGCTCTTGTGAAATCTAAACATATGGTTGAGTTACATAGTGATTGTACTGCCAGTGTTGTTCTGAATGGTTAGATTATGAACGCACATGAGCTACTCTATGTACGTATCATTCTCTAAAGTGAGTAGCATAAGGAAATCAAAAGTTCCGACAACAAAGTTTCATTAAAACTAATGCTTAAGATTTTCTCAGATAATGTCACACCACAACAAATACTATAGTGCCTTGCCCCATTCAAACCCATGACAAATGGCACGTAGACACAAAGCACTTGTGCTTTACATTTCCAACTCAGACTCTGGGCCTGAGAGAGCTCTCAGCTCAGTGTGACAGACTGAGCATGAACTGTGTCCAGGAACAGAGGAGGAGAACAGAACTAATAACCCTGAGAATCAAACAGCGTGGCACACTTTAATGAGGCAAGTGGACATTTATGGGAGACGGTTTTCCCAGCCAGTTGGAGCCCCATGCGCAGGGGTGTTGTGCTAAGGGGACACTTTCCATAAGAGGAGAGAGTTACTCAATGTCCACACATCTGCACGTGTTAGAAACTTAGGTCTCAAACCCCACTGCACAGAATCACCAATCCCAGAGTCAACCACTCTGTCAACACACCAGACATCTCACTAATCTTTCTGCATCTCTTGTTTGCTGTAGTCAGCTTAAAATGTTTACAACAATAAAAGAGTTGGCAAAGTGCTAGAGTTGATTATGTGCAAGTCCTAAATGAGACAAAGTATTTCTCTCAGGTCTAGCAGTTGTTCCGGCAGTCTATTGAGAAAAATACATCTTCATTTTGATTTATCTGCAGATCAATACAAGTGAAATGATGTAGTTTCCATGGAATGAAAATGAGGTGGTATCACCCAGGTGCACATAGATGCAGCTTTATTGCCCACAACAACCACATCACTCTCATTCTCCTAAATCACTCTGGAAATACTTGAATCTCCTGAGTCTCCAAACTCTACTTGTGCAGAATGAAAGCAAAAGTGTATTTGTCTTGACTTCTCATTTCATTTCCCACATTCTGTTTCTGACTCTCTCGCTCTCTCATATCTGTATCAATGATGGGGTTGGACCACCATGTTTTAACAAGTTCTCCCTCTTCTTGCAAGGTAAGTCTTTTATAAAGCGTACACAAGGGTCATTCAATGTACTTAACAGAAACAACATTTAAAAATTGGGTTAAAATTAAAGATTACAAAATGAAAGATAACGGTAGAAATGAAATGACAAAGTGCTGTAAAATATTTTAAAAATTAGGCACAGTTGGATTTTTAAATATTGAAACACTCAAGTGAGGGAACAGCAATAGAGAAAGTGCAGTTATTAGCATTCATTTGAAACTTGCTACAGTGGGGGCAGATCTGATATTAATGGGCAGTTGATTCCAACATTTGGCAGCATAGTGGCAAAACGGCATTTCGCCGTGTTGAGTTTCAGATCTTTTCTCCACCAGCTGAGCTGAGCCTGCAGATCTACTCCCCAGAACATTTAGCAAAGTTGATAAATTTGAAAAAGTGATGATAAATTTGATCATTCATTACACTTTACCCAACCTAATCAGTGTCCCTCATCTCTCTTGATGTAACAATTGTGTGACAGTTCAGAACTGTGCATCTACTTCAGATATGTTTGGATAGCACACACACATACACACACATATACACACACACACACAAAGATAGCTTTAGACAGGCTGGGTCCAAATGACAAAGGAAACATGGAGATAACACTGCTTCCTGTTTGTTTTCCTGATAGATTAAGAGAGCTGAGTAAGTGGTCCAAATTTTTAGAGACTGCAACTTTTCATATTTGATTGAAATTATATTTACAGGATTAAATTTAACAGCAGTTTAAGATGGCAAGGAGGGGTCAATGGATGGAAAAGTTGAGAGAATGGGATATGGCCCCTGTTCAAGCACCTTTGACGTGAAGATCAGTCAGTCATCAACCTCCTCAGCTGGGAGTTAGGAGTTCAGCAAGTTCAGCCAAAAATGAAGACAGTTTCATTCATGACCTTATAATAAACCGCTAGAGCTCAGTGCTGCAAACACGAACTCATAAAGCACAATCTGAGTTCAAATGCACAACTGTGTATCTCTCATCGGCTATAACAGCATTCCTTCACAGCACGGAAATGCTCTAGCTTTGTTTAATTATTTCCCATTTAATAAACTTATTGATGAATAAAGAAAACTCCTTAAAAGCAAAATGATGTGTGACATTTGATTTACAACTCATGAGACTGTGACCAACTACAGTCATCACAATGTGGCACCTCACGTAAGTGATCTCTGCGTTGTTTCTCACCAACTTTCAGCCTTCAGCCACGTGAGGAGTAGTATAGAGCCTGTCAGGAAGCAGAAAAGGCTGCAAGAACATAAAAAGTAAGAGATGGAGACACTGAGACTCCACTGTGTCATGGTGTGGACTGGTGTATAAAGAGTGGAAGGCACGTGACAGAGGGTTATAGGCAGCAAAGCTGGACAAACTGCAGAACCTCATAAATCTTACGCCACATCCTGAATGTATCAGGCTTTACGCTCATGCTACCATGTACCTTTCCAAAGCACACAGGATATTGGAAATTACATTTGTTCAGATTTATACTTGTGGATCGGCACAAGAGGAAAACAAAAAGAAGAGAGAAATTTACAGTGCAAGTCAATGAGGGATAAATCTCATAACTAGTAATACAACTAAGCAATTAAAATGGAAGAAAAGACTCTTCAAAATCTTCTGTAAAATGTAATCCTACAAAAATACCATTTATGGAGAGGAATAAATGAGCCCCCACCCCCCACCTTTATTCCCAATTAAAATAGATCAAATCATACACAGGTGTCACACATCAGGTTCACGTGGTTAGAACATCGTTACTCAGCATTTTGAAGGAAGTTTGTCCTATTTAAACCTCAGTTTAGTTTGGTGTTCTCCTGACTGTTGAGGTGAGAGTGAACACCAGGGTGAGATCAAAAGATCTGTCTGAGGCCTTTAGAAAGAAGATTGGAACAACTTGTATGTCTGGTAAGGTAATAATGTAGACAAAGACCAGGGGTGTCATTTATAACCATTGCATACACACGAAACGGGACCAAAAAGATGTGTACGCCTCTTCCTACACAAACATTGTGATCTAAAGAAACAAACATAATAGCAGAATGTGCACATATGTACGCAAACTCTGACCCATAACTGTTAACATTTTGGAGCAAAAACATTAGCGGCATCAATACATACTGTATAATAATTCCTTGTGCTAGTGAGTCATACACAGAACATTTTATTTAACTTATATTTATAATAGTGAATAAATATATCTGTATAATTCATCTCATATATCATATAATTCATCTCAAATTAATCTTTGCGCTGTAGCTGTTGAAATGTAAATGGATGGTAAGTGGTGGTTGTGATTATCACAATCATTTGGACACATCACATTCATGTGTAAAATAACATAATGGATGCGCTGGCATTGTTAGAAGATTATATCTTTGGACAGATAAGCCTAAGTTTAATAAATTAGAAACATTTATAGGACATGTCTGCCTTTAAACCCCTCAAACATCCCACAGCTTAAAGAATTCTGCATTGAAGAGAGGGGCAAACTTTCCTCAGACCGATGTCACAGACTGGTAGATGCTACAAGAATCTTACTGCGGTTGACATACCTGTATTTCCCCAGCAATAAGCTGTAGCTTATACATCAATTTTACAAACCTGCGTATTGGGTGCGCTAAAACATGAAAATGCATTTGCTAAAATTATAATTCAGTGCACAAAAAGACAACACCCAAATGATTACCATATTTCCCCAACAATAGGCCGCAGCTTATACAATGATTTTGCAAACCTGGTGTTGGGTGCGGCTTGCTTAAATGGGGCGGCTGATCTGAAAACATGAGACAAGGTGTTTTTATATACAGTGGGTACGGAAAGCATTCAGATCGCCTTAAATGTTTCACTCTGCAATATTGTAGCCATTTGCTAAAATCATTTAAGCTCATTTTTGTCCTCATTAATGTACACACAGTACCCCATATTGACAGAAAAACACAGAATTCTTGACATTTTTGCAGATTTATTAAAAAAGACACATGGTTGTGTGTATTCAGACCCTTTGCTGTTACACTCATATTTAACTCATGTGATGTCCATTTCTTCTGATATTCACCTTCATTTGAGTCCAGCTGTGTTTAATTATACTGATTGGACTTGATTAGGAAAGCCACACACCTGTCTATATAAGACCTTACAGATCACAGTGCATGTCAGAGCAAATGAGAATCATGAGGTCAAAGGAACTGACTGAAGAGCTCAGAGACAGAATTGTGGCAAGGCACAGATCTGGCCAAGGTTACAAAAAAAATCTGCTGCACTGTTTCGTAAGAGCACAGTGGCCTCCATAATCCATAATAAATAAATAGAAGACGTTAGGGTCGACCAAAACCCTTCCTAAAGCTGGTCGTCTAGCCAAACTGAGCTATCTGAGGAGAAGAGCCTTGGTGAGAGATCTCTGTGGCTGAGCTCCAGAGAGGCAGTCGGGAGATGGGAGAAAGTTGTAGTAAGTCAACCATCAGAACAGCCTTTCACCAGTCAGGGCTTTATGGCAGAGTGGCCCGATGGAAGCCTCTCCTCAGTGAAAGACACATGAAAGCTGGAGTTTGACAAAAAACACCTGAAGGACGATGGTGAGAAATAAGATTCTCTGGTCTGATGAGACCAAGATAGAACTTTTTGGCCTTAATTCTAAGTGGTACATGTGGAGAAAACCAGGCACTGCTCATCAACTGTCCAATACAGTCCCAACAGTGAAGCAGAAGGGTGGCAGCATCATGCTGTGGGGGTGTTTTTCAGGACGACTGATTGCAATCGAGGGAAAGATGAATGCGGCCAAGTACAGGAATATCCTGGACCAAAACCTTCTCCATAGTGCTCAGGACTCAGACCGGGCCGAAGGTTTACCTTCCAACAAGACAATGACCCTAAGCACACAGCTAAAATAACGAAGGAGTAGCTTCACAACAGCTCTGTGACTGTTCTTGGGTCTGAATACTTAGGACCATGTGATATTTCAGTTTTTCTTTTTTAATAAATCTGCAGAAATTTTAACAATTCTGTGTTTTTCTGTCAATTTGAGGTGCTGTGTGTACATTAATGAGGAAAAAAATAACTTGAATGATTTTAGCAAATGGCTGCAATATTACAAAAATTTAAGGGGGTATGAATACTTTCTGTACCCACTATATATATACGGGATACAGTATATATACAGTGTCCGCCATAATTATTGGCACAACTGGTTAATATTGAAAACCTGTGAAGTGGAACAGGTGCTTTTATGAAATGCTGGACCAAATTTGTCTGCATTTACAGTATTCGTCTGTACTTAAAAACACTAGTCAACTGCAGGTTTCATTAAACAGAACACAAACATTTCTGTTAATCAGATGAGATTAAATTAAGAAACATACTTTTGTGACCCTACAAATTATTTAAAAAAAGCTGAGATCACTACCTGCACACATGTACCATTAGTTGTTCACATCATAGTAAAAGAAACAGTAGCTTCCGAATTTTCAACTATCTTTGTGACCCGCACTTTTTTGGCATGATTCTCTTATGTATAAGACATAGATGCACATTTTGTAATTTTTCTATGTGCATGGCCCATAATCTCATAGTTTAGTTTCATACATAACATGTAAAGATTGCATACAATTTGGCCATAATACTGGCACAGAGGAGCTAAATACATTGAGCCTGAGTGACTAGTTCAGAGTCGACCAATCGCTTTATAAAAACAGTGTTATACTCATTCACAGAGGTGAAGAGCAGATAATACTTCTGCTGGGTATCTATGCAAGGTCACAGTGTGTGTCAATCTGAAGACTGTCTGCTGTAATGTCAGCACTGTATCTGAAGGTTTATACAGCCCTAATGTGGAATTTAAAATTACTAAGACCCAACCAGGATGCCAGTAAATACTGGAAGCTTGATTACAGTGAATAAGTAACTTTGTTCATGCTCAAAGATTTATCCAAACTAATATTTATTTATTTATTTATTTTCACTCCAAACATGCTTACGACCTCCCCCAAGTGGCAAAACATGGTATTACCAGACATGACTACTGACTACTGCCCTCAAGATGTCAAAAGATTAAAGGTATAAATGCCTGAGTATTGGGAACTCTACATGCACAAAGATAAAACTGTGAATTAAGTTTCTGAATGTATGTTTATTATTACAAAATATCAATGTTTTGTGCACACACACACACACACACACACACACACACAAAAAAAACAAACCACAATTTATCTAACTAATCTATCAAACAGCTCACCTCAGCGTATTTTGCTTTGTCTCATTGGTCTGAGGTGCTTGCAGTGGGAAAAAAGTAATTCATTGAATTTATTTGATACAATAGAGTACATCATTCTTACAGTATTTCAGTTTGTCTTTTTGGCAATAACTATACATTTTATTAAAATGTGCATGTTAATTGAGAAAAAACAGCGTGTAACAAAGCCCATCTGGAGTAGACACTGCTACTCCTATTCTTAAGATATGTTTTACATTTGCTTTATTGTAGTTTGCATGATGGTTTTAAAGTAATATTTGGGATTTGTTATGATTATTTTAAAGTTGAAATAATGTATTTAAAGTGAGCCACACCTGTATCTAGTCACTGATATATAGCATGGATCAGTACACATTGAAAGTGTAGCGCTGGAAACTGATTCTGAACCCAGATAACTGAGCACACGGTTGCTCTGCATCTGAGGGGATTAACTGGTGAAAGGAAAGGAGTGATGAGAGACACAGTGTTAATGAAAGGGGTGGTGTTACTGCATAGCCAGTAGTGCTGCTCTGGAATGAGGTGCTCTGCTAATGAAGCTGGAGGTTGTGTGATGACTGGGTGTCCATCAAGTGGCCTGAGGGACAATCTAAGGAGCATTCTTCAATTCTGTATCCACAGCATAATAGACACTCATTACTGGTAAACAAATATTTAAAGGAGACTGTATTAAGTGCAATCATATATCAGAGAGACTGCAATCAGATAGGATTGTCTGTGATCAACCATGAGAGGAGCTACCTTATTACCCTACCTCGTCACTGTCATGTATTCAAGAGTCTCTTGTAATAAATATCTTAGGCATAAGAAGAAAAAGAAATCGAACTGTGTGAAGAAAGAAGGGAAACAGAAGAGCATCCAAAATACATCCAGCCATAAGGAAATGACTGAAAATCTGTACGAGTGAAAAACTATTTTTGCATAAGGGTTTATGTCTAAGTCAGGGCAAAAACAAAACAGCAACGTGACAGTCGGTGTCATTATTTCTTTGATGGGGTTATCAGAATGCTCTTACTTTATTTAACCTGATGAACCAATAACTACACTAATAATGATGAAATAATAACTAATAATAATAATAAAGATTAATCAACAAGCTGTCTCTCGTTTAATGCACAATATACAAAATATTTAGCCTTGCACGTACACATTCGCACATGCACATACACACACACACACACACACACACACACACACATGGAATGTAGTGACTTTCAATCTGGATGCATTTTGGATCAAATGAAAACAATGCCAATGCTTTGAGGAGGCTTTTGTTGTATTCTCCACTCTCCCATGATGATTCATCATTCCATTGTGTTTCAACAGAGCAAAACAAATGTAGCCTATTAGCATGCACCAAAATCAGAGTTCATAATCAGAAGCACTATCATGACAAACGTTCGCTTGACGTTAAAATTTAATCAATTACTATTCAAGAGTCTCATCACATCTTACTTTGGTGGCCAGGTGGTATTTTGAAACTTTCTACAAGGATTTACTAGGTTTAGCTACCTAAATTCTAATCTTTATCATGCTAAAAATTCATTTTAAAAGTGCCACAGAATTCAGGATGTTTAATCCTAAACCTGATTGGTCAACATGCTTTTAATCTACATTTTCTAGAACCTGTTACTGCTATTAACACATACACTAATTCCTCGTCAGGAAAGAAATTGCTTAAAGAAGAAATACCTTTTCTAGATCAAGATTGTTCTGTATAGGAGAACCTCAGAAATGTCTAAGAAAACTTGGTAAAGTATGTCAGTCAACACATGCACAAAGCCCAAATTTATGTAGTCTAGACTGAAGAGGGTTAATTTACCCTCCAGAGGCACTGACGTTGTACAACACAGCACTATCTCTCCGTGGTTAACCACATAAGAACACACAGCTATCATTTAGCATCGTAAATCACTCATAAACACCACCCTAACCAAAAGCGTTAACAGATTGAATGCAGCCCGTAGTCAGATACACCTTAAGTCAGTCATTTATAAGGGTACATACATAATGTATGTACCCATATAAATGAAAAGGGAATTTTCTGTGCTCTAATAATTTTCCATTTCCCCCTATTATACCATTTTTAGAATAAGAATGCTTCCTTAAAAGGTCCACACTGCAATGGATATCTATTTTAAAGTTTTCAGGATAAAGTGTTAATCTTATATTTGAAATATGTCTTGGAGAAAAACAACAAAAACAAAAAGTTATGTTACACGAAAATGCACATCTATTTACTCTTTGTATAAAGTATTTGATATTCAGTTCGGACCAGACTGACAGGAAGGTTAAATAATCTCTTTAGTATTTACATTAAAAGAGAATGGTAGATATACTGTGAGCCTACAGCAGGATTAAAGTGTTTAGATTTGGGCAGAAGGGAGGAAATCTCAGTGGGTAGGCCTGACTAGTCCATTCCAAACAGAAAAAGCTACTTCTCTGATGTGAACTGATGAGGTCTGACCTGTATGGGATCTTTCAGCCATAACCACAGTGATATCAGAGAGAGGAAGTACAAGTGTTTTTGTTATGAACTCAACCCTTTGGGTGGTCTACACATTTAACGAGCATGTCACACCCGTGCGCACACACACACACACACACACACACACACACACACACACATACACACACACACACACACACACACAAAGACATCTGCTAATTAGCCCAGTTCGTTTGACTCAGGTCAGGCTCCCAGGGGCCACAATGTAATTAGCAAATTTGGCAGTGGGGGAAGGGGAATAGAGAGGGGATGGGGGGTAGTTTAATGTCCTTCTGCATCTTTTGCTTTAACACACATGTGCCCAGATGTTCTGTAACTCACAGTGATATATTTACACTAATAAAAGACTTTATTTTGTAATATTACAGACTCAGCCCCAGCTTTGCTTTCTGTCCCACACCACAACCTTACTCCTGCTGTGAAGCTCATGCACTTGTGCACTTCATTTCTAACATCTAACACAGGTTCCTGAAGAAAGCAAAAAGCTGCCCCACTCACCTGGCTCATGGTGCAGTGTTGGGTGAAGGTGTGTCTCTGGACGTGCTGGACTGGACACGGTCAGTGCTTCTGTGTTGTTGTGGCTCAGATCCTTCTTCAGCTCTGCTGGACTGAGGATGAGGATGCGAGAGGATCTCCAGACTCATCCACTACTGTACACACACACACACACACACGCTCCTCCCTCTGTGTATGTGTGTAGCGTTACAGCGGAGTTGATGGATGGTGGTCCCCCTGTCGGCTGTTTATGGGCTTTATAATGATAAGAGTCACACTGATAAACAACAACATCATAAAATTATTATTGTTATTGTTATTATTATTATTATTATTATTGTTGTTGTTGTTGTTGTTGTTGTTGTTGTTGTTGTTGTTGTTGTTATTATTATT